>CP092886.1:14256228-14278514 GCA_030710605.1 Cordylochernes scorpioides
ACACAGAAACAGAAATATGTATACGGATATCTATTTTTTAATAAATGGAAATTATGTTCACCAGTTATACCTAAAATGAAATATTAATATTATGATTAAGCAAATTGATTTAATATTGCTCTCATTATATATTAATATTGTGTGTAGCTCTTGATCATATGTGCCTATATTCCCGTGAAGAGGACCCATTTTTATCTTTAATTTATCTAGTCTGCTTTTTCATTATTTTATCCATTTATACCATAAAATATACACTATTATAAATATCATACTATATATACAATACTATTATTTAGATTAAAGAATAGGTTTCAAATATCAGTTTTAAATCTCTCGAAAAGGTTCCTTAAAAACCTATCTAGGAGGTAATGAAATCTGTAGAATTTGTTGAATATCAGTTATAATTTTATGATGCTTTGATAATGATAAGACACAATTTGGATTATAGATTATAAACACATGGTAATAGGACCAAATCCAAATAAATAAATAGTATCTGACGTTTCGGTAACAGCGTTGTTATCATCTTCAGACAAGAGTACTGAATGAGAAATTTTACCACTGCATGTTTTAAATTGAAAATTTAAAAAAATGAATGTTCACAATTGTTAAAGAAAAAATAAATATATTAATATTTAAAGTATATATAATATATCATTACTGTATATATTAAGGTAATTTAGCCTCATATATTAATTTATTGAAACAACCGTGAGTTTATCGATTCAAAACACTTCAATATTTTTATATTTTGAATTCAGTTATAATTTTATGATGCTTTGATAATGATAAGACACAATTTGGATTATAGATTATAAACACAAGGTAATAAGACTAAATCCAAATAAATAAATAGTGCGTGACGTTTTGGTAACAGCGTTGTTATCATTTTCAGACAAAAGTATTGAATGATATATTTTACGGTGGGAACCTTCTTTTTTCGGGTAGTTGGCGATATATGCTCTAGTAGACCGGGTTACCTCTATTCTACCTCTCTCTAGTTACTGTTATCAAGTGTGTAAACAAGATATCAGATAAGAAGATGTTAGTTCTTTGAGAAACACAGAATATTATTCTTAGAAAACTATCTACTTCTTATCTGCTATCTTGTTTACACACTTGATAACAGCAACTAGAGAGAGGTAGAATAGAGGTAACCCGGTCTACTAGAGCATATATCGCCAACTACCCGAAAAAAGAAGGTTCCCACCGTAAAATATATCATTCAATACTTTTGTCTGAAAATGATAACAACGCTGTTACCAAAACGTCACACACTATTTATTTATTTGGATTTAGTCTTATTACCTTGTGTTTATAATCTATAATCCAAATTGTGTCTTATCATTATCAAAGCATCATAAAATTATAACTGAATTCAAAATATAAAAATATTGAAGTGTTTTGAATCGATAAACTCACGGTTGTTTCAATAAATTAATATATGAGGCTAAATTACCTTAATATATACAGTAATGATATATTATATATACTTTAAATATTAATATATTTATTTTTTCTTTAACAATTGTGAACATTCAGGTCTTCAAAAACTATAATTCTTTATATCTATAATATCTTTGTGAATATTTATCACATATCGTATATTTTGAAGGTTGATTAATCTATATGATTAAATCTTTAAATATGATAAATACTAAAAATTAAAGATACTTCGGCCAGAAAATATTTTTATTATCTAGACGTTTCTACAAAATTCTTTTGTCCTCTTCAGGAGCGAACAAAAATTAAAACTTTTTTTTTTTTGGCAAAAGGCGTTAAAAATTAATCTTTAAAATTAAAATTATTTGTTAAAATAATTTTTAACGCCTTGCCAAATGTTTTAATTGTTCGCTCCTGACGAGGACAAAATATTTTTGTCGAAAGGTCGAGATAATAAAAAGATTTACTGGCCTTCTTTATCTTAAGAACTATGGATGCCGGCCAGGCAGCCTTTATCTTAAAGATAATAAAAACATGTATATACTGGGGGATTTAGAGGGTGAGTAGAAAAGTAAGGTCTCCCATTTTTTTTTTTCATAGAAAAACACATTTAATCACAACTTTTTATACACCATTGGAAAGGTTGGACACTTGGCTATTTTTCTACATAGTCGCCTTGATGCTCAATCACTTTTTTCATCCTGTCAACCAACTTTGTAATTCCGGTGTTGTACCACTTTCCCGCCGCCTCTTTGAGCCACTTGTTGAGCAGCTTTTTAAATGCGAAAAATAATTCTCCGCGGTCGAAATTCACCGTCAGTTAGTGGAAGTGTATGGTGAGAAGTGCATGGACATCAAAAATGTGCGGAAATGGTGCCGGGAGTTTAACGAGGGGCGGATAAACGTCCACGATGAACAGCGGTCTGGGCGGCCGAGGTTTGCCGGAATCAACCGTGGCTCGAATCGACGAAATGGTGCACGCAAACCGGCGGATAACCCTTGAAGAGATCGAGGATGGCCTGAATGAAGATTGCAGCCACTTCTCCGTGCACAAGATTGTGTCTGAGACCCTCGGCTACAGAAAGGTGTCCGCCAGGTGGGTCGACAAGTGGCTCAAAGAGGCGGCGGGAGAGTGGTACAACACCGGAATTACAAAGTTGGTTGACAGGATGAAAAAAGTGATTGAGCATCAAGGCGACTATGTAGAAAAATAGCAAAGTGTCCAACCTTTCCAATGATGTATAAAAGATTGTGATTAAATGTGTTTTTCTATGAAAAAAAAAAAAATAGGAGACCTTACTTTTCTACTCACCCTCGTACTTTGCCGATAATCCCAGGGGCAGTGTATTTATCAAGGTATGATCAGATGACTTTTCATATTTTTCTTGCAAAGCGAGAGTAGCTCACCTTCTTACATGATTTTGTCTATATCAAAAACGATCTTAAAAAAGAAGAGGCGAGTTTCCCCTCGAATATTTGGGAAGAATATTTCCAATAAATATTATGGAATATATATATTGACATTATATCATGCAAATACGTTATTTTCCCCTTAAAAGTGTATGAGTATTTTAGCTGTCGCTCACTTGCCCAACACAATTAGCTAAATGAAAAATTAACATCAATATTTCTCTCAAATAAATGAGTTAGAAGATACTTTATGTAGTAACTATTTACATTGTCGGTGGAAGGCTGGTTAAACCGTTTGGTTTTCGACCACTAGGACCCGGGTTCGATTCCCGCATTGGACACTTTTTTCTGTTTAAAAAAAAAAATGCTCCAATGGCCCCCGATTCTTGCAAAAGTCCAACCCCACCAGCGAGTGCAAGTAACCAAACGGGGCTCTGGCATTTGTAAGTGCAAAGTCGAACTGCTTTTCACATGTGTAGACATGTGGTGCGCTTACAGTAAAAAAAGCAGTCGCTAACTACCCACCATGATTATCATGGCCTGTACCACGTGTACTAGGGATAAGCAAAAAAAAAACAAACTATTTACATTGTATTTATCCTGTAGTTATAAAATTGTTATCAAATATAAATTATTGATAAAAAAATTTTATAAGTCAGATTTATTTGAAATGTGAAGATTAATGCGATGTTATGATATTTTTTCCCTTTGGAAAAAAAAAACAGAAATGAAATATATATATTTTTTTATTTTCATGCTATCAACTTGAAGCAAAAAAGGTGTGAGCTTTGAGTATGAAAGCTTGTAAAAAATAGGAACTTACCCTTTATTATTAATTTATTTTTTCTTTGTGGTCTGTTTTACATAAGTTGAATCTGGTTAGAACGCTGTATGAAAATTAGATGATTCTTTTGTTGCCTTAAATACGAGGTAATTAACTCGTTTCTCTCTATATATATTTTAAAATGTTTAAAGATTAATAAATTGATTTTATAAATCTGAGAGTTGTCTTCAAAAACGATCCAACACAACTTAATCACCTTGCAGGATAAACCAAGTTGAAATTCCACAATTAGGCTTTGGACAACACCATGACATTCGATACATTAAATGGTCTAAGCATTAGCTATAGATGATTCCAAATTTCCTTGTCCTTTGATGTATAACATTTCGTATTTCAAATAGAATCACTACCCTCTATAATTAAGCGTATTTTATAAAATGATCATTTGAATAATCAATGAATCCAAATTAGTGAATAAATACATTAGAACTTGGATAATTCGAACCTCTTTAATTCTTATTGGTCCCTAGACTTTTAAGCCTTTTATTCAAAGGTTTTTAATTTGATATTTTAGATAATTAGCTTTTTTGTCCCTTGTGCCTCAAATTTTCCAAGTTCGACTATATTTATCATTATAAAAAGCCGGGTTATATTCTGCACACAACATTAGATGAATAAGAAAGTTTCACAGTACCTTTGCTCCTGCGATGAACAGAACTGGCGACCAGAGGATGTGTGTGAGTTCAAACAGTACTTGAACCCGACAGTTCGTGGTTGGCATAAGGAGACTTGGACTGCCGGTTAATCAAGGTCCACAGCAGAAGTGTTCATCTTGAGTTCGTACAGCAGTACTCGGTGGTTGGCATAGGGATGCATCAACTTCTAGAGTTAGCCAAGAGTTTCAACAGAGATGGTTTTGGCTCACAGTTCTTGGATGTCGCAGGGAGGCAAGAGCTTCCAGTTAACTAGCTTTTATAGCAGCATGGACAATTTTGAATAGGCCCACAGATTTTGAGTGGCGCAGAGAGGACACATCTGCCAGTTGACAAGATTTTAAGCAGCAGATGCAAATCCATATTGGGTCACAGTACCCAAGTAGAACGTCGCATTAAAGGCTCATGATTTGATATTGGCTACGGAGCTCGGGGGCAACGCCGGATCCTCCAACCGCCACGTAACATACCAGAATTAAAGGGAAACGTCCAACTCTCTCTATATTCTGTATATATATTGTGTAGGTATCATCTCATCCAGATGTGTGTTAGGATTAAAGTAAGGACAAAAATGAGAAAAACTTTATAAATTAAAAGCTTAAACCTCTCTCGCTATTAATTAAAAGAATCCAACCTGGGCATAAGAAAACAATTAAAAACCATTCAAGAGAAGATTAGTTTTAGGAATTAAAGAATAGTTTTAATCTCGCTCTCGTCTTTTCGGCGCGCGGTATTTTATATATAAATATTTGAATTCTTTATTTGAATTATACGTAACCAAATCTTTTTTAGGAAATAATATTGATTTTTCTCATTTTTTTAATAATAAAATCTTTTCATCATATCTTAATCTTATGTGATCAATAATTTTTGATCGAGTTAAACTATCTGAAATATGTTTCTTAACATGAAAAGTAAGGTAACTTCTCTTTCCTCAAGATAGACATAAAACTATGCTCCATTTATGGACCGTATCAGCAAACATGCATAGTCGGTTTGGTAATAAAGTTAAAGCATCAGTTTTGGAAATTTCACAATGATCACTTGGAGACGATGGTTTCGGGCTAATGTCTCTCACTAGTCCAGGGCAAGCCACAATGGATTCATGAAATCTGCTCAATCGGTCAAAAAGGTACTTAGCTTCCAGAGTGGCTAAGGAAATTTTATGGTCGAATTATCAAAAGCTGGTGTTGTACTTCTTCACCGACCCGATTCCTGGCAGTTTGAAGATGCGGTCAATAGATGGTGCATAGTTTGCTCGTTTATTTTCGACGGAAGCAGAAGCTTTTCCTTTTTAAGATCCCCATATCCTCTTGGAAAAAAATATATCCATCTATATTTCTTATAATCTTAGAAGAGAAAATTCTCTAGCTTATATATATAAAGAATATCAACACATTTCCAACCCCTACTGATAACAAATATGTGATTTATTTTAACAATAGAACTTTCTTTTAACAATTTGGCACGTTAACAATAACTTTGTGATAATTAATCAAAGTTTCAATATCAAGACTTTGGTTAAAATATTAAAGACTTCTTCTCCTATCCTCTATTATAAGAAATATAATCTATTTATATATTGTCAACATTTAAAAATACACCCATACCTCGCTTTGCGTCGGGGTTACGTTCCAAAAAAACACGACACAAATTGAAACGACGCAAAGTGAAAATATGTGAAGGCGCAATCAAAAACAAAGGTGTTGCCATATTTTAGGAAAAAAAAAATTAAAGACTCGAATCCAAAACAACGCAACTTCGAAAATCTAACGACGCACAGTGAAAATCAGTAAAAATTAAGCAGCGACGCAAATTCGAAAAAAAACGCAAAAAGAAACGACGCAAAGCGAGGTATTGGTGTAACAATAACGGATTCAAAATCATGAAAATATATTTTACTAACTATTATATAAGCATTATAACTAATTTCTGAGATAGTTTGCTAACTAAAAACCCTGTAAAACAGAAGGTCAATTGTCAATATTCACAAAATATAGATTTCTTTACTCCTAAATATATTTCTTTATCAACTATAAGGCAATACAAACGTTTAAAAATAACTTTGAATTAAACACTATTTACTAATGAATACCTTAAAATAAATATTAATTTTAATAAAATTAAAAAGACGAATTACAATGTGCCTCATCAATAAAAAAGCATATGATAATTTATATTTTTATTTTATTTTGTGTTTCAAAATTTTGAATTTAAAATATTTTCATATGCGTATAATAAGCTTTCCAGTTCATTTTATAAAACCGCAAGCTTAAATAAAAGGATTTCAATTTTAAAATAGATTTTAAAATATAGGTATTACATCCATGACGATTTAATATAATAATCAACTTTTTTTTCCTTTAAATATGTTTAGAAAGTTTTCCATATATTCATAGCACAATATAATTTATAGATTTAAAGTTTCCTACAAGTAATTTGTGTAAAACCGATAAATGGAATTGTGTTTGCTAATATTAATGTAACGATAAAAATCGCTACTTATAAAAATCAAGCAAAGTTTATAATTTATATTGTTCTATTGCCTATAAGAAAGAGAGTTGCCATAATGAAATAAAATGTGTTTGTCTTTACATATTATAAAAAAATGTGAAATAGTGATTTTTTAATTTTTAGCAAAACAGTGTAGATGCAATAAGAAATACTTTAAAATTAACCTAGCGTTATAAATGTAAATTTCCTCGCATATAACGATGGTATTTAAACCTATTGTGTGTTCAATATGTTTATATTCAATAATTTAAATCAATTTTACGATAATCACCAATAAATTGTTACTTTGTCCAGAAAAAAATGTTTATAAACGTGTCAGTGAATTTTATTCCTTATCATCAGGTTATATAATAAACACTAGCTAAAAAAGAATATGATTTCCGTTCTATCAATATATCCATGTCTGATAATGTTTATTTTACTTTTCATCCTGATTAAGGGAAATCGCTATCGTCGAAACGTTTATGTAAATAAAGATTTAATTTATAAAATAGTACAAATGTGAATTTTTGTACTTAGTTCTGGTCGATAAATTGTGAAGAAGGGCATCTCCTGATCGTCCAACTAAAAGTTTCTGATGGATTGCGCCATCTATCGGAATAAATATCAAATATTAATTGATTTTTAATTATTACAGAATTGACCAAATACCGTTTCTTGATTAATCAAGAATTAATCAGTTAGCTTTTTCGATTAATCAATAAACGGTATTTGGCTAATTCTGAAATAATTAAAAATCAACGAATAGTTGATACTTATTCCGATTGGTGGCACGAGCCATCAGCAACTTTTAGTTTCACGATCAGGAGATGCCCTTTTTATGAAATATTTAATTCTGGCCGCGAAGTGACAATTTATTGTTAAACTGAATATCGGCTAGGAACCTCGATCTTTAGAAAGATGTTACTAGATAATTTTATTCTATTAAAACAATATTTTGACTATTAAATAATATTATTTATTGTTGCAAAAAAAAACGGAAGGTATATAAGAATGAAGGAGAAAAAATCGTATACCTCCCTAACGTTAAAACACTAGCCTTCGAACCTCTTGGTTCTTCAACAGGTGTTACTAGAATGAACATAAAACAAAATGCGATATATAAACGCGAAATATCGTTTGATAATATCTAAAACGAAATACGACAACAATATTCCTAAATTATAATAAAAATAAAAATATATGCAAACAAAATAGTCTTAATACAAATTAGTTATAAACGAAATTCGTTTTAACTATTTTTGTATATAGTTTTTTTTTTGCATATATTCTTAAGTTTATATAGTGTTCTATATTTTTTTTTCTCGTCATACTTCGTTCTAGGTTTAAGAAAACCATATTTATCGTCTATCAATCGCCTTTCTTGTTATGTTCGTTTGAGTGACACCTGTTGAAGATTCAATAGATTTGAAAGCTCCTGTCTTAAAAAAAGGACTTTTTTTTTTCTTTCTCTTTTGCCTTCCGTTATTCGACTGCCTCAACCAGGATGAAAAAAATATTGTGAGAGTCTATTTCATCAGTGTTGAACCCTCTTCCCAGAGAGATTTAAAATAGATTTTTTACTTGAATATATATATATATATATATAGGTTACTTTTTATGCTACTATATGCTAACTACTTATTTATTACATAAATAAAAATAAAACCTCACATGTGTTTAAACTAACTAACAAATTGTATAAATTTGAAATTCTCATACCGGTAATATTCGATACAGAATTAGCTTGCTGTCCTGACTCAAAATTAAATTCAAAATCTGTATTTCTCAATATTTTACTTTTCCCTATTTTCCAAAAGAAAATTGCTGTTAATATATATATGATATTCTATCGTCTATTTAATTAATAACCAATCCCCCGTCCCATTATAACCAAAAATATTAAAATTATTTATGAATTTTACTTTAATGTGTGTACAGCACTTTATATTATATCATAACATTACTAAATACATACGTATATTATGGAATATATATTGAGCAATTCATATATATATATATTTAATATATTTTTTTACAAATAAAAAAGGCTATATTATATATTTAAAATATATTTCCCTATTTTTCTAAATAATATAGTCATATATAAATTTTGAATCTATATATTTTTGAAGGTCACAAATATATACGTTAGCTCTCTTTTGATGGAATAAATTGTCAATAAATGGACTTAAAATAATTGTGAAAAATGAGGTTAAGATATTAGATTTTAAATATTCCTTATAATCCTATGATAGTATGAATAAATCTTGATGATATTTTTCACACTTCTCTATTTCTATTCAAATCATATGGAAGAAACCAAGGACAATGAGAACAAATTGAGCAGAAGACACCACTAAAAAGACCCCATGTCAACCAGGTAGTAGTTACCGTGCACTACCATCCGCCTGGTTTCCAGTTTCCGACGTCGGCGGCCTTCGGTCTCCTGCATCCGACTCAACAGTGGGCTACTCTCAACGGACTCTTCTGAAGACACCCCGTGTTTACGAACGGCTTTCTTATTTATAGGGTAGCGAGGATGACCCATCTGTTTATGAGCGGTAATCTCATTTCTAGGGCGTTGAGAAGGATTCATCTGCTCTTGTACAGCCTCCTCATTTCCTAGGATTTTAGAAGGCATCTTCTTAATTTGTACGGCCTCCTCGTTTCCTTGGCTTTGAGAAGGCACATTCTTCTTTTCTACGACTTCCTCATTTTCTGGGCTTTGAGGAGGCATCTTCTGATTTTTCACGGCCTCCTCATTTCCTCGGTTTTGAGAAGGCATCTTCTGCTTTTGTACGGCCTCCTCATTTACTGGGCTTTGAGGAGGCATCTTCTGATTTTGCACGGCCTCCTCATTTCCTCGGTTTATAGAAGGCATCTTCTGATTTTGTACAGCCTCCCCATTTCCTTGGCTTTGAGGAGACATATTATTCTTTTGTACGACCTCCTCATTTACTGGGCTTTGAGGAGGCATCTTCAGATTTTGCACGGCCTCCTGATTTCCTCGGTTTTGAGATGGCATCTTCTGATTTTGTACGGTCTCCTCATTTCCTCGGTTTTGAGGAGGCATTATCTGCCTTTGTGTGTGTACGGTATCCTCATCTCTAAGGTATTGTGGAGACACCACAACTTTATTGATAGCCTCTTCATTTCTTGAGTAAGGTGTGGATACTACCTGTTTAGGCACGGCCTCCTCATTTCTAGGACAGCGCAAAAACGCTATCTGTTTATTCATGTCCTCCACATTTCTTGAGTATTTTGGGAACGCCTTCTGTATATGCCCGGGCTCTTCATTTCTAAGGTATTGTGGAGGCACTGTCTGTTTATACATGGAGTCATCATTTCTAGAGAATGGTGAAGGTTTCACCTGCTTATGCCTGAGCCCATCATTTCTAGGGTGTTTTGTTGGCATTACCAGATTTTGTTCGGTATCCATATCTACAGGATACTGTGGATCCTCCTCCCGTTTATGCTTAGCCTCCTTTTCTTTGAGGTAGCGTGGAAAGACCACTTGTTCGTGCATGGACTCCTCGTTTCTAGGGTAGCGCGATGACCTCACTTGTTTATGCCTGAGCTCCTCATTTCTTGGGTAGCGCGGAGGTACAATTTGTTTATGCACGATGTCCTCATTTCTAAGGCATTCTGGAGGCACTACAGGTTTATTTTTGGTCTCCTCTCTTTTGAGGCTTTTTGGAGTCGCCACCTTTTTATTCATGGCAGCCATATTTTTAGAAAAGCGTGAAGGCACCCCATGTTTTGGAATAGCTCCCTGATTCCTAGGATAATATGGCAACAACTTCGTTTTTTCTACTGCCATACCATTTCCAGTGTAAGATGGCGGCGCCTTTTTAAGTACGGCTTCTTCATTTAGAGAGTAGCGTTCTGACATCACTTGTTTTGGCACGGCCTCTTCGCGTTTAGGATAGTGTGGATACACCTTCTGCTGCGTCAGCGTCTTCTCGATTCTAGGAATATCTGGAGATATCCTATTTGCTGGCATTGGTTCCTCGCTCCTAGGATAGCGTAGAGTTACCACTTGCTGTGGCATCTGTTCCTCTCTTCTGGGATAGTGCAGAGGAAACCCCTGTTGTGGCATTTCCTCTTCGCTCCTGGGATAGTGCAGAGGAAACCCCTGTTGTGGCATTTCCTCTTCGCTCCTAGGATATCGTACAGTTACCATTTGCTGTGGCATCAGTTCCTCTCTTCTGGGATAGTGCAGAGGAAACCCCTGTTGTGGCATTTCCTCTTCGCTCCTGGGATAGTGTAGAGGAATCACTTTTTGTGGCATTACCTCCTTGCTTCTAGGATAGTGTGAAGGTATCGCCTGTTTTGGGATTGTTTCCCCGTTTCTAGGATTGTGTGAAAACACGGCTTGTTCGTGCACGGCCGCGTTCTCACTTTTAGGGTAGCGTGAATATGTTACGTTTTGTGGTTTTCCCTCATCGATTGTAGAATGGTGTGGAGGTACCACCTGTTGAGGCATTGTTTCTTTGTTTCTAGAAAGGTGTGAAAGTGTCACATGAGGGAACACTCTCGTTTCGTCTACATCGAGTTGATCAAGACGTACAGATATTAGCATAGGTATCTGACTACTCAATGGCGGAGCATCATGGGGCAAAGGTGTGAGTAGCCTAGGCATTCTCTCATCCTTGGATGTGGAGACAGGGGACATCGCCTGCTTTAATACTGTTTCTTCGCTTTTGTTGTGGCATGGAGAGATCTTCTGTTTATGCTCGTCCTGTTCCATTTCTGGACAGGGTGGAGGCACCATTTGTGTAGGCACTCTTTCCTCGCTTCTGATATGACTTAGCGATACTCCTGTAGAAATTGTTCCCTCGCTTTCAGAGCAACATGTAGGAGATACTAAAAAATTTGGTACTTTGTCTATTTCTGGGCCCGCATTGAGAGAAATGGCAGTAATAATAACCCGGTCCGTTTGAACATAAACATGTCTGAAATTAGTCCCCTCACTTCTAAACTCTCTTGGAGGCAATATAATAGCTGGTTCGGGCGTCAGGAAACGGACTAAAGAACTTCGTGTCTTCTGATATATCTCCGATATCGTTTCTCCTCCACAAATTAATTCTAGATCTAGCGCAGTAATAATACGGATGATCTTTTCTGCCCATAGAGAATATTGCGAGCTTGAAGGAGAGCTTGCACTAGCTACCGAATCACCATTCGCACTAGCGTTTGGAGGCCTCTCACAAGTATGTCCATTGACTCGCGTTCTTATTATACAAATCAAATTATGAATCTGAAAGAGGGCATCTCTCAAACCCGTGGCCAGGTCAATATAGCTCTCCTTCACTTTTTTAACGAGGTTATCGATTATTCCAGCAATCCGTTCTAGGACCACGATTGGGTTATTATCCGATACAGGCATGTTTTACCAAGAATCACGGGCTCAAAAATAATATGGACCCACTATAGAAAAACACGACAATTCTCTCAGAAAGATTCGTTTATACGCCATTTTTTATATTTATAAATGAACCGAAGCCATTTAGCAGCCATTATTTAGGTTCTGGGATAGTAATCTGACAATAGATGTGGGCGGAAGAGAAAGACAAGCAATGCGAGGGCGGAAACATAACCACGCGCCGATCAATAGAGAGAGAGGGAGTGAGATAGAATTACAAGCCTCAAATTTTAGTCGCGGCGAGAAACCGAATATAGGAGGAGCACTTTTGGACAATTACATAATGAAATTTAGTGGGAGAAAATGTAAAAATAACAAGAGAGGGAGAAAGCTGAGTAAAAATTAAATTAATCACAATAGAGAGAGTTGGAGAGAGGGGGTGTGGGAGTGGGGTACCTGGAGATAAAGCGAGCGAAGCGTTATCCAACGGGCGGCGAGTTGCAGGAGCAGGCGACCGAGCGTCAGTTTCGCTTTGCCTCCCGGCGACGAGTGACTACCTCCCGCCACCATGTTTAAAGGGGGCGCCTGCGCCACTTGTTGCTACACCGTCTCCAGGAACTTGGCATCCTTCTCGCGGCCTTGACAACTTTTTTTTCACCTTCTACCTTCTACTTGTCACTCTTGATGAGAAAATCACGCGCGCGCTGATCGACTTCAGTACTTGAACACGTTATCGATCGCCGCCATCTGCGCCGTCCGCCGGTCACAACAACACTATATATATATATTTTTTATATAATAATTATATATTTTATAAACACACCGATAACAGCATGGAGTGGTGAGACTAGATGATTTGGAGGTATTGATTGGAAGTTGACGGACGGACGTATTGATTGCCACCAATTTAATAAAGGTGTAATCCTTTGGCTGGAGATTAGAGGAGTGCGCGGCCGTTTAATTCCGGGTAGCGTCCTTCTAATCCAATTGTCATTCTGGATGGAGAGTCTACCGCAGCCACAGTGGAATGCCAGAGAAATGGACGCTTTTTGACATTTTTCTACGCTAGGCGCGTCCTTGTTATTTCTATATAGCTCTCTACACACTGTTGGTATATATATATATAATAACATGTGATATTCCTTTATATATATTCCTTCATTTAAAGAAAATTATTATATTTTGACCATTCATAGACTCTTTTTTTTTTTAAACAACGCATTTTCTAAATTAATTGTCTATGATAGATATTTTAATGTAAATATAGTTGAATTAATTATTTTTTAAGTCTCCTCTCTAAAAAGGATAATATGTAATTGACTATAAGGGTGTGTTCTATATAAAAGTCAAATTCTCTTTGAAATATACATAATATCAATTTTGTTTTGTGTTTGTGTGTGTGCTTTCAATTTTTGAAAAAATCATAATATAAAATGAATTTATTGATTTTTCAGGTCTGCACATGTAAGCTTCCTTTTTTGCGAGAATTATATATATTCTCAAAATGAAATGCAATATTATTCTATATAGCTTTTTTTACATCTTGAGGCGCATTTTATATCTAGACAAAATATATTGCGATATAAAAACGACTCTATATTATATTCATAGAATATAATATGAGGACATAGAATTGCCGGAAGGATATTGATTTATAAATGTCCTAGCCACTTTGCTATCTAAAGAATGGCAAATATTTCATAAATTTCTTTCCGATTTAATGCAATTAAAGGCCGGGTTAGATTGTGTCGCGGTCTCACGCAATTCTGGCCTTAACTACCCGTTTCATGATTTTTCAGGATGCCTTGAATGACCAATTTTTCAGCCCCCGAAAAGCGTCCGTGGTTAGCTTTTTTTGATTAATCAAGAATGGGTATTTGGCCAATTCTGGAATAATTAAAAATCAACGAGAATAGTTGATATTTATTCCGATAGATGGCGCAAGCCATCAGCAACTTTCAGTTGCACGATAAGGAGATGCCTTTTTTTCATAATTATGTACCTTTTCCCAGTACAATATCACATTTGTACTATTTTTTCAAAATTGTCTATGTCTCCTTCAAAAATATACGACCATCGAAGACTTTCGACTTTCTTTAGGTTTGTCCACTATTGTATATTAAAATTTAAAATCATAGACCGAATTCATAAAGATAAGATCAGGTTTTCTAAAAGGAGAACCACTTTCCTCATAATTATTTCTGCTTTTCATAAATGATCTCAGCAAAATATTTGACGACTCGAATTTGCCAGGAATATATTTACCTAGCTTTGGAAACATACATATACTGCTTTATGTGAACGATATAGTTTTAATTGGTGTGTGTGTGTGTGAATCTCGAATTAATCTTCAAATGAAAATTAATATTTTAAAAACATATTTAGAAACTAATTTTTTAACTTTGAATGAAAGAAAGTCAAAAATAATGATTTTTCGTAACGGCGGTAAACCAGCTCGGTCTGAAATGGTACTGGGGCCAACAAATCATAAACTCTACACAGAAATATTTATACCTGGGATATCCGCTAACCCCATCATTTTCATTTACCCAAACAGCTCTTTATTTTAAGGGTAAGGCCATAGCAGCTATAGGAGCAGTATGGGAGATTCTTATGAAATCCAAGTTAAATTCTTTTCACTCAACAATGAAGCTGCTCGATACCATAGTTATAAAAACTGTACTATATTCTTCTCTAATCTGGTCAGATGAACAAGTGTTAAACCCTACGTATTGCTTTCAAAAATATAAGCAAACAAATCTAAGGCAATAGCTTAATATAATTTTTTAGATCATCATTATGTAAGGACCAGTCAACAAGTGAATGACTTTGAGATGAAGGGTAAAGCCAGTTCAATGTCTATTTCACTACCTATGTAAATAACACAAGATGATTATTACCTTACCCAATTGGGAGAATCTGTATGGAGCAAGTCCCTAATAAAGGCTTTTGTGTGTGTATATTAAAATTTTTAAAGTATATATTGGCCGCTTATATGAGCATCTTAGATGGCCAAACGCAACTGAATGTTGATTTATGTTTGTTCCATAATTATTGTCTCACATTTCTCCTATATATATATATATTTTTTTTTACTTATCCTTTTAGTCTAAATTAGACAAGATCTTGGAGGTCGTGCTCGTAAAGAAGCTCAAGAACTCTTCTTGGTTCACTGTACAGGGATCTTTTGTCCTTTCCAATGCAATTTAGTAAATGTTGGGGAGTGGCCTCTTCGGTTTTGCACCTAGTGCACATGGGGAAGCTTTTGGCTTTCCAGAAGAAAATCCCAATGTTCACCATTAAGTATATAAAGAGATAAAAGCGTCTTTTTCTAGACATAAATTTCTCAAAGAAAATTTATTGTTTATATTATGACTTATCTCCACAAATATTTCAATTGTGGTTAATAAATTTAAAAAATACTGTATTGAATGTCGACATATATTTCTAAAGTAATATTTTATTTTTTGTAAGTGCGCGCGGATATTAAGTATATATTTATCTTAAATATTAACTTTTATATATATTTTCTTTGCCGTAATATTTTAAGTAGGATTTCTACTTGAAATTTTTATCCGTATAAAATATGCTTGTAAATAAAATTGCGATTTAATATATAAAAGCATATAAATATGTGGAAAAATAGAATGAATGTTAAATTGTACTAAGATAAATATATATATTTAATGAAGGAATATTCAAAAAGTCGCCTTTATTTTTTGTGCGTATATATGTATATATGTTATATATTTTTTTGAATAGAAGAATAGTAGGCCAATAGTATATATGCATTCGTGAACCATTTAAAAAAATCAAATATGTTTAGATTACTATTTGCATTAATTGAGCTTATAGGCATTTCTATAAACAAGTTAATTAGGAATAAGGATTTGAAGAATCTTGACAATAGACCAATTCGTTAAGAAATAAATACCTGATTAGTTTGTGTGTGAGACGTGAAGAAGAAAGAAAATAAAAAACTTGGTTAACATTTACATATTTCGAAACTATTATAGACGCGTATGATTCTTTTATAAATTAAACAATTTCTATTTTATAAAAGAATCATAGGTGTCTATAATAGTTTCTAAATTCCATAACAGATGGCGCGCTAATACATCATAATTTATATATTCAAATAAGGTTTGTGCCGGCCAAAATAAAACGACGACAAATAATATACGTATATAGTATAAACCCGGGCCATCTGGCGGTCGAGTTCACAGAATTTGTGTTGGAAAAAAAAAGAAGGAAAATAATTTAAAATAATAAATCAATGATCTCTTAAAATACTTTTAGGCTGACAACACTGTAATATAAAAAGAAGAGAGGACGAGTGATATTTCTGTTTATATAATTAGTAAGTAGAAAAAAATAAATAAAAGATAAGTGGGTCAGGTGTTGATATTAAAAATAAAGAAGGCATTTCCTGACCACGAGCACATGTGCTTTTTAGATGGCAGAGCGCCAATTAGTGGAGCAAAAATAAACTAAACGTTTATTTAACTTGCTCCGTGATATTTGGTCAACCCAATTTCTTGATAAATCAAGAAAAGCCATCCAAGAACGCGTTTCGCGCTGTTGGCGCTCGTCAGCGTGGAGTAGGCTGTACCACTGCGACCAAAAGCACATGTGCTCGTGGTCAGGAAATGCCTTCTTTATTTTTAACTAGCCGAATGAGGCGTTGCCCGGGTTTTACCCGATTAAATGTTTTTATTCAAATACTATTCGTTACAATTATAAATTGGCGCCGTGAATGTCACTCTTGTGAAACGTCCCGCTCCAAACTTTGTGTCTGAGAAGCGATATTTTTATAGAAAGATGATCTAGCTTTTGTTTTCTGCTCGAATGAATGTTTTTCTGTTAAAATTTTGTTCCTGCGTACAAAATAATGAACTGGTTTCACCCGTGGTCTCTGCATTTTGGAATTTTTCCAGATATAATTTTGTATCTGATAATCAAACATGATACAGCAATATCGTCATCATCATTTTCTGAATAAAAATATATAGTTTTAATAATTGATTTATATATTTTTTAAAATAGCCTATCGTCTTCCCCGTATTTTTTTTACCTATGTATGGAAATTTTGGTTTGAATTAGTGAACTACTGCGAATTTGTATACCGAACATACAGACAGACATACAAACATTCATTTTTATATATATAGAGATATTAATATTTTCCCGATATAATTTTGTATCTGATAATCAAACATGATACAGCAATATCGTCATCATCATTTTCTGAATAAAAATATATAGTTTTAATAATTGATTTATATATTTTTTAAAATAGCCTATCGTCTTCCCCGTATTTTTTTTACCTATGTATGGAATTTTGGTTTGAATTAGTGAACTACTGCGAATTTGTATACCGGACATACAGACAGACATACAAACATTCATTTTTATATATATAGAGATATCAACACCTGACCCACTTATCTTTTTTTTCTACCTAATTTCATGTGTTAAGCGTATTTACGCAAATTTGGCCTTAAATACCCATTTCTTGGTTTCTCAAGAAGCCTCTGGGAGCAAAAACTATTTTTGGCCGCAGTGGTACAGCCTAATCCACGCTGACGAGCGCCAACAGCGCGAAACGCGTTCCTGGATGGCTTTTCTTGATTTATCAAGAAATTGGGTTGGTCAAATATCACGGAGCAAGTTAAATAAACGTTTAGTTTATTTTTGCTCCACTAGATGGTGCTCTGCCATCATAAAAAGCACATGTGCTCGTGGTCAGGAAATGCCTTCTTTATTTTTAATAATTAGTAAATGTAATTTTTAAATGTTTTTTTTTTTTTGTTCTCTCTCTTCACTTTCACTGAGGAAAAAGAGAGGAAAATTATATGTATTTTTTGTTGATTTGAGAAAAGCATTCGATACAGTTCCTCACTCATTACTTTGGAAGAAATTAACCAATCTGGGCGTGAGCTATCAATTTATACATGCAATTAGAAATTACTACGAACAGGCGACTGTGGCAGTCAGATGGAAGGGATCAATTACAGAAAATATTAAGATACATTCGGGTGTTGTACAAGGAGAGCCACTATCGCCATTACTCTTTATATTATTCATGGTGGACCTGATTAAAATGTATGACAACTCAGATCTGACGAGTGTATACCTGCCGGAATTTGGTGATGTTCACCTGCTGATGTATGCAGATGATATTGCTATTATAGGGGAGTCGAGGATAAACCTCCAAAAAAAGATAAATATATTGAAAGAATATCTTGATGAGAACTATATGACACTGAACGAGTCCAAATCGAAGGTTATGGTGTTCCGCAATGGTGGTAAACCCTCAAGAGAAGATAGATGGTACTGGAATGGTAAACCTCTGATGGTAACAAGAAGATATAATTACTTGGGATACCCTCTGGTCAGTACAACTAAAACCACTCAAGCCGCAAACTTTTTCAAAGGAAAAGCACTCGCGGCAATAAATGCTACAACCCCAATATTGGCAAAATCAAAAATTAATTCATTAAACTCTGCAATGAAACTGTTTGATTCTATTGTGAGTATAAAGAGTATAAAGATTTATTAGACCATATACAAGATACATTTATTCGTAGGTTCTTGAATTTGCCTAGATATACACCAGGATACATAATAAGACCAGAAACAGGCCGCGTCTCATTAATAATAACAGCTCTGAAATTGACCTTGAAATATTGGCTGAGGGTGCTGGGTATGGATACAAATAGATTGCCTCGAATATGTTTAAATAGAATGAGGCAAATATCCTGTGCTACAGGTGCGCCCATCGGGTTTATAAAACAATTAAGCAATTTACTCAATAATAACGGATCCTCGTGGCTTACTTATTGTAATGATCCTGATTCACTAAGGAATGAGATCCCAGGAATATTAAGAACTGCGATAGAGCAAACAATACAAAATGACTTAACAAGAATAACCCAATCAAAGTTATATTCCCACTATAGAGATATATATACAACGTTTACCACCGAAGAATATTTCTTAAATGAACTCCCTTTTCCTGTCATCAGATTAATCGCACAATTTAGAACCCTTTCAATTTTTTTCAGAGAACACCATCTGATTTTATTGAGGCGTGAAGACCTGAAATGCACTTTCTGTGGATCAGGAATAACAACGGAGATGTTGCACTACTTATTTGACTGTGCTGCTCTGTCTGAGGAAAGACGAAAACTAAATGATAAAACGGGGCAACTTTGTCCTTCATTTCCGGCACTAATTAATGAAATATCAAAGAATAGGTATATAGCGATGGCGATATTTGGATTCCAAAAGACTATATCCCGGAAAAAGGCCACACAGTGTTCTCCCCATCCATTGTGAACTGGCGAATCCTGTATAGGGCGAGAGGCCCTAAATAAAGGCTTTTTGTTGTTGTTGCTGTTGTTCTCTCTCTTCGAAAATAATAAATTTAAAATACTTTCTTAAAAGGTAAAATCGCCTAACTCTTTAAAACCATTTCAGCTGTAAGTAAATTTATTGTTTCATCGTTGGAAGCCCAAAACATCCGCAACAATTTGTTCTAGAAAAAATATATATAATTCAAAATTAAATATATACCATATATATAATTTGAATAAAAACGAATATTCATATTTTATACCACGAGACTAGAATCCCATCAAAATAGACACAAAGACTATGCGCTCTCTATTGACCGTCTCTCTACAAGCTCGGGTCGAGGACATCAAGTCCACAACTCGAGGAAATTTCAGAATAGATAATGGTATCGGGCCATGACCTTCGTTAGCAGGAAAGCTTAAATTTGACAAGAGATTCAAGAAAGAATCAGAATTTACTAAATTTCATTATTCATAGAATTATTATCCTTCATTTTCATAGATTTTAAGAATCCTTTGTGGCGATCTTAATGGATCCAATAATGAGGGAGATAGCTCCAAACCCATGTCTCGAGGAGCCCATATTATGTTATAATATGCTGTAATACTTTGAAAAAGGTTGGCGTTTAATATAAATTTCTAAATTAAAGATTTGAGATAGAATATTATATTTTGGTTTTGTTTTATAATCACCTCTAGATATAGTTTCTCTTTTTCTTATTTGATATGGCATTTTTCTACCAAAGGCATAATGTTTGACATTCTTTAAGGATGATTTTGGCGTCAATCTTCAACGACGTACATACAAAGAACGAGGGCTGTGGACAGAAAACATTGAATAAGCAGCTGAAACCTAAAGATTTCCAAATAGGTCATAACTGGATAAAATAAAAGAATAGATATTTTTTATATTATATTTTATTCCTTTTCTTTTATATATATATAAAAATTATTAGACCAATGAGATCTGTAGGAAATTTCTCTCGGTCATCATGGCTCCAAATTTTAATCTCTTGATAGGATTATTTTCTAAAAAGGCTTAAGAACTTGTTTTTTGGGGGGTTTTAGGATTGTATTTGGTGTTTTATGGAACTTCAAAAATGATCATATTATTATAATAAAAATGAAAATATTTCAGTATTAATATATTCCTTCCATAAACCTCTCCTTATAATATTATTGAGGAACATTTGAAGGTTAATTCCGTTACCTTTTAACGAATATTCCGTTTTTGAACGGAATATTAAATATTGCTCCAAGCTTCGCTCTTCTGATTGATAAAGGTTATTTATCAATATAATATTCAATGGAGCCTTCTGCCTTTGATTCAACCAGTTTATTTTCATTTGGAAAAGCATCTGTTGTTGAATATTCCACTATATTTATGATGAGTTTTCAATTCATAATCAAATTCTTTTGCCATGTGTATCTCCTATTGTTTTTATGCCAATGAAAGATGCCCTAGGCACACAAAATAGTGCTTATATCATATATATATATGATATAAGCACTATTTATTTTTATATTATATATATATTCAAAACTATATTCAAAAAATGATATTAAATATATATATATATATATATATATATATATATATATACGTTATGAATACATAGTGTGATCAATAATTTCCAAGAATGCTAAATATTTAAAGAAATACAAAAGTATAATGAAGTTTTATTCAAAATTTCTCAAAATAATGACCGTCACTATCTATACACTTGATCTATCTTTTTTTCCAGATATCAAAACACCTCTGAAAATCCTCATCTTTCAGGCTTTTCAAAATATTCTTCGAATTCTCCTTTATTTCAGGTATTGAGTCAAAACGAGGTCCTTTTAAGACTCTTTTAATTTTAGGGTAAAGGAAAAAGTCGTTGGGAGCAAGTCAGGGGAATAGGGTGGCTGGGGTAGTAAAGCAATTCCGTGTTTAGCCAAATAGAGTGGTACAGTGACGGCCGTATGTGGCCGTGCGTTGTCATGATGCAAGAGCCAATTTTTCTGATGCCATTTTCGGGTCTTTTCTGACGCACAGGCTCTCTTAAACGTCGGAATACATCAAGATAGTAATGTTGATTAATGGTCTGACACTCGGGCACGAATTCATAGTGTACCAATTCCTTTACATCAAAGAAAGTGATGAGAAGACACTTAAGCTTCGATGTGAACATCCTTGCTTTTTCTTTCTTATTCGACCAGCTTTTAATCGTGTCAACCACTCAAATGTCCTCGATTGTGATAGGGCATCTTCTTTAAAAGCCTGATTCAAGATTTTAAATGATTCGGAAGCTGTGTGTGTGTGTGTTTTTTTGCTAATTCAAAGCAAAACCCTATGCAGACTCGCTGTTTTTCAATACAGTCCATACTGAAATTCGAAAATGTTCTGATATACTCGAGCTTATAAATTCGATAAAACGTGAGCGCGTGCGTCTATGTGATCAATTTTTATTTCTACGTGTTGATAAATGTTCTATCTATAAGGTCCTTATAAAATTATTTAATTATTTTGAATATTTTACGTGATCCAGTCTCATTCCTGGAAATTATTTATCACACGTTGTATTTTGTTTTGTTGTTGAAAATGATAAAGAATTGGAGGTGCCGTCGTGAAAAAGGAAATATAGTTATTTACTTTTCAAGTAGTTTTTATTTTCAACTACTTGAAAAGAGTTACACATTAATTATTTTTCACAGTAATATAGAATTTATAAAAT
>CP092886.1:14278614-14363110 GCA_030710605.1 Cordylochernes scorpioides
TGTCTGAAGGGATATCGGTCTTGACGATCCAGCGTCTCCACCAGTTGTAGCGTAGCAGAAAGGTAGAGTCGGTGATCCGTGGAAGTAGCGAAATTCTTCATTAAAGATGTAATTCTGAAGCACGGTGCGCCGAGGGAAGTTATCACAGACCGAGGACGAAATTTTACATCTTCAATGATTCGTGATCTGAGCAAACACTGCAGAATAACTCATCGGAGAACAACCGCCTACCACCCTCAGACCAATGGACTCACTGAAAGGTTGAATAAGACAATAGCAGACATGCTGTCCATGTATGTGGACGTCAACCAGAAAGATTGGGATGAGATTCTCCCATTCGTGACGTTCGCATACAACACGGCGAAGCAAGAGTCCACGGGGTTTAGTCCATTCTACCTTGTGCACGGGCGTGAGGCGGAGACCCCACTAGACTTGCTATTCCCCAAATTTCCTTCAGAGGATGAAGATGACTTCATCCAGACTCTAGGATCAAGGGCCGAAGAACGCGACAGCTGGCACGCATTCACACTATGAGGTCCCAGGGAGGAAATAAACTCCGTTACGACGCCCATCACAGAAAAATAATCTATCAGCCCGGAGTTCTCGTTTGGATCTATATCCCTGTGCGCAAGGTGGGTTTGTCTGAAAAACTAATGCGACGTTATTTCGGCCCGTATAAAGTAACAAGAAAAATATCCGATGTGACATATGAAGTGGAGACATTCGGAGACCAGCATGGTCGTCGTAAAACAAAGGACATAGTTCACATCTGCAGGATGAAGCCCTATTTAGATCCAGAGAAGCGGGAGGACCACCTGGAGGAGGACATGGAAAACGACTTATCAAGTCCTCAAAAGGAAGAAGTTCCAGCGGAAGGGAGGCAACCACCCTTGGCCCAGGAGGAGGTCCCCAGACCAGGAGACCTGGATATCCCTGGCCCTATTACGCGGTCGCGATCTCGTAGACTGGAGGCGCAGGTCTCCTGCTGAGCATCGGGTCGATGTCCTTTGAGAGGGGGGCTATGTAGCGAAGTGAAATTGCTGGCTCAGCAACCCTGGAGCTGACGTCACTTCCTGTGGAGGTTACCCCTGCGAGGCCGCGTGGCCACGAGACTTTAATTCTTTGCTCTCTCTCCTTTGTTTACTATTTTAAATATAGATATTTCTAGATATCACTCAATTATAATTAATTAATTCATTCATATTTCTCGTTTGTTCTTCTTTTGACCTCGGTTTGTTTGGTTAATAAAATAACGTTCTTCGTTTGTGGATCACCGACTCTACCTTTCTGCTACGCTACAATATATTGGATTGAATAAAAGATTTATTTGCCAATATTTCGGCTGTATAATCGCCAACCTTTATCGAGACCTTGATAAAGGTTGGCGTTTAGCCAGCCGAAATATTGGCAAATAAATATTTTATTCAATCCAATATAGGCCTTTTTACTATCTAATAAAAATATGTATGTAAAAATAATAAATTCGATATTATGTAATATAATACTCATTCAGCATACTCCTCAAAGCTTTTCAACGAGAATTATTGGTGATAAACGACTTTCTTTCGTCCCCTGAGGCTGCGGTATTTTATCCCTCCGACCCGACTTCAACACACCTTAATAACTTAACTTTTCTAATATGTAATTTTACCCTGCATTACTACCTTGTTATCATTCCTATTTAACGGGATGGGGGTAGAGAGAAAAGAAAATGAATTTAAAAAATCAAAATAATTGATATTGCATTCTAGAATAATAACAACAACACACCTTAATAACTTAACTTTTCCATTATGTAATTCTACCCTGCATTACTAGCTTGTAATCATTCCTACTTAACGGGATGGGGTAGGGGGTGGGGGGGGGGGGGGGGGTAGAGAGAAAATTAAATGGGTAAAAAAACAAAGTAATTGATATTGCATTCAAGAATAATATTATATTTCCTTAAAACTAGAGCTAGTAGATAGTGATTTCTTGGATTAACAAAATAAAACCTTGGGGAGTGGAAAATAGCAGAAGATCATTAATATTATATAAGACATTAAAAGCACGAAAACTTATGGTTCAACAATCTGGTATCCATATATAAACAAGAGGTCTGAAAAATTGAAGTCATTACAGAATAAAATACTCAAACACTGTATGCATGCGTACAATACAACATCATCGAACTGAACACATGTCCTTGCAAGAATAACTAAACTTATGAACTTCATTTTTTTTGTCAAACATACTTAAAGTTTAAATAGATTATTATACAAATGATCCAGCAAAAAGAATAATAATATCTAAATTCATAAATTAAAAATAAAAAAATACTATGAATATTCTAATAGTAATTTCACAGAATTTTTTTTTAATATTCACGCTTACCAAATTTTGCATGACCAAATTTTTATAAAATATTTTTTTTACGGGACATGGCGACTTTATATATATAAAATGCATACTTATATAGAATTAGTTGAATTGATTATTCACTATGCTTATGCAACCAAGAAGATCATAACCCCGAGAATATATATTTTAATTCGATGCCCACCTGAGAGAACGATGTCAAATGAACAGTTTCAGTTCAAGCCAAATGGTCACGAGCAGTCCAATTTCGTCCGTCTTGGCTTATATTTACACGTATCCCTTTGATAATATGGTAATTAATCACAGATTCCTGAGAACTTATCAATTTGAATAAGATCTATCGACGAAGGGTGTGTGTATTTTTGAATCACTGACACTTTTATAAATATCGAAATCATAGTATAAAACGAACACAAATTTTGTCTGACAATTTTGATATCGGAATCACACGTACTACTGATCAAATCTACTGATATCATATTAGGATATCAAGCTTGTAGAGTTCATATTGATTGGGTGAAGTAGAATGCGGCTGCTTTGGTCATTAAGACTAGAAGCATTATTTAGTAGCAAGTCGACTTAGCTCTTATATGAAATGGCCGCCTCTGACATGAAGAACAGACGCCATGTGCAGATGCTCCTAACATGGAGTACATGCTAATCCTGTATCCCAGGATCTGTTGCCTTTACAGCGTACTATCAGCCGGGCCAGCTGAGCCCGGGTTATTTAACGAGTTTGTTACTACTTCCCTTCCCCCTCCTTTTTCTTCCGGTCTTGGGATCAGCAAAGGCGGAGTTAATTCATCTTATATAAACAGCATTAAAAAATGCATAAAAAGAATCCATGTCCATTGTACTAATATAAAGAGAGGACAATTTAAATTACTCCAAACTTCGACAAACAAAACCTATTCAATTAAATTCATTAAGAAACAAACCTACAGACTAAGCAATGCAGAGTTAACCATCTGATTCCATTCCAAACCAATCACTACCTACCTTACTATAGCCTATCACCAATCCGGAAACAGAGGCAAACCTAGGATACAGAATATCATATCAAATTCCTATCTATTAAACTACATAAGAGCGAAACAGGCAGATCTTTAAAAGAATGATTGAAGCAGCACAATTCGTTCCCAAAAAATAATAATAGAAGATTTTACTTTTAAAGATGAGTACACTATTGTGTTAATAATCAAATCCCAAACTGGAACAGCAGCGAAATCACACACCACAGCATCCTTATAAAAATAGAAATATTGTTTCTGGAAAGTTGGTTATCCCTAATTGACAAGAGAACAATATAAATAGAAAAATAGAGATACCCGCAGAGAGAGAGAGAAGGCTACATACAATTCAAAAGATTCAACTCCATCGACCAACAGATCCACTTCAGTAGCAACACGGGGGCACGCACTAGACTGTGAATAACTGCTTGAAAATAGGAAACCTTCGGTATTTTGGAATATCGCGTTTATTTGCTCTTTATATATGTTTCACTCATATCCAAGATACGTCTTATCAGTGTTTAAATAAATATGTAATAATCTAAAGTTTTGGAAGTATGGCATTAATGCACTAAAGGTTAATGCTATACTCCCTAAACCATTTATGTTGAATTCTAGCCTAAAAATCGACCCCGCCACTTCATCAGTTTAAACATCTTTTTGTACCCAATTTGACCGATTTTTAAAAATAAGTAGCAGGATAAAGCTGCGTAATCCATTAAAAATACGTTGCGGTAAGGCGATTAAGGCCATCCAATAAGAAAGAGGATTTCCATCCATCTTTGTTATGATGTTAGATGGATCGCTATCTTATATATATACTTACTTTCCCTAAACATTTGAAAAAAAATCAAATTAATTTTAAATACGTGTGAATTCGTTGATGTCTTTAAGTAATCTCTCGATTTGTTTTACTTCTTTCCATAATAAAGACAACTATTTTTGAAATATATATATATAGATGGCGTCAGATTCTGACGTTTATTCTGACGGGAGAAGCGGCCATTGCTTCTATGGATTAATTTCCTCCCGGCAAATTTTCCATCTATGTTTTGCCAATAGATTTGGCCCAGCCACATTGCCAGCAAAACACCTCTTTGGTAGATTGTGAGGATTCCATTAGATCCCGTGTGGATATCATGGAATAAAGTCCGCTCTAGACTGACGAGGGCCATTAGCCCGAAACCATGGTCCCTAGTTGGAGGCTTATCAGTTTGCCAAAGTTGGTTTTGTGGCTTTGTCACCGACCCGATGCCGCTAGTTGCGGCGACGGTCAATAGATGGCGTCAGATTCTGACGATTATTTTGACGGGAGAAAAGCCCATTGCTTCTATGGATTAAATTCCTCCCGGCAAATTTTCCATATAAATATCTGTATACCGAATTTAAGTGAGCTTATCAAAATATCTTGCTTATTAAATTGGACAATAATTGTAAATTGTAAAACAAATGTTCGCGTGTTTCAAACAAATTACATCATACTTTCATCATACTTCAATTATTTAATTAATATTGGTAGTTTTAAAAAGAGTATGAGCATATAAAGGGAAAAATTTGTTACAAAATTTACAAACGAGAGTGACTCTGAGAAAAAATTAAGGAATGAATTTGGAGGTGTTTTATAAGCATAATTCTTCCAATATTAGAATTAAAAAACATTTTATTCGATCAATGTGAAAACTAAAAACCTAAACGCATATTTAATAGCAAAGAGAATATATTTTCTCTTTATTATTTTGCAATATTTTTCTGTGTACAAAAGTAATTTTATCTTCATTCATACTTTTAACATTCACTTTTTATATACCAAAATTTATATATAAATAAAAACGAACAAAAATGATTTTAAAAAATCTTTGCCATACTCTGATTGATCAAATATAAACCAATATTTTTAATTACAAAATATATTCTCACAATAAGTATATTTTTTATTTAAAAAACGCTAGCTTTCAAGCGAAAATCGCTCTTCAACGGGCTTAATAAAACATCGACTACTCGTATATCTTACAAGAAATATTTACAAAAAACATACGCTCTCAGCGTGGATATTTACAAATGAAATTTTTAGTTGAAGAGCGATTAAAGCTAGCTTGAAAGCTAGCGTTTTGTAATAAAAAGAAACTCATTGTGAGAAAATATTTTGTAATTTTAAAACTTTTTTTTACAATTTTATCATGAATAAACAAATATATTTATAATACACATTTATAAATATTGCTACAGATTTAGTTCCAATTTAGATTTTAACAATAAAATTATGTAGCAGGGACATAAAATATGTATTGATGGCATCAGCCAATTTGCTGTTAGGTGTTGTTAGGATAAGTAAGTGGAGTCTCCGATTAAGAAGGAGTGGGGCGGCCCAATACATCACGGCGCCTATACATCAATGTAATCATATTCTCGCGTCGGGATAAATATTTGCATCGACACCCTGCTAACGAACGAAAACATCTCACCTGACATACATATCGCAGCTTGATTTTATCATTATGTCGGTTTTAAATATTTATTTTTGGAATAAAATGTTATTTTTGTTTGTGTTTATAGAATCTGTTTGTTGTAACAAGAATTTTAATGATGCCATAACACATTTGTACTTGGGATAGTTCATCGTTATTTATCGTGACACCTGAGATCGGTTATTGCAACAATGGGTATATTAATATCTTAATATATTTGGACCTAGGCTCGTGTATAGCTATTTATCGCATATATCGAATAACCTGGACTCGTTTAATGTACCAATAGTTTTGTTGATATTATAACATATTTGTATCTGAGCTTGTTCATCGCAATTTATCGTATAACCTTGACTCGGTTAATGTAACGGTGATCTTGTAGATACCTTAACGTATTTGTACCTTACCTTGTAAATCGCTATTCGTCGTATAACATGAGCTCGATTAATGTGACGGTAGTCTTGTAGATATCTTAACATATTTCTACCTGAGTTCGTTGATCGCTATATATTGCATATATCGTATAACATTAGCTCGGTTAATGTGACGGTAGTCTTGTAGATATCTTAACATATTTCTACCTGAGTTCGTTGATCGCTATATATTGCATATATCGTATAACATTAGCTCGGTTAATGTGACGGTAGTCTTGTAGATATCTTAACCTATTTGTACCTGAACTCGTACATCGCTATTTATCGTATAACCTTATCTCGGTTAACGTAACGGTAGTCTTGGAAATCTTTTAACATATTTGTAACTGAGCTCGTTGATCTCCTGCATTAATCTGGAATATATGGAGAGACCAGGTGGCCCACCTTCGGTAGAGGAAGGAACTGAAGGAGGAGGAGTCTAACCTCAGAATTACACAAGCTTGTATGTTTCAATGTTGTCAATTTTTGTGAGAGAAGTTTTATCATATTTTCAAATAATTCAAATGTATTTCCTCAAGTTCTGAAGTTATTTGTTCACATGAAGACAGTAGGAGAGAGAGAGAAAGTGTAAACAATTTTCAAAATTTCTTTAAAATTTAATAGGAATGGATAAGTAATCTTTAAAATGTATCTCCGTTAAGATACCCACTGAATACCATTCGCCATTTGTCGACTGCCTTTGCCATTACAAATATTCAGATGGGTGAAATTTCAAAACGCTAGCATTGAAAAATTTAATTTTTCAACTGAAGTGAAAAGTCTTTTTATATTTTTATTGCAAATGTTCATTAAATATTTATCCATAATAACGACCTCCTCCCCTGCCTTTTTACTAGCAGAACATTTTTCGACTGAATTAGATTTCAGGAGTTCTCTGATGGGCCTCATTAAATGGAAGCGGCTAGAGTGACTAGTTCCATAGTTGAGGTCGCTAGGTAGGCTTTCTTGAATCAGTTAAGTCTAGTAGTGAGATATTTTCACCTGGGGTATAGACTGTATGATTACCGAAACATGCGATAAATTGCATACTATTTTTTTTTTTCGTTTTTTTTAACTGTATATTTGATTTTTTAAATTCGAAACTATTATAGACTCGTATTTTTTTTTAATAAACAATTTTCTACTGTCCTTACTGCAATGGAAAAATTAATGGGAGAGCCTGGCTCATCAGTGGTGAACCCTCCCAGCGGTTTCGCCAGTTTAAACTACCATACCGCTGTACTTCCTTTTATAGTGATACTGATGCTAGACTCTTGGAATGGGTATTTTAGATTAAATATGGACATAAGCTTTGAGGACAGCAGAATTACATACATTTATAAATATATAAAATGCTTCGAGCAATCGCTCTTCCGCAAGAATCATACGCGTCTATAATAGTTTCGAATTTTGATACCAGATGGCGCGCTAATGCATCATAATATATTTGATTTTACTTACAAGAAGTTAGACTCTTTAGGCGAGTTCAACTATCCCCATATGGTCTATCTCAATCTTGAAGGAGACATATAAAAACCATATTGATCTGTGAGCCACAATAAAATGTATTTTAAATAAGTGTTTGCCTAGCGACTCCGGGTTTAATAGCCGCAAGTTCATCAGCTCGAATGTTTGCTTAATGGCATCGCAGTTGATGGCGTGGAACCCTTGATGGTCGCGATGATCCTCATTTGAGGAAATTAACTGACCTCTTCCAATTGCATTACTCTACTTTCGAATGTCATTTAACGTCTTGTGGGATGGCTGGCGTTTATTTTATAATAATGCTCTAAATAATCTTTATTAGTTCCTCTTTTCTAATATATATATAGTTATGTCATATTAGGAGACCTGCAAATAGGCTCTCATAATACTTCTCTCTCTCACAGACATTATTAATAATAAAATATTATTTTTATTAGCGAGATGTCTCAAAGGATTTATTCTGGTGATTAATATGGTCATATATACCTTATTAGTTTTTAAATGATTATAGCGCTGAGTCTTATAGTAATAAAATGTAAGATTTTTGTTGACATCGATAAACTTAATTCTCTGATTTATTCATCTCTATACCATGACAATGATGATGAATCAAGTATTGATTTTTATCATCATTAGTAATTAAAGTGATAGATATTGCTGTTCATCGTTCACGATTCATGTTTATACTGTAAATACATACATGTACGTGACAATTTTGTCCGTTATATAAAGTAACTGTGAGGAATATAACAGTGACACTATTGCTGCAATCAATATTTAAACACTAGCGAAAATGTAAATAATCGCTAATAGAAATTTGCGCACTTTACATCGATTAAGTAGGAGAATGCAATGTTGAAAATTAATGGGGATCCTCTAATTTGTCTCTAATATCTGTGATTGCACAAATCGCAATTAACTTCATAGCCGACTGTGAGTTAGCTTATAATTGCATCCATTATTAATCAAATGCGACCCATGCGCCACATAGAGGTGAAAAATTACTAAGTTAATTGGAAATTATAACCATACTGATATTATTAATAGAATATTTCAAGCGAATAATTGCATTCCTGATAGTTTATTTACTTTTTTATCGCTTCACTAAAATCATTCACTTTTTCTTTGTCTAACTTTCATTAATATAGATAAGGCTTCCATTTCTTCATCCATATTCCTTCTAAATAATTTTTCTATTCAAAAGTTCGTCAAATAATCAAATTCGCATAGAAGCATTAAGTACGTGTATGTGTCATCCTCATCAATATACTCGCGATTTCATAACTAATTACTAATTAACTCTTATTAACCAAATGTTTATATCACTTTATAATAAATATTCAGTTCTAATATTAAAAACAATCTCTTATTTTGAAAATGATTCCTTTATATATATATTTGAAAAAATTCGAGAAAAAATAGGAAAAAGGTCAGGTGATGTAATATTACTAATACAAGGGCCGGTCAATAAGTAATGCACACACAATGACCTATAAAAATATTCAAATAATTTGTCATCGTAAAAATAATGTTCATTATTATATTAACATTCCTATTTTTTCGTATCTGCTGGAATAATTAAGATATATTTTGTATTTTCAGATATGCAGACTGAAGTAAGCAGAAGAATCTGACAACGGTCGGTGATGGAGTTCCTGTTTAATGCATCTGGCGGACGCGTCGGTCCACGCGTGATGACGTCACTATGGCCGCACTAGCACCCTTCAAACGTGCCACATTTCCTTGTGTCAACTATCTTCGCAATAGCCAGTACACTGTGGACGCGTCGAGGTGCCTGTCCGTTGAGATTTGACGTATGGACCAACCGGCCCGTTTAAGGACAATCACCATCCCACTCGTGAAATCGGCTGTCTGCTGAAACTGCCTCGGTTGGCGGTAGCCTGGCATTCTCTGCTACTAGACGTTTTCTCTGAGTCAAAAAACAAGAAATCAATTATTTACTTGTTACACAGAGAGATGATAATATTGGCAAATTTGCAAGTTACTTCTTTTATATCTCAATCAACATGCGCGGGATAGCTGCGCAACTACATAATTTACATAATTCGTGAGCTAACTTTAACCTAAAATTTCATATTTTTCCGCCCATTAATTCTTGTTGTTGTACAAATTCAGAGTCAGCCATTGTTTAAATATCGATTTCTAAGGAGAAATCGAGGAGAATAAAAGCCTTAATTAAAAATGATTTTCCTTTTAATTTTGTGGGTTTCTAATTAAAAATCCATATTGTCTCTCTCAAATTCCATTATATATCTAATCCAATCAGAGTACCAGTTAATTAAATCTTACTAATTAATTTAATATTGACCAAGAGGAACAGAGGACAATTTCTAATTATTTTAAAATTTGTTAATAACGAACATAAGAAATAAGTTTTAACTTCCTTTTATAAAAATTACTTCAAAAGTCGATCTTTGAAAATCTAAATAATAAATAATTTTTAAAGTCAGCGCTCTTCTATTTAGTTATTTTTTTCGCACACAAAATATTTGGGGGAAGGGATTCTAAAATAAAATCACTTAACCACTCCTGTTACCTTATTAATATACAATATTAAATAATAATTTTAAGCTTGCTTAATCTATGAGTCGTCACAGCCACAGATGCTGAAACACGCATATAGATCGCCGCTTAGCGGATCATAAGTTTAAAAAGTCAAGGAAAATAATAATTATTTATTAAATTTGAGGCACATGAATGAAATATAATTCCTAAATTACACATTGGGCTCACCCCAGGAAGGTTTGGCCAAAACTTTAGCGATTCAAGTGAAAAGAAATATTTTATTATTACTTAACATTCCCATTATGAATATATAAGAAGGATTATTAAATAGACAAACATAGTACACATTAAATAGTTTATATGCTCACATATTTTGGTGGCGGGCGTTATATTTAAAGGATAATAAAAACTCATAAACACAAAAAAACTAATGATGATAATTATAATATGAATGTATCTGATGATAAAGATATTTCTATTGATGATGATAAAATAATAGTTGCAATGCTAATGATTTAACATGATAATAATAAAATAATCATCAAGGTAAAACTTTAATAGACTTAGGAGACTGGCCGCTGTTCCAGATCTGTTTGTAGAACGGGCATTCGTCTAATTTTAATTTATATATATAAGTAATTTGTGTTTATTGATTAAAAATTAGGCCCCATAAATATACACATTATATCATTTGTGCGTAGAAATATAATTAGCACTGTTATATATTGTTCTGAAAATAAAGCATTCCATACTTAAATCATTATATAATAAAAAGGCATATATTTTATTCAATCCATATATGCCTTTTTGTTATCTAACTGTTATATATGTAACACGCACTAGAAAGATATACCGCCAAAAGATATAGGCTTCTTCATCATGAAAATAGATGAAAACTATGCGACATCATCGTAAATATTGAGGCTGCCTGGCCGGCATTCATATTTCTTGAAAATGAAGATACTTCGGCCAGTAAATCTTTTTATTACCTCGACGTTTCGACAAAAATCTTTTGTCCTCGTCAGGAGCAAACAAAATGAATGTTTAATTTTTGTTTGCTCCAGACGAGGACAAAATATTTTTGTCGAAACGTCGAGGTAATAAAAAGATTTACTGGCCGAAGTATCTTCATTTTCAAGAAATATGCGACATCAATTTTTTCCATTCATAGAAATAAAGTTTCCTCATATATAAAACCACTCACATCATCACTGCTTCCAATCACAGCGGGAAAATCAGATCTTCTCCTAAATTTAAGTTCAGAGGCGAAATTGCAAACTTTATTTTCTCAAAATTCGGGACACGTAATTGTTAAATTGAAACATTGAGCTTGGTTAAGTGTATCGAGCTAGCAGCGATTGAGTGGATGCTGAGCGTCAATTGGAAGGCAGGCACGTGTAGCGAGGGACTTGAGTCAACTAAATTTTAAACTTAAAATACGTTTTCTAACTTGTGTCAAATATCCTCTTTTTGTGAAAATTGAAACTATTTATTCAAGAGAAACATTTTCCTACTATCCCTTCAAACGCGACAGTAGAAAATTATTTTATTTGAAAAAAGAAATAAATTCGCGTTAGTTTTAATTTTTTTTCTTATCCTTTTATTAGTCTAAATTAGACAATATCTTGGAGGACGTGCTCATAAAGAAGTTCAAGAACTCTTCTTGTTTCTCTGTACAGGGATCCTTTGTCCTTTCCAAAACAATTTAGTATATTAAGAAAAAGGTATCTCCTTATCCTGCAACTGAAAGTTGCTGATGGCTTGCGCCATCTATCGGAATAAATTTCAACTATTCTCGTTGATTTTTAATTATTCCAGAATTGGCCAAATACCCATTCTTGATTAATCAAGAAAAGCTAACCACGGACGCGTTTCGGGCTGTTGGCCCTCATCAGCGTGGTGCAAGCTGTACCTCAACGACCAAAAAACTGATCATTCAGGCATCCTGAAAAATCACGAAATGGGTAGTTAAGGCCAGAATTATCCCGGTACAATATCACATTTGTACTATTTTTTCACATTGTGTAGCGTTCTCACGCAATTCTAGCCTTAACTACCCGTTTCATGATTTTTCAGGATGCCTTAATGACCAATTTTTTGGTCGTTGAGGTACAGCTTGCACCACGCTGATGAGAGCCAACAGCCCGAAACGCGTCCGTGGTTAGCTTTTCTTGATTAATCAAGAATGGGTATTTGGCCAATTCTGGAATAATTAAAAATCAACGAGAATAGTTGATATTTATTCCGATAGATGGCGCAAGCCATCAGCAACTTTCAGTTGTAAGATAAAGAGATGCTTTTTCTTAATTTATGCACCTTATCCCAGTACAATATCACATTTGTACAATTTTTTTTTTTCAAATTTAGTATATGTTCATTGACAGGAGGGGTAAACTATTTACACATAACAATAGCATAGGGTTTTAATGAAATTTTATAAGTTAAAAAGCACAAAAGGATCACAAACTCGTAATAAAGTGTAGTATTATTATTTTAAAGATTAAAAATGAATTTCTTCTTAATTAACATATAAAATTAAATATTTAACCACCTTCAAGTTTTTACTGGGGTGATAAGATTAATAGATTGTTTTGGTGCATATTTATAAGGAGAGGTTCTTCATTTGGTATATTATATATATATTTATAATAGTGTCGTATGGATTTTCATTCTGCGCGTGGAAGAGGAATATATATAATTAAATATATAGGCAATTTGAATTTTCGCAATATTTATTAAATAATTGAAATAATCTATTTATCATTCCAATATAAGCTAAGATATGCCAGATAATATTGAATATCCTGAATATTGAAGGGGGGGAGGAAATTATAATTCAATAAATTATTCAACTCTCCGGGTATTGAGGATGTGTTCACGTGGTGCCATTGTTCGTCTGGCAGGGCCTGGGAACTGCCAGATTTACTGCAAATGCAAATCCTAGAACACAGCCTCTTTATTAGATTACGTATCATATATGTGTGGATCTCGTTTTGTCTCTCCAAACTGTCAGAGCTTAATTTGAAATAAAATATAACATATTTTAAGCCAATGATTCGATCTGATTTGGTGTACATTGTTTTAAGGTCTGCAGCGTGCAATTATCTCTATCAGCCTTCCATGTCAAACGACTATTGTTCCTATCGGCTGCTATGTAAGTTCAATAACTTGTGTCAAAATATGGAAAACTTCATTCTTCCCAACTGGGAAATCTTTAAAGCTCAATCGCCAACTATCATACAAGGGGAATTAAGCACTCGAATCACATTTAATCCTGTTACCTACACAATTAATCCCATTATAATGTTATATAGAGAGCTAACATAATGAGATTTTGTATTTGATTCATATAAATATATACTATATTAGGCTACAATAAGGTAAGAAGTGAAATATTTGTAGCAAATGAAAGCATTAAAGCATGTTTCTTTTACACATTAAACAAGCTTTTTCTACTATCCTCACTGCAGTAAAAAATATTGGGAGGATTAGGAGAATCAGTGGTGAACCCTCTCAGAGGTTTCGCCAATTCAAGAAACCAGACCGCTTCTTAAAGCTCTTAATGCTGTATTTGACGGTTATACTTTTATATGCTACAGTGACAGGTGGATTATCAGAAATGGTATTCAGGCAAACTATGGACATAAGCTTTTAGGACATTAGAATTACATATATATTTTTTCATCTAGCAATGTTCTTCCGCAAACAATAAGGACAATGCCAGTTAGACATAAATTAATTATAAAATAATAACACGCGCGCACTATATAGAGGAAATGAAAGAATTAAAGCACGAATGTTCTTTTACACATAAAACAAACTTCTACTGTCCTTACTGCGGAGAAAAAATATTCGGAGGGCTTGGATCATCAGTGATGAACCAACCCAGCGGTTTCGCCAATTTATTCTACCAGACCGCTTCTTATGTAATTTTTTCTGTCCTAAAAGCTTATGTCTATAGTTTTCATGAATATCATTAATGAGATTCCACTCTTCAGTGTAGTATATATAAGCAAAATCGTAAAATACAATATTAGAGCTCTAAGAAGTGCGCGGTCTGGTAGATTAAATTGGCGAAACCGCTGGGAGGGTTCGCCACTGATGAGCCAAGCCCTCCCAATATTTTTTTCTCAGCAGTAAGGATAGTAGAAGTTTTTATGTGTAAAAGAAAGATTCGAGCTTTGATTCTTTATTTCCTATATATAGATATCGCGTTATTATTTTATAATTGAAATACTTTATTTAATGATCGAGAAATATCCACCTCTATCCATTGTATTAATTTAAATTGAAGATTTAAAAAATACTTTTTAAAATCAATTTTTAAAAAGGTATTAAATTTATTCCGAATTCTTTCAAGCAAAATAAGGGACTATGTCAATAAAATTCTTCCGAGCAATGCATTTACGTCATAACTGATCGAAATAAAATCCAAATAACGGAAGGTAGAAAGAAGGGCAAACAGTGCGGTTTATTCAAGTCGGAGATTATTATAATGGCAAATTGTATCTGGGAGACCAAGAAGTTATCGTTGACCTGGAAGAAAAACAATTCCGAAATGTAAACTGTCTTTCAAGGAGCATTTTCTTAGGACACAATTCATAATTTAATAAAGTCGGATTTAAAAATATAGATTTTATTATTGTTATAATACACACAATGTAATATTACACACAATTTATCTAAGTTTTAATGTTACTTATCGCTCTCTCTCTCTGCAGGTTTATAATGGAATTTTTCAGCTATCTGATTGGTTAACTCGGCAGAATCGCTGGGAAGGTTCAACACTGATGAGCTATGCTTTTTCCATTTTTCTCTTTACATCTTCACTTATTAAATAAATTCTTCGGATAGGAGAATTCTATCTCCAATATTGACAAATCTGCACAGAAAGGTGCACCTCTACCTTTAAAATGCATTTTATTATCATCTCTATACAGAATATACGATGGGTGATAAAGAATCTGCCACAATCCTTTTTTTTTTAATTCAGACAACGGCCATCTGTATACTATGGTGTCGGCTCTCATCAGTACAGGGGTGGCTCTAATTGCATAACATCCTTCGAGAGGAGTAATAAAATTGGTCAAATTTGCCAAAAAAAAAGGTGTTTAATCCGGTCAAGTGGTATTTTCGATTTTGATCCCAGAATACAATACAAGATTACTAGAGAATTTGAAAGGAGAGGTATCTCTTTCGGTATATGTATAGCATCCTCCCGCAATATTGTATGATGTATCTATGTATGATTATTGGTTTGATTTAAATAGAGAGAGCAGGCATTACAATGAAGGAATAAGTAGAAATATTTAAAGAAATTATAATTCCATTTTTTCTTCCTTTGGACTCATCATTCCGCATTCATTATTCTACTTCTGGAATGTAGAAATATATAAGTATTCACTCAAAAATGCATCGGGCTCTCTCTGGTTTAGAACAGCTGGAAATGTAGGAAATACTTTTTAAAAATTAAATATCATTTTATATAGTCTTAATACAGAATAATGTTCGATGCATTTTTCGTGAGAGAATACTTATATATATCGTACGTTCTCTTCTGGAATAGATTGTCAATTGCAGAAGTAGAATGTAGTTATTATTTCTCTAAATGCCTCAATTTATACCCTCTCTGAAATAACTGATCTCTATATAAATTAAACCGCTAAATGCACACAATTGTATGGATATTGTACACAATTGTATAGATTTTAAGTTTAAACCCGTAGAATCGCTAGAAGTTTTCTCACCATTGATGTTTAAAAGTCACCAGTAGTGGTAATATTGAACAGTATTGAAAGTGATTTTAGTAGCGTAAGGTAGTTCACTCTTTTAATCAATAAATAGCGCGCTCAACAAAATAAAATAGTTCAATTATAAAAGCTAATTGTGTTTCTCAAAGAATTTCATTGTGTGTCACATATTTTCTATTATAGAGCAGATAAACAGAATTGTGCTCGCTTATTGAAATATTACGAGAAAGGACAAAGGACGCTGAGAAAATGGGTTCCGAATCTGAAAAAAAAAATCGTTAAAAAAACAGTAAACAGTAACAAATAATTTATCTTTCAATCAATAGTTGACGCGTTGAATTGTTGTATTTTGATAATTTCTTTGCACTTACCTATTTTTGGAATTCGATAAAAAAATTCCCGAAAGCAATCATTTATACATACAAACCACGGGAAAAGCTCTTCTGTAATAATATACAATACAAAACATACAATAATATACTATACTATACAATACAAAATGAATATACACATGTACACACAAGCGTCTACCAAAAGATACACCTCTTCCTTTGTACGTATGTATGCATTTCTACATATCGCGTTCTTTTCTTTGATCCGGGCAGTTGGAGTTGGCGCTCCAGGAACCCGGGTTGCGTCTATATTTTCTAAATAAATAAAAAAGATATATATGTAAAAAATAAGAATAAAATAGGAATTTTTGTGTGTTGATATTAAAACCAAAAAAAGGGCATATTTTGTCCGCTCACTAAAGCATTTTAGATCGAAAAGCGCCATCTAGTTGAGCAAAAATCAACTAAACGTTGAGTCAAGTTGTTCCATCCGCTCTCAACCAATAACCCATAGGGTTTGTATAACTCCATGGTAACAATTCCTCTTGCTGAATGGCTTGGAGAGTGACTACACTCAATTATAAATTAAAAGAGTAAAAAAAATAGAATAGAGAAATATTGATAATGATAGACACGTATCGAAAGGTCCCCTATCAATGCATCACTTGAATCAAACTTATAGAATATATAATTGAAGAATGCTTTATTGCGTATCGCTCTAAGACTAATATACTTGTCCTGACGTTCCTAGAAGAGCAATTTACTTATGTTTTTACCTAATAGGCTTAGCGATTTTTGTTATATTAATCCAGTTGCCCTATACAAGATTTCGCATATACTGGGAATAAAGGTGTTAAGACTAGGTGAAGGTTACATTGATTATAACGTAGGAGTTCCTTTAATTAAATTCTGAGAACAAAAAGGTAAACAAAATATAATAAGACCATATATGTGTGTATTCACTCTAATATTTTAAACATTATTTTATCTAGAACGTAGGCGTTGGAAAATTTCAATATTAAAAAAAACTTTTGTCCCTTTTGTTGTGTGTGTATCTTTTAATTATAAATATAACTTTAAAAAAGCATAAGGATATATTATTATATTAAAAGAGATATTAAATTAATTATAACTAGAGAACTAACAAATTTTGAGAGAGAAATAAATTGTATTAAGTTATAAATTTTACATCATAGTTTTTATTTACTTAATTTTGAACTTGAGAATCTTGATTTTTTAAAGTCTGTTTTATCTTGTCAGAAACATCCAACCCCACCAGTTTGTGACAAGATGAGACTGTGGCACACATGTATGCGCAAAGGTCAAACTGTTTTCTACATGTGTAGACATGTGATGCACCTTCAACAAAAGCAGTCGTTAACTACCCACCATGGTTAACATGGCCTGTATCACTTGTACTTAGGATGATTTTTAAAATCTGCCTTTTTTAACTTTGCTACAATTTTTGACAGAGAAAAGGTTTTTTTTTTCTGAAATTTCGTCAGTTTTTAAATAAATAAAATTACAGTTTAAATTGTCATCTTTTTATAGAAGCTACTTCTGTACTTTCCAGGAGTCCGGGTTGTATCAAGAGAGAGGCGACTTCTGTACGCTTCAGGAGCCCGAGTTGTATCAAGAAAGAGGCGACTTCTGTACATTCCAGGAGTCGAGGTTGTATCAAGAGAGAGGCGACTTTAGTACGCTCCAGGAGTCGAGGTTGTATCAAGAGAGAGGCGACTTTAGTACGCTCCAGGAGTCCAGGTTGTATCAAGAAAGAGGCGACTTCTGTACGTTCCAGGAGTCATGGTTGTATCAAGAGAGAGGCGACTTCTGTATGCTCCAGGAGTCCAGGTTGTATCAAGAAAGAGGCGACTTCTGTACGCTCCAGGAGTCCAGGTTGTATCAAGAAAAAGGCGACTTCTATACGCTCCAGGAGTCCAGGTTGTATCAAGAAAGAGGCGACTTCTGTACATTCCAGGAGTCCAGGTTGTATCAAGAAAGAGGCGACTTCTGTACGCTCCAGGAGTCCAGGTTGTATCAAGAAAGAGGCGACTTCTGTACGCTCCAGGAGTCCAGGTTGTATCAAGAAAGAGGCGACTTCTGTACGCTCCAGGAGTCCAGGTTGTATCAAGAAAAAGGCGACTTCTATACGCTCCAGGAGTCCAGGTTGTATCAAGAAAGAGGCGACTTCTGTACGCTCCAGGAGTCCAGGTTGTATAAAAAAAAGATGCGACATTTGTATGTTCCAGGAGTCCGGAATTCATTAAGACAAAAACTTTCTAACTACTCATCTAACAATCTTATTTGAATCTTCTTTTATATCAAAACTCGTACCAAATAATCCATGTACAAAGCAAAATTTCCCTATCACAACATCAAGCCAAATCAAGAAAATACATTTCCACACTAGTTGCCGAGCTAGTCAGAGGTCACCAAACCCTTACATCGCGGCAGAGTCATCGCTACCTCCCTCAACTAATTACCTGCTAATTAATCCCCCATTTTATTAGTCTGAAACCTTCCTTAGCACCTCTTTTGACAATAAAATTTTATTTGTACTATCTTTCCCAATTTAGTTTCCCACTTTAATTCTCCCTTATACACTCATTTAATTTATGCCAACTCTTCCCAATGAGAGAATTACCCTACAATCTATTCTATTCAAATAACACTGAATATATGAATAACACGCATTTTTTAATTTCATAGAAATCCCAACACAACACAAAGTACATTTTTGTAACAAAACATAGTTGCAATTCATCAAGACAATAAAGGCTCTTATCCAATATATGAAAATCCCCATTCCTCATACAGAGACTGTGACAAAGCAAATTGACACTCTACTTTTCCCAATGAATTAACCAACAATTTATTCTCTTTCAAATAGCCCTACATACACGCATATAACACGCATTATTCAATTTCATATAAATCACAACACAAAACAATTCGCATATTTTAGTTACAAAACATAATTATAATTCATAAAGACCATAAAGACTTTTATCCAAAATCTTGAACAAAATCAAATTGGCATTCTGCTTTTCTGAATGAATTTACAAAACTTATTCAATTTACAAACCACTACACTAACACCTCTTGTTCCGAATTTCTTTTTCTCTTTCCCATATCCTAATCTATAGGAAATATTATCCTTAATTCCACCAAATCCAGGTTAGAGTATAAAATCTTCTAAAACGCCAAAGTCACTGAGAACCAAAAGGTCTTTCATATAATTCACTGATTATTAGCCATATTTTCAACAACAACAAAGACCATTATGCCAAACCAATAAAGACTTCCAGCTTGCACAAACATAATGATTATATAGACCGCACGTTATCGAATTTCTCCCACACCCCAATCTCTATGCCTTCATTTATTTGTCCGCTTTTAAAGCGGCTATTCCATTCATAAACTGCAGTTTTCTTGCGGCATGTCTCACCGAATGCTTTTCGAAACATAAAAAAAAATATCCAGTTACTGGAACTTCATTTTCTTATACAAAAACAAATGCATATTCTTTGTTCAAAAATTTTAGGCATCAGAAAGTCACTGATAACACGCTGATAGCAAACAAAAAAATTATATATTATGAGAGCGTACGAATATTTCTAAAAATAAATCTAATGGTTTTTAAGGCTTAATGTGTTCACTAATTGTAAACACGTTCTTCTTTTTTTTTTAGTACACGATAAGTTTTTTAAAAAATTAAATCATTCTGGAAATTTAATGGAATTACCTTGTAAAAATCTGCTATTCTTTTTTCATTAATTTATTCCATTATTAACTTCACCTTCCTCTCGCCTCTTATAGATTTTTTTTTACCAATTTAGTATATAGAGCCATATGCTATTCTATTCTTTTAATTTCTAGGTTTCTCTGTTAGTGTTCAAATTGATGACAAATAGATAGTAATTTATTAAAATCTAGCTAAAATTGGGGGTATATATATAAAAATAAGTTTAGAAATCATTTACCATCTCTATATCGTAAATTTTTTTTAAGTTTCACTTTTAATGGTGTAGTTCAAATTAATTCTACGAACATTGAATAATAGCGAAAGGGGGAAGAGACCATATTTATTTGCAACACTCTCTCTCGGCCGTGCGGCTAAGCGGTGTGCAAGCTCCGCGCTTTTCGGCGTTGTGGACGAAGGTTTACAACCCATATGCGGTATTGGCCAATATGACGGGTAGTACGATGGTGTTGCTCCAATCGAGATGCAGACAACGAGCGTCGAGCTATTGAAGGATAAAGGATGAAAGGAAGAAAATAATCCTAAAAATTCAAAACTATGTACAAATTCTTTCATTAGAAACAGCGCTTTGAAAAGCTTGAATTGAACTGAAATCGTAGAAGACGAATTGAACTACACTCATGGACAAAACTTAAGGAAGGTTTATATTTTGATGTCCTTTTTTTTTTTTTTGAAGGAGACAGAGGCAATTTTGTTCTTCAATAAAGGTCACTGTGAATCAAATATCTTTCAGAGTTATTGTCTGAATCCCGATATACATGCTAGAAGGTACAAATTACTTATGTTTTGTCCATGATGTAAATTTCATATTTACACGCAATTATCCTAATTGTGGATATGGCGTGTCTTTGCAACTGTTAAATAAATAAATAATGAGTGTACTTTGAGCAGAGGAAAAAACGGAAGTATTCTCTTTTGACGAAGGAGCGCCGGCCCCGCCTTAAAAAATAATATCTCAATAATCTTATAGAACATATTTATACTTATACAAAATGCTACATATATATATACCATTTCTTTATCCTAAAGTTTCATGTATTCATATTATAGTCTGTTGAAGGACTTTATTTTTCGAAAGTTCGCCCAGCTTATACCTCATCAATAAAGAAACTCATTGCTGTTAGCTTTTATCTTCTTAGCAAAGTTATCTCTCTCGTTTAAAAAATGTATGAAATGCATTTTTTAAAAACATTTTTATTAAAAGGTCGAGTTGTTTTTTTTTCGTCCATAAATTACATCCTTCAGCATTTCCACAATATAAATATAGGTTTTCTATAATCACTTAAAAATGAAATAGCTTTTACAGTTAGATCTATATATATATTTAAGAATAAACGTATCATTAAACGGAAGATAAGGATCTTTTATTTGGAAACGTTACGAGCTTTCGGGCAAACGCCCTTCTACAGGTTTGACGAAAAATCAAGGCGAGAGACAGAGCTATATACATGGGGATGATTTACATAGAGCACAATTTTTAAAGCTTAGCAGTAAGAATTTTAGAATGGAAGTTAATTTTTAATAAGTAACTATTGTAGTGATATGGTAATAAGTTGTTGTATATAAGATTTTTAATTATGTAAAAAAGGAATAAAATTAGTTTGAAACAAATATATCATAAATTTCGGGAATTTCTATTTTTCTATTTATGCTTTTAAGTTTGGTGGATACTATGGATTCTAACACTAATCTTTGGTGTAGGTTGGGTATGTTACGGTAATGGATAGTGGGGTGGTTGGTATTAAAAGAGTGGCCAGTGGATGCAACATGCTGATAGATGAGGGAACGTGGGTCGTTGTTATTAATGTTGCGGGTGTGTTCTGACATTCTAATGGCGACGGTTCTACCTGTCTCACCCACATAAGTGGCGGAGCAATGTTCGCATGAGACAGAGTAGACCGCCCCAGAAGAATCCAGAGGACTGAGTTGGGTACTGGTTTTTGTAATGGGGTGTCGGAGAAGTGAGTGGATACTGGGGGTATTAATGAAAAAGGTGCGAATGCCAAATGGCCTAATGAGGCGGGAGATGCTAACTGTTAAGGGAGAATAGGGCAACATGCATGTAGTCCTGAAGACTGGGGGAGGATTGGAGGGAGCGGGAGAATAGGTATGTTTATTAATGAATGTTAGTGGATAGGAGGCGGCGGTGAGATGGGAGATGATACGGGCTTTTTCTGTGGTTTTAAAGATGGGTAGAGAGCAGTGTGTGTGAAGGCTCCTGGTGAGTGTTTTAACGATGTTAATTTTGTGTACTATGGGACAGAAGGAGTTGAAATGGGTGTAGGTGGGGGTACTGCTATTCTTGTAGTATACTGTGGTGTGGAATGATGCCGGGGTACGTATGATTAAAATGTCTAGGAAGGGAATGATGTGTCCCTGTTCTTTTTCCATGGTGAACGAGAGGTTAGACAGGTGAGACAGGTAGAACCGTCGCCATTAGAATGTCAGAACACACCCGCAACATTAATAACAACGACCCACGTTCCCTCATCTATCAGCATGTTGCATCCACTGGCCACTCTTTTAATACCAACCACCCCACTATCCATTACCGTAACATACCCAACCTACACCAAAGATTAGTGTTAGAATCCATAGTATCCACCAAACTTAAAAGCATAAATAGAAAAATAGAAATTCCCGAAATTTATGATATATTTGTTTCAAACTAATTTTATTCCTTTTTTACATAATTAAAAATCTTATATACAACAACTTATTACCATATCACTACAATAGTTACTTATCAAAAATTAACTTCCATTCTAAAATTCTTACTGCTAAGCTTTAAAAATTGTGCTCTATGTAAATCATCCCCATGTATATAGCTCTGTCTCTCGCCTTGATTTTTCGTCAAACCTGTAGAAGGGCGTTTGCCCGAAAGCTCGTAACGTTTCCAAATAAAAGATCCTTATCTTCCGTTTAATGATACGTTTATTCTTAAGTTGCACACCGGAAGAGTTTCAAGTTCTAATATATATATATATTATCAAAAGCAATTTTCAAAATAATAGCTAGACCTCTTTTCCCATGTGAATTAGATATTTTTGTGTAAATTTTCAACGGGTGTCGTCAAGAAAATAATCTGTAAAATTAACAAAAAAAAAAGAGAGAAAGTGGAGAAACAAAAAAGAAATTCTTTCAACATTGCACTTGGGTTTAAATTAATGGGATTTTGAGAGTAGACATTCCCTGGGGCTGCGGTGGCGATATTGATCAGGTCGGCTGCAGGATATTGGAGGATTTCGTGAGGACGACGTGAGCGGACGGGCTAAGACAGGCCGTTATTGGGGAGAATTAATTTTGCCTCAGATATTGAACCTCCTGACCTCTCTTCTATCCCTAATATTTTAAATTATATAACGAATAAAAATATAATACACTGCGGCCTGTGATTGTAAAACGACACTTGAAGTTACACCGCATGAGTTTCTTTTCAACGAAAATTAATTTTTTATTTCAAGTTGAAATATCGATTATTTCTAACCTTTTTGGATGATGTATGAAAGGATGAATTATGAAAAGTAATGATGAATGATGGACACTTTTATTTTTTCCGTTCATCATTACTTTTCATAATTAATCCTTTCATACCTCATCCAAAAAGGTTGGAAATAGTCGATATTTCACCTTGAAATAAAAATTTAATTTTCGTTGAAAAGAAACTCATGCGGTGTAACTTCAAGTGTCGTTTTAGAATAAAAAATATATACAGTAGAACCTCCATGAAACGACACTCGCTTTAGAGGACACCTCTCTACAAAGGACAGTTTTCATTTATAAAATTACTAGCGGATGTACCCGGCTTCGCCCGGTTTTTACCCGAGTAAAGGTTTGTCTAACGAACATTTGTTAAAACAATTCTCTATAAACTTAGAGTGATAGTTAGAAATGGTCGATGTTTTTATTTAAAACCCTGTCGAAAAGTGATTTTTACTTGATGCTAACATTTCGAATATGAAAAGAAACTTATTGTGAAAAAAGTATTTATAATTTTAATTACCTTTCACAATTTTAACTGAAATCAAAACGTCTTATATTGTCTTAAAATGCCATATAAATTGGACACACAACTTCTTATACTAATCTTATATTTATACTAATCTTATCGATTATATCCCGTATGACATTTCCTAAGCCTTTATATATTTTAATGCATTTTTCTGTATTATAAAAGGTGCATTAATGTGTGAGTAGATATGCACAATATGGCGGATATATATAGAGAAAAGAATATTCGTGATAATTAAGGATTGGTAACGCGCGTCCTTAGACGCCAAATAAATATAAATTATCCTTCAAAATGAGATGCTCTGAGCAGATAATGAATATTTAGATGACGGTTATTGCGTCAACATTCGTGACTACGCGATATTTGTAACTTTCTGCCGAGGTCGATATCCCTGATGGCCTAGTGGGGAAAGACTTTCGTCTGGAAATGTCTTTTGGACTGTAAGCCCTCAGCAACTTTTAGTTGCACGATCAGGAGATGGTTTTTCTTAATTTATCCACCTGATCCAAGTGCAATTTCATTTTTGTACTATTTTTCACAAAAAAAAAAACTAAGGTTTGCCAATAATTATTAAACACCTAAGGAGAGATTACATTAATTATAAGTCTATTGTTCATAAGATAAATCAATAAAATGGAAAGAAAGAGAGAGAAATCATCAGTTGTTATCAATATCATTACGATTCTCTGCCAAGCAGATTTGATTACAACATTGAAATTTTACGTAATAAAGATCTATCCAGTCATTACCTATGCTAATATAGTGTCATACTCCCAATTGATTACCTGTCAAACTATGTCAAAACGGATAAAAAATTAATTCCGTAAAAAATTATCGAAGCACATAAATCTTATTCAATGAAGTGAACGATAATAAAATTATTATTTGAAGGATAAAAAAATGTTACGTCATTTCATAGAAAATAATATAACGCCGAAACACACACAGTCTTTAATGTAACATATTGGAGTGATGCACAAACTAGGAAACTCGCCAACTAAATCAAGTACGTATACCATGAACTACATCACAAGATCTTTATTAATATCCCCTTCCATAAACCAGATAGAGAATTCATTTGCATATTAGGCAGATGACCAGCGCTCCTCTGAGACATATCCTCTCCTGTCAATACGGGAATCTTTCTTCAATTGGACAATTAGTCCAACTAGGTAAGCATTAAACAATGAATCAACCAAAACTATAATTCTCAATTATGTATTTAACAATAAATAGAGATAAAAATGTTCTGGAATAAGTTTGTTTATTATCATCAGAGTTTATTATCACAAAGCAATAACGCGCTATCTATTCATATAAAATGAAAGGATTTAAAAACACGAATGTTTCTTTTATACATAATACAAACTTTATTACTATATATACTACTAAGTTTATTATCATTACAAAGATTGGATCTCCGAATCCCTCTTATCAAGGAATCAGAAAAGTATCAACAAGAGAATAGATATTTCAAGGCGATTCCGTCACTCACACATATCCTACATCATGTATAATTAGCCCTAAAACGTATATCTCGTTCTCCCGTGTCCACTCTTAGATTTAATTTTGCCAGTTTATATAAATGCGAGTTCGAAAGATCGCGGTTTTGATAGTAGACAACTTATTGCGAAAGCTTTTGATCTTTGAGCATATAATAGTATATCGTAATTTTCTTATATTAATATATAGAGCAAATAATGAAGAAATAAAGTTTTGTGTGTGAGAAAAATAGTAATATATCAAAATATTTTAACTGTAAGTGATATAGATGATCTAGAAAATATTATCGAGAATGGAGCCATTATTTATCTTTTGCTGTAAAAATGTTCAAACGAAATTTATTACTGAACTAAGTATTCGAGTTAGCGTCAGGCCGCTATATTTAATGCACTTAAATTTCTTAATTCTTCTCAAATATTTCTTATATACTTTAATTCATAAATGATATATTCCTGTATGTATTATTATTAATAAAACGAAAATAATAAGATATTTTATATAAAGAAGAAGCTTTAGGAAATAAGTGCATAAATGAGTATAGTTTCAACCTGTATTTGGGAGGTTCACAAGCGAGATCCAATAAAGGAACTTCAACTAAACTCATTGTGCGCTAACAAAGAAAAAAAACGTCAGTTTACTTTTGGCGATGAATAACTCTTGAATTTTGAATTAATTAACGATAGAAGAGGCAATAATAAAGCATTTAAAGAGTGTTTGGATAAGAATTATTAGAAATGATAAGCGAAATTTTGAGGAAAATATTACCAGTAATTGGATAATCATGAATAACCCCCAACTTCATTAAAATATTAATATGAGATTTTAATATATATCTGAATATTTTTGAGATATTCAATGGAATAATCTAATAATAAACTTGATTTTCTCTCATTATTATTTTATTCTTTACCAAATATTTTTAGTCGATATGTTAATTGTTTTAAATTGGGAAATTTTTTCATAATAAAATAATAAATAGGAAAATATATATATCGCACAGGTAAAACTATGTAACTAAAATAACGCGTAAAAATAATTAAGCGAACAAGTTCAGAAATATTTTATTTATTTTATTTTATTTATTTATTTTTTTGATTAACACAGATTCCTGGAATGTACAAATGTCTCCAAATACTCTAATTTAATAATAGAAAAAGTGACCTTTCTTGTGTCAAAATAGACACAAAAAGCTATGATAATCTTTTGACCGTCTCTGCAAACTAGTAGGCTCGGGGTGGTGACAAGCTACAACTCCTGTTTTGGAAAACTCAGAACGCCCCCTGGAGTCCATGGTGTCGGGCTATGGCGCTCGTCAGTTCGGAGTGAACAGACTTTGACTTCATGAGAACTATAAGGAATCAGTAAAATCCTAGAATTTACCTAAGAGATGTTCAGCTGGAAAGCCTCCCCCCATCTCATTTTAAGGCTTGTTGATAGAAATATAAATACAAAAAAAAAAGCAAAAATAGTTCCAAATTCAATCGATAGAGAGCATGCTTGTTATTTTGTATTTATTACCTAAATCTTCATAAATGGTATTTTAAACTCATGATGCATGTTAGGCGTGATAAAATTAATAAATTTCATTTGTTATAATGAGTCAATGGCCCACTATTACAAAATACGTTTTTTAAGACATTATCTTCTACTGCCGGCTATATAAGACGAACCGAACCTGCTATAAATGTAGCTGTCTTAGTGTTAACTCGACGTAACATTAGCTAATTGTTTCTTGTTATTACTAATAAATATCCCTACAGAGTAATATACAAATTGCCGCAGTTACTTGGCTCTTTGCCACTTCTGTAGGGTACAGCAAATATCCTGGCGAAAACGTTAAAGCTCTAATTTAGCCTTAACGCTTAAAAGGGATATACATTTTTTTTTTCGACATTTACGATTTAAACTTAAGAATATCGCAAAATCCATCATTAAAACTGCTTCTAGGATTTCAAAAAAAATTATCTCTGATAGAAGGTGGGCACAAGATAAAACAGTATAACCTCTCTGTAAAGGACATTTAGCTTCAAAACCAAAGTATTCTTTAGGAAGAGTTTTTGTTTTTACCTGATAGAATTTATAAATAGTAAAAATGCTAATTTTGTCTATCAAAACTGCCCTTTGTAGAGAGGTGTACTTTAGCGAGAGTGTCCTTTCATGGAGGTTCTTTTTTATTATGCTATATTAAAAATACGTATAGCCTCCTTATGATAAATTCTATAAATAATTAGTTTCAGAAACCAAGAATTCAGTAGAAATTGTGAGAGAATAGAAAATAATCAAAATATAATCATTTTTTACTCAATACAAAATATTAAAACTGGCCCAATTACAAACTAATAATTGGCATATAATAGAATTATAAAATGATAATAGCACACGAGATGTTTCATTAATTATAATTAATAAATAATAATATAATAATAATAAATAATAATTCATTAATTATAAATAATTATTTCTCTTATATTACTATTAAATTCCTCTATTTTATCTTATTTTCAGTTGTGAGTTTTTTTTACCATCTCTCTTGAATATCTCAAAACAGCCTTTACCACATGCCTAAATTATTAACCGTGAAAAGAGTTAGGCGTATTTAAAAGCCCATGATATGTTCTGGCCCACCCTGTATTTCTTACATGATAATAATTACATTAATATGTATTTCTACTAGAACAATAGCCCGTTAAACGAACAAGTCTAGAGAGAGAACCTCAGTCAGTTTTAACTCTTATTTTAAAAGGTTTTGACTAAATCCTAATAATAAAGCTTAGAGCATTATAACTCTTCTCTAACATATGACTGAAAATTCAAGAATAATCAAACCTAAAATGCGTTGACGTAATAAAAAATCGAACTATTCTCACGCCACTAAGATTTTCCTTTACATAATAAGTAGATCAAGCGTCCAATTCTTATAATACAAAGAATAAATAAGCCTAATGTATCAAAATAATTCATATATTATACTGCAATCTTGCAGTTATTTGTTCTTCTGTCTCAAAATCAATTTGCAAACTTTTCGCCTCTGACATTTTCTGAAATATTACAGTTCTTTGTTTTCTACTTTCATTTTCTCGACTTAATCTTTTAAGGCACAATCTTTTAACTATTTCTTCTCCAGTTTAATTTTTGCTCGCTTTTCCCTCTGTTTTACTACCTCAGCAGCTTTAATCTCTTTTATTCACTATTATATTTTCGGGGTGTCTTCTAGTTTTATTTATTTTTCAAATAATATTGTCAAACTTTAAATATGAGGAAATACAAACCTCAAGGTATAACATAGAAATTTATTTTATTCCAAAACAGTAGTAGTTTTTGTTGTAACTGTGTGTAACCCGGGGTCGTACAAAGGTCACCAAACTATTCGGTGATTCACAATAATTATGGATTCATAATACAGTAAAGACAATGAGATTAGTTTGCGGTGGACAAAAAGCACGCCGCAGTTGGTGACTAAACCCAAGCCAGTGGACAGGACATTGAACGGTTCTGAGAATTCCAACGAAAATGTCTGAGACTCGAAAGTTACACGCAATGTGTCAGTGCCGCCGTCTGCACTTCAGGCCGTGGAAATGCGCCACGGATTTCTGCCCGCCACCTCCCATTATTCGTCCAACGGGATGCAGACCCAGAAGTCCTCGCCTGAAGGGAATTCTCCCGAAAACGAGAACACCACGTTGCCTGGCGTTCCCAATGAGTTTTGAAATCCATAATCCAGTGCAAGGTCGGCACGAGGAGGTCCAGGTCTGAAGGTATTGGAGGGAGAAAGCTCAGGAAACAAGGAAATGAGAAGCCGATGGAGAACTTCATCTGGAGAGGGAACTGCCCAGATGGCCTCTGGGAGACTAACGGGGATGAGCATGTGCTGCACAGCCGTGATGCCGAAGGTGTGGATCGGGTGGACATATTCTCAGGGAAGCAGAGTGCTCTTGAGCTCTAATACGTAAATAAAGGCGTGATACTCTCAATGTTATGGAAATGGCGGCCGCAGCTCCGGAGTATTTATGGGGAGAAAGCTAGGGTGCTCCTTAAAAAAAAGGAAGGCGGCGAGGAATGGCCGCCCGCCCTGTGATTAATAGATCCTTCACAAGAGGTCAGGACAATGGCGTTGACGATATTTGAGACTGGGCTGAATGAATGTGGTTCTACAGTCGTGGCGACGCGCTGTAGGACGGCTGACAAGCCTGAAATATAAGTCTAAATTACAAAATAGAGTGAAGGTATCGTAATATACGAATTGGAGGCCTCGACATTACCATCTGGCATTACGATTTTAAAAGAAGTAATCATGGAGGTATATTATAATTGCTAAAGAATTAATCGGCACTCAGAGTGAGTCTATACCCTTTCATTTTACCCAAAATGTATGAGTATTCTAAAACATTCACGGAAAGCCCTGAATTGGTTCTCGTCGAGCCTGTTGTCGCCGTAAATTGGCATCATAAAATTCCATGCAGCGACATGAATGTAAACAAAATTTCAGCGTTCACCATTAAAATCATTGGAAATTTACAAAGAAAGTCTCGGCATCGATTTACAACATCGTTAGAGTAGTTGCCTCTAATGAGATATTTTCTTAAAGTAGTCGGTATACAAATGGAAGTGAAAATTGACTCGACCCAGAATCAAAACATAAGAACCAGCACCCTTTAAACAGGCACCAAAAATATTTTCTTTGACCGAAGACAAGAAGTGGACATTCTTGTGTAATAGATGTTGGATTAAAAAGTCATCGAACCAACTTACAATCACTAGATATCGCCAGTAGTTCCGGGCAAGAAGAAAGATGAATCCTTGAATCCTTCTGTTTCTGTTCTGACTAACGTAAGCCTCTGTAGGACGTATATATCTAAATAATTACTATTACCCTTTACCTAGAATCGCCGCTACCTTTATTACTATCTTCAGATCCAAAATATTCTCTAGATCTTAAAAGTGAATATTGGCAGGTAGAAATGCACCTCAACAATAAAGAGAAGACAGCCTTCAGTTCTAGAAATAGATTGTGATAATTCAAGGTAATACTCTTTGGTCTCTACAACGCTCCAACTACCTTCAAATGCCTAGAACAATGATGCCATTAAAGTTAGCAACACAGGTCTCATAGGGGAATATACTTTGAAAAATAGCTAGATTAGATGTCCTCCAAGATTTGCCCTGGGAGACTTATTCTCTTTAATGTTGATAACATCATTGTTCTAGGGATGACACTTGACAATCTCAAGCAAATATTTTAACAATTGAGAGAAGCCCTAAAATATATCTTTTCGCAAAGGAATAACATACTTAAGACTCATCATTTCTTCTGATCGTATTTGCACGGACCCATAGAAAAAAAACCATCAGAAATAGGCCGGTTCCAAAATACCTGAAGCAGCTCAGAACAATTTTAAGCCTCTAGCCCTTACTATCCGCATTTTGCCTCTAGGTTTTCAAATGTTTAAAGGCCTCTCTATTATCTTACCCCAAAGTTGATGCAGATTTAATAGGACAATTGAATGTCAACAAATCATGGACAACATTAAGCAAACTCTAAAATCTGTTCCCCCCTTTTGAGATTACCTCAACCAGACAATAAATTTATACTTGCTCACTGACACTAGTGGAAAATATACTGGAGTGTTTTATCACAAATATAGGATGGCTTCAAGGAAATTATAATATTTCAGCAAGACATTCTTAAAGCCAGAGAACAAAACTACTATGTAGCACACAAAGATATTCTTTCCGTGATTTAAGCTATCAAGCATTTTCATCATTACCTGTATGGAATATTTTCTGCTTCGCACAGATCAGGCCTCCTTACAATGTTTTATGATACTCTGGAATCCAAAAGGCCAGGGTGAAAAATGGTTACAATGCCTGCAAGAATAAAATTTTGATAGGTTGATTTTAGGCAGTGTAAACATTTAAAAACTAATATACTGAACAAAAAAGTTGCAGTTCAAGCTTGTGAATCTCTCCAACAGACCGAGTAAAAGTCAATCCACAAGACCCAAAATGAAGCTGTTAATCTTCTTCCCATTCTGAATTAGTTTGAAGCAAGTGAAGATCGCCCTACCTGGGAGGTAATGACTTCCTACAGTTTGAATACAAAAGTTATTGGGCAATGTGAAACGCTTCGGTATGAAGAACAGCCTGTTCCAGTAAAAATAGAAAAGTCACAATTACAAACAACTCGATTGGAAGTTGGTCCTTCCAAGTCTAACATTAAGCTGATGTTTCTGGATCTTCACAACAATTCAGCTGATTAACTTTTTGGCACCAAGAAAGCCTTGACAAAGGTTTGGCAGCGCTGCTGATGGTTTAACCTATAAACTTAGTTGATAAAATGGTGTTGACAGTGTTGGGCCATTATTTTCACAAAACAGACCCAACAATGATGTAAACATTTTACATCATATATGCACAGTGTCTCGCCAAAGTGTTTGTTGTCCAGGTGGAAAATCCCCACCAAGGAAAGGACGAGAAGATGACACTGGCCCTGTCCATACTGACCAACCCTCCACAGAAGGACAACGACGAGGAGAATTAAAGGATGAAGAACTGGAATTAGCTCTGGGCGTGTATCCCGAAGCCCGCTGCAGAAATATCCAGATGGAGAAAATACAAAAATGTACAAATGTATATATGTATATTATCTCTTCCTTTATATGCAAGATAAAAGGTCCAGAAAAGTTTATTGCCATCTCGAAAATTCTAAATTTATTTTATTTCAGAGAATAAAATTAATTATATATTTATAATCCTAGATAAATTAGTTTTCTTTTCGGTAACAATATAAATTATTTTTAAGAAGAATTTACTAAGTTAAATTCACAAGAAATCGATCTGGTACATAATATCATTTTTATTATTAATTTAAATTTCCTTTTACTAAAAGGAATAATATTTTTTTATTTTCAAATAAATTCTGCGAAATTAAAATTTTCTTTTTTTTTTTACTCTGTAGAAAGAAGATGATAAAAATTTGAGAGACGCGAGTTTTTAAAAAAAAATTTGGCGGTTACTTTAGTAATGACGAGGAAGCGATGGGGTTGACAAGACGAATTTGGGGATGGTATGTAGAGAAAGACAATGGTAAGTCTACTTAATGATTTTTAAATCTTAGTGTATGGGCCTAAAAAGGCTCGTTTATATGTCAGAAGACATATATATATAGTTTTTTAATAGGTAAATATTTTTTTTTCTTGGCGATAAACTCTACTTAATGATTTTTTTAAAATCTTAGTGTATGGGCCTAAAAAGGCTCGTTTATAGGTATATGTCTATGTAAGAAGTTTTAATCTCTTCTTTTATTTTATAACTTTGCAAAATTTGTTTTTATTAATCCATTTATTTAGATGTGATATCTTGGTTGAATTACCAGGTCGCATATTCCCAAATCATTTTCTTTGCATGAAGTCTTATAATTTTGCTAGAAATAATTTTAAGCCTACTTAGAATTGTCTACAAATGAAAGCTTGTAATTTTGTTGAGGTAAAATAAAAACTCATATATTGATATTTTAAAGTGTGTATGTAATACTTTCTCCTTGAAGTAAATACAAATATATACTAAACAAGTTCCAGTAACCATCAGAGGTTTTATTGGTTTAATAATTTCCTTGAATGATTCTACTTGTAAAGTAGGGGAAAGAGGAAGTAAATGTATGCTATGGACAAACTATGTATGAACCTTTTGGTGTGTGCTACATCTTTCTGTGTGTGTATCTAAGTTTAACCCACTTTGGTATATAATTATAAAACATTATGGTTGCTGAGCTGAACCAAGTTTGAGTTGAAACGTCCTCAATAGGACTTGAACCCGACTTAACAACAGCATCAAGAATGCACTGCAAGAAGTAGATGAATCAAAGGAAAATTGTAAATCAACAACGTTGGAGACCGCATTGGGGTTGACATATCTTCGACCCCCTACCTCCCAAAAAATTGATGCTATAAATACATTATTGTTGCCTTTAAAAAATAACCTGCACCAATTATTTTTCATGAAGCTAAAACACAAATGCTTAACCATTAAAGAAGAATTACACAGGATTATACAAGAGTGGCCTAAAAAGAACAAAACATCATGTTGGGGGGAAAATGTCATTAACGACCTCTTAATTGAACAAAAGAGAATCAACATATTTCCTTTGCATATAAAGCTGGGCTTTATGAAGTAGTTTGTAAAAGCTCTTGATAGAACGGATCGTGCTTTGCATATATATGGGAGGAAATGTTTCATTTGAGTAAGGGAATAATTAGCACAAGAATTTTTGACGCTCACAAATAAAACAACTAATTAAAAACCCTGCCTTTATAAATAAGATAAATGTGGCTGAGAGAAAAGCCTGGACTTCATTTGTTGCAGTTATCGAAAACTTTCTGGGCAAACGCAAAACGGAAAACTGCTGAATTGGTAAACGAGATGCTTAACAATTTCAAATCCATGGCTGTAACACGCATAACAAGGTTCCCTATTTAAGGTGCCCGATTTCCTGAAAATTTAAGAGATATCAGCGAGTAACATGATAAAAGATTTAATCAGGATATTAAAACTATGGGGCACCATTTCCATAGATGGGATACACAAATGATGACAGATTTCTAATGAAATTTGAAAAGGAACTGTACCAAAGACTGCATTCAAGAATGTTAAGGAAAAGAAGCTATTCTGATGTCTTCAGTAATATCACCGATATTTTTCTCTATCTTTTTTTCAAGAAATAAAATATAATATTCTAAATTCTGAATTAATTTTTTTATTTGATCCTTGAAAGTGTAATTGATGTTTGTCATCTTTTAAAGCAATAATCGTGGAGTGGCAGCGAAGCTCCTCACATTTCTGGTAGAATGGTCTTCAATGTAATCTTTTGTCCTCCTTTCCTTGTCGAGTTGTCTTCATCCTTTTTAAAATAATGACTCAGTAGAATTTATTTTTAAAGGTCATAAAAGAAATAATTGATATCATAAATTGAATTAATTGTTCAAATATATTATTTTAGACACTTTTAATTTAAATTTATATCTATTCAGCGAATTAATAGGAGGAGTCTAATAAAAATATTTTGTTGAATTGTCAGATTTATATAATGCTTTAAATTGTTTTATATATTAAAACTCAAAAGTTGTTATTAAAGGTGAGACATTTTTTTTTAATTTAAAAGATTTTATTAAAGATAGAAGTTTTTTATTAAGGTTAAAAACTCAAAACACTATAAATGGCAGAGGCAACAGCAAAGTTCAATTGAACGATCTTGAAATACTCTTTATATTTATTTATTTATTAATAGATAATATTTTTAAATGTAAATAAAAAAGAAATGAAAAATTGATAATATCAATGACTTTTTTTTTTTTTTTTTTACAAGATTGATCCGAAAAATTATATTTGACCATAAATGTTGATATTTATATTTTATTTATTTATAATTTACAAAATGTTACTCAATAAGCATGGTTAAATATTCTGTCAATATTTTAATAAATAAATTTTTATTAGCTTATAAATATAAATTAACAATATTTTTAGAATAACCGAATTAATAGAATGTGTGGTATTTGTTGTATAGGTTTCAAAGGGCCCATACCCTCTTCTGATGTAAGTAAACTACAAAGCATATTGTAAGCCTAAGTAAATATATATGTGAATGTTTTAATTATTGTAAGCGTTTTCCACAAAATATGCCACATTTTAATCCATCAATGTTTATATAATGTAGTTCAATTCACCTGTAAAACAATTGTTGAATACTATTATTCTTTTGACAATACCAAAAAGTTAGAAAGATTTTCACTGTATATAAATAATATAATTTTAATTTTCTCATTGACCATTATTTAAGAAGTTACATGATAGGGTGCAAGAAGAAAGGGAAGATGCAATCATGAAGTTAAAGCCAACTTGATTTATATAGGCCAAACATGGCTTGGGAATTGCAAAAGGAAATGCTGTTCATAAAATTGAAGTTAAGCAAAGATTATATTATTTAAAAATATATATATTTTAAATGTTTATTGGTATTTAACTAATTTAATACAACCAGTTTACTATATAAGTGTCAAACAAGGGTATAATATATAATAATATACTCACATAAACACCTTTTTTAGTTTTACATAAAAAAAAACAATTCTTCAGTTAGAGAACACCTCTCCCTAAAGGACACTTTGATTCTGAAATGTTCTACTGCATATACCATTACACACACAAATTAATATATTTTAAATTTTAATACCTTCTATAAATTATTAATATTTATTTGAGTAATCCCCCAAGCTTCTGGAGCATATTATTGTCATTAATTTGGATGTGGTCTTGTTATCTTAAGTTTCTAATCTGTAATCCAAATTGTACCTTATTGTTAAAATCACTATTATAAATGAATTAAATTTAGAGCCTAGTTGCTCATAAATGCATACAAAAGGTTTTTGTCTATCTGTTATTTTTTTTTGACACATTCTTGTTACAAAATAATTTTTAAAATGTACATACTGTGAGAATGCATCGATATTCAAGTTAGGAACAAGCAGAGATGCAAATGGAAATTGCTCTGAAACTGTCTGGCATTACCAGGAATGATATGCTGAAATAAAAACAGCCACATCAGACATTTTCATTACTGTATCCAATGTTGTATGAAATTGGTATACAGCTATCAACAACAAGCCTTTTATTGGAGACCTATGCCCTACACAGGATCATCCAGGTGCATAACTGCTTAGAAAAGATTGATTATTTATAGGTGATCGTTCATTTACATATCCATTTACACATGGCTCTCTTTTCTCAATGTTACTTCTCTTGCGCAGCCATGTAAAACTTGTACAGGGCCAAAGCACTGGATTTATTCTTTATCCCCCTAGACAACAGAGCCTCCAGAGCAAGATGATTTGATCCACTTTTATGCAAAAGAAGTTCCCTTTCACTTCTTAACTTTAGACAGAAAAAAATGTTGCTTCCAGTTCTAAGTTGATTTTTTTAATTACATAATGGACATATTAAGTCAGTTGAGGTAAATATTTTAGTGTGGTTTTCTTAAACAGTGAAAATAGTATTCTTACTTGTGCTATACATATTTTGACTGGTAATGAGAGATTGCCGATCATATATTGTTCTGCTATTATAGAAGGGTGTATATTTTTATAGTGCAAATATAAAATTTTAAAATTTCTATTCTTAGTAGGTTTTCTTGGCGAGCCAGGTCTGTAGCAGTCCTGATAATGGAGAAATAGCTCTATTATAATCAGAACAATAAATACGGCATGAGAATCCTGTATCATTTAATTTTTTTTTTTAACGCAAGGTAATAAGACCAAATCCAAATAAATAAATAGTGTATGACGTTTCGATAACAGCGTTGTTACCATCTTCAGACAAAAGTAAAAATTTGTTTATTTGGATTTGGTCTTATTACCTTGTGTTTATAATCTAAATCCAAATTGTGCCTTATCAAATTTTGTTTTGCTTTCCAATAAACCTATTTTTGTCTGAGTAGATACAGTAAAACCCCTCTATAGTGAACCCCATTGGGACGGGACTTTTGGTTCACTATAGCCACGGTTCACTATAGCCACGGTTTGGGTATTTAAAATTTTTTTGAAGATATAATTAAAGGGCACGCGCAAAAAAAAAAAAAAAAAAAAAGGCTACCTCTTAATATTGGCTGCTTTTTTCCCCCTAAATTAACCTATTTCTATATATTAAAGCTGTATATTAAAATAAAAACAAAATCATGTGAAAATATTGCCTTTTTGATCAGTTCCTCTGATAATTTAATTAGTATAAATGCAACCTGCCCCCCATATGTCAAAAAAATCCAAGAAAAGTATACCTTATATATAAAAATTAAATAAAAACTTTATTAATAATATTTTAAAAGGTATAACAATATATTTTATATAAATAAATATTATATTACAATATAGGATACAAAGGCTTACTTGAAGTCTGTTATTTTTTCTGCTTTACCATATTCCTCAAAAATTTGGTTTCATATCTAGCAAAGAAATCTTCATTTTTTTAAATGAAGCCTAGCTTGTACTAACCACGTATACAAGGCTTCTAAAAATGGATAATGACACTGACGATAGCGGCAATAGTTGGGATTGATTCCTCTTTGTAGCATTTTTTTTTTATAGTCTTATTTTTTGCCACATATCGTAGAAATGCTACTTTTGCTCATTTTCATTTTCTTCCAAAGTTCCGCTTGCGATGTACCACTCTCAATAGCTTTTATGATGGTTAATTTCTTTTCAAGTGATATCTTGGTACGAGCGACTTTTTCTTTGGCACTTCCATTATCTTTTAAAACTGGTTTTAATAATTTAAATCATGTTTTAAGGAATTTTCCTAATGTAGAGTTAATAAATTTAGTTTTCAATAAGGCATGAAAAATTTATAAAAGGGCGCAGTATAAAAATAGAACGTAAATAAAAACACCCAATGTCGCTAAATTCTTTGTTTTGAATTGCGATCTGTGAGCTAGAGCTCACACAAAATTTTAATTAGTTTTGAAAATTATAATTTTGGAATTTTAGAATTAAAATTAGAAGTTCGTTATAAGCATGGTATTTTTGATAGAATTTAATATTTTGGGACCAAAATTGGGTTCGTTATAGCGATAGTTCGCTAGTTTGAAAAGTGAAAAGTTCGTTATAACGATGGTAATTTTAATGGAATGGAATTGGGATTTTCGATGGGTTCGTTATAAGGGAAGGTTCGTTATATCCATGGTTCGTCTTAGCGGGGTTTTACTGTATTTCCCACATTTGTCTTAAACTAATAGACGGTAACCTTGATTCATTCATTTTTAGTATTCTTAGCCAAAATTTTAAAGTTAATTTTGTTGATATAACTGCAAGTGAAACTCTTGCAGTGTCAGACCTTAAGGTATATCCAGGAATATATTCAGGGAGATTTAAGTATCTGCAGAGAAAAATATCTTGGATCATGTCTAGGACCATGTACTGCTCATTTGCCCAAATTGGTGCTGCATAGAGTTGACCGAACTATTGCATCCAACAGTTTCATTTCTGATTGGAAGAGTTCATGCTTGAGTTTGTTGATATCTCCCAGATCGCACCTATCCCTGCCAGTGCTTTGCTTTTGTGTGTTAGTTTTTTTATTTGAACTATAATATAATTATTCAATTTTATTTTAAAATGTGTATGACTTTTCGATAATTCCTTTTAGAACTAAGGCATTATAGATGAATTATGGATAAAGAAAACTTGATGAACACGGGGGAGGGCATCATCATTTCATGAAGTCTGCTGGGGACTGGGCAGGCATTGTGGGAAAATAAGCCTGATGAATGCAGAAAAATGTGGAATCATATGCTGGTCATGCTGTCTTCAGGCCATCTAATTTGCCTGACCATTTCGAGCCATTTTGGAGCTTCCATAGGCCTGGCTTCTTTGATTAAGTTTTGCTTTTGATGCAGTAGGCAGTCGGTGAGAGTGTATATGATGATGGAGGGAGACGCAGCTTGGCTCCAAGTACTACCATCTTTCTGTAACTGGAGTCTAAATCCTGTTTGGGATGATAGCTCAGAAGAAAAAATTTCATATAGGAGGTACCACTTCTCTGACAGTAAAGGTCCAATAAGACTTGTTTAATGTAAGCATTTTTAAAATCTCATTCACAAGTCACAGAACTAGCAGAGGGTCTCCTCAAAAATTATTAGTGATCAGTCTCACATTATCTATATTTAAAAGACCTAAGAATCCTTGTGCATCTTCCAATTTTTCAAAAATTTGATCAGCAGCATACATCCTGCCAAATGCATGAATTCAAATAACAAATGCCTGTTGTAGATCATTGTAGAGCATTGGCAGGTTTATTCAGGGCTACACTGTTCAGCCATGACTCACCAATGTTGACCATTTCTGGATCATTCAGCTGGGGAAGATTCATCAATACCTGGTGGTGGATATTGTAATATGTTTTGTTTATAATTATTATTGATGAAAGATATATCTTTATAAATACTTATTTTATTTTATTTTAATTTAACAAAGTGCAACATACTCATAATATATATCTTCTATATGTATTTTACATATTTATAAAAAACAATAATATTGGTCAATGATCAAATCTATTTAAACATATTATATTACAGAAATTTGATGGTTCTGCTGGCAGAAGATAGATGATGCATCACTGTGAAGGGTTGTGGGAGAAACAGACTCAGAGTGTCTACAGTGTTTGTAGGGCAAAATGGCTTCAGAGATCTATGAAATCTTTTTGACAGGTCTTCTTGTTGCACGACGGCCGATGCAGCATAGCAGGGAGATTTGACAACCATCTGGGGGTAGTAAAAAGCTTCTGCCTTGTCATTAAGACTGGGAGAACTACTCAGTGGCAGACCTACTTAGCTCCAAAAGAAATGGCCACCTCTGACACGAGGCACAGACACCATGTGCAGCCGCTCCTAACATGGAGTACAAACGTTGCTCATTCTGTATTCCTGGATTAGGAGCACTTGCAGGGTACTATCAACTGGGCCAGTTGAGCCCAGGGTTTTTAGCGAGCTTGTTACTGCTCCCCCTCCTACTTTTTCATCCGGGCTTGGGACCACCAAAGGCGGGGTTATGACAGGTCTTTATTCTGTTTAACTGCGCCATAATATGGGGTTATATAGAAAATTTACAATTTTGGCAGTTATGGGGAGATGCTCTGGTTGCACAGTGTAGTGTGTCCATAGTGGCTAGGCATGGCGATTATCAGACAATATTGGATAAAATTAGGAATGAGACTGAGCCCAGCAGTTAATATGATCATTAATCAAGCAAATTCATACAAAGGTGAAGTTCAGCGAGATCTTGTGTGGTTGCCTAACTCCATCTTAAATATTCATTAACAACTAATTAACTACTGATAAGTCCATGTTCCCACCAAGGACTATTTCTCTTGGAATCCCCCTTAGATTAGGGACACTAGAACAAAAGCGATATCTTCTCAGAGGTTATAATAGGATATTTCATGATAAGGCACAATTTGGATTATAGATTATAAACACAAGGTAATAAGACCAAATCCAAATAAATAGTATGTGACGTTTCAGTAACAAACGTTGTTACCGAAACGTCACACACTATTTATTTATTTGAATTTTGACTTTTTACCTTGGGATATTTTATCTTTGTTAGCATTGCTTCCTATGTGGGTTCCTATAAATGATTCCAAAATACAATAAGTGATGATACACTATTTAAAATGGTCTATTTGCAATAATTGTTAGGGAAAATTTTTACTACATATACTGACTGCAATATTATTATTTACAATAATTACTCATGAAAAACACTACAAATTGTGCCATTAGAAATTAATCTCCAAGTTTAATTCAACTTGAATAGTTAACTAAACATAATAGGTTACACAGATATTTGGAAAAACTAAAGGAATTTTAAAATAATCTTCAACTAAAATCAATTCAGTAGAATAAGTGTCACCCTTACTGGAAGGCTGGTTAAACCGTTTGGTTTACGACCACTACGACCCGGGTTCGATCCCCGCATTGGACACTTTTTTCTGTTTAAAAAAAAAACTGCTCCAATGGCCCCCCGATTCTTGCAAAAGTCCAACCCCACCAGCGAGTGCAAGTAACCAAACGGGGCTCTGGCACATTTGTAAGTGCAAAGTCGAACTGCTTTCACATGTGTAGACATGTGGTGCGCTTACAGTAAAAAAAGCAGTCGCTAACTACCCACCATGATTATTATGGCCTGTACCACGTGTACTAGGGATAAGCAAAAAAAAAAAAGTGTCACCCTTACTGATTTTTTGTGTGCATCATACAAGTGCCTCTAAAAGGTATTTACAGATCCAATTATAATTCCTGGAGTTCTCCTCTTGGTCCTGGTCAAAATTCTTTCATCAGAGATGAACCTCAGCATGTTACAAGTGTTTCATGTTTCAGGCTATAATAAAAAATTAAATAATAATAAAAGTTATTTAAAATGTACTAAAAAGAAGAAATAAATATTTCAGCCATTATTATTGAACAATTTTATTTATATGACTCTAAGGGGGGGTAGCAAGACCAAATCCAAATCAATAAATTGTGCATGGCGATTTGATAATAGAAATGTACATTTTCATACAAAACTACAAAAAAAAATTCTAATCACTTGTGTGTGTTTATTCAAACATTAATATTATATAAAATATTAATTGATGTTCCAGGTAAATTATGGGGAATCTCTTCTCAAGCGCCGTGGTCCAAATAACTCGTACAAATATGAGGCTCAAACTACTTGTTATTCTTTAAAATTTATCAACACAATTCTCAGCATGAGAGGAAATTCATCTCTGCAAAATTCTTCAGATATATTACTTTGGAATGGTGAAATTTATTCCGGAATTGAGGTAAGCTTTATATTTTATCTTCAATATTAATAGTTATTGCTACCTCTCACTAAAAAAAAGGGGGAAATACAGTGATACCTCGACATACGAGTTTAATTCGTTCCGCAACCTTGCCTGTATCTTGAATTACTCTTATCTCGAAGCAAATTTCCCCATACAAAACAATTGAACTACCATTAATCCGTTCCAACCTCCAAATTGTCACCCCAGTTATTTTTGTTACGTGGTTTTAAATAATAAAAACGTATTTATAAATATCAAATATTTATTGCACAAAAACAAAAAAGAGAATGTAAATCCTTGGGCTTTTATTAGATCGGAAAATGTTTTTATGTAATCCTCAGCTGCCTTCATATCTGAACTTACTGCCTCACCATGTCTGACAACGGAGTGAATACCGCTCCTCTTTTTAAAATTCTCAAACCAGCCCCGTCTGGCTTTAAATGGCTCTTCCGAAGCCTCGTCGATGGAAGTCTGCAGGGTTTGCTTCAGCAAATCTCCGTAGATCGCTCTTGCCTTCTCACAAATGATGGTCTGCGTCAAGGTATCTCCTTGGAGCTGCTTTTCTGTCACCCACACCATCAGCAGTTTCTCCATATTTTCATGAAGGGAGGTTCGCAGCTTGGAAATTATCGTAAGGCCCTTAGCCGGGGTTACACTCTTTATCGACTCCTTCCGTTTAAGCACAGAACATATCATGGACGTACTACGGCCATACTGCCTCGACAAGTCAACAACTCGAACACCTTGCTCATGTTTTTCTATAATTTCAGGTTTTAATTCAATACTCATCATCCTTTTCTTAGCACTTGACTTTTTACAAACTTTCTTCCGATCCATGGTTATAAAAATAAATGAACTAAAACTGTAAATGTAAACGCAACACAAAACGTGAACACAAAACACAACTTATCACAGCGGAAGCACGCTGCTAACTGATCGTGATGGCGCGACTGCATGTTACTACCTGTTGTGTTTTAACTTTAAAAGCACACAAAAAATAATAAAACTTGAATTTGTTTATTCAAGTCTCAAAAAACAAAGCTTTGCATATAGAACAAATAATAAATGAAGAAGAAGAAAGAAACATTTTAGGAAAAGCAAAAACAAAACAAAAGTACTGGTCAAAAAGAAACATTTAAAATCACAGATTAATATCTTCAACACTACCGAACCGAACTCGTATCTCGAATTTCGCTCGTAACTAAAAGCAAAAAATCACTTGCTCGTCGGCTCGTATCTCGAAAAACTCGTATGTCGAGGTACCACTGTAGTCCAAAACATAGTATACAGGTTTGCTTTTTGTAGAATTTGCCAAAGCTTGTTTCGTGGCATACTCATTTAGCTTAATTTGAATTGTCTTTACCCCATGAATTTAGCAATTTAGTATTTAGCTGAATAAATGAAATTTCTGTTTGATAAATTAGGCTTGATAGAGAGAAAAGTAAACATATATTTGCATATTTTATCTTTTTATATATGCATTTGATTCTCATTATTACATAATATTTTTGTCTGTTGTTATAATCATGGTCAAAACTAATTTAAACTTGAGATTTTGGAATTATGATTTTTTAGCCTAGCTTATTTTTATAAAGGAAGTTGTTATAATGAGGTTCTAAAGTATAATTGCAGTTTCAAAAGAGGCTGTTATACCAATGCGGTACCTAATATATATTTTATTTGTAATGAGGGTTAGAGGCCTTTTCTCTTTTGCAATAGAATTTGAGCGTTGAATAAAGTGAAAGTGGGTAAATGCCAAATTGCTAAATTTACCTTTTTATAATTACAAAGCATGTAATCTCTTAAACTTGTTTAATTTTTGTTTTTGATTCCAGGTTGATAAAAGTCAAAATGATACAGATGTATTAAGAGATTTAATTTCAAAATGTCAAGAAACAGAAGAAATTTTACAAATACTCGGAAAAATCAAAGGTCCTTGGGCTTTTATATATTGGAAGGTAAGTTTATATTCATTATGTTAGCTAATTAATAATCGTCATAGATACATAATTGAAGGTCTTAGAGCAAAGGAGAAAAGTTTCTTTGTGCAGATAGAATTATCTGGCTCTCTCCCATGCAGAACACTCTGAACAAGGCTTACAAAAATCTGCAAAAAGTAACCCAGAAACTGAAACTTATCTATAAACATCAACAAATCTGAAATTGGCCTCTCCACTACTAACATTAACCTTCACCACACTGGGCCTCAAATATTTTTCTGAATAACCCTACAATTGAATATCCAAATTCCTCAAGATAGCTTGGTGACACACTTGACCTTGCTCTCACTTTTAAAAGATATATTGACACCCTGATACATAAAGTTATAAATAAACTAATTATAAAAAAATTTGGGTTTAACTTGGGGTACAAATGCCAATATCTTATGCACAACATATATTGCACTTGTAATTCCTATTTTGGAATATGCTGCCCTAGCCTGAATCAATGCATGTAAAAGCAACTTATCCAAAATCCAAGCCAGCGCAGCCAAAATCAGCGGGCCACAAAGAATTTACCAAATCACATTGCTGAACATGAGTCGAGAAACCTTCTTCTGCACCTCAGAAATAAAAATCTGTTTCCTAAAATTCATATTAAAAAAGATTAATTTTCCCAAAGACCACCTTACAGGAATTTTTATTTGAAATTAGGACCCACTTCTCTCAACATATTGCACTTGTAATGCCTATTTTGGAATATGCTGCCTTAGCCTGAATCAATGCAAGTAGAAGCAAATTACCAAAATCCAAGCCAGCGCAGCCAAAATCAGCGGGCTTCAAGGAATTTACCAAATCACATTGCTGAACCTGAGTCCAAAAAACCTTCTGCACTTCAGAAATGAAAATATGTTTCCTAAAATTCATATTAAAAAAGAGTAATTTTCCTAAAGACCACCTTACAGAAATTTTTATTCGAAATTGGGACCCACTTCTCTCAACATGGCTTGCAATTTTTATCTTTTGGATATCCCAATCAACCTTCTCTGAGCCCAAACATTTCTACCCTTCATACAGAACTTGCAAAAACTCACTGTATACAACCTTCTCAAAACCAATCCCACAAACATGTAACTTGTTCAAAATTGCTCAAAGTTTACGGCCTCAAATTATTAATGAAAATAGCTCCCTCTTTGGCATCACCATTTACACTTTTGGTAGCCAACTTGAAACTGGACTATCTGGCTATGGTATTTCTATTTGCAAAAAAAAAAAAAAGAATATTTTTTAAAAATCACCTGTTTCCACCCTACAGACATTTCAGTTTTCAAATCAGAACTCTTGGCAATGGATATTGCTCTGAAAAACATCAAATCACCAAATAAAATAATCATCTACTCTTGGCTCAAGAGCATTCATTTACATTCATCAAACCTGTTTCTCTAGCCAAGAATCTCTTTTCAAAAACACACACACATTGCCAATTTAGAAACCCTCAGCCAACAGCTTTGTCACAGTACAATGGCTTTCAGTTTATGTTGAACTGGCAGAATCTCTGGCAAAATGGAGCTCTTGGCCATCCTGAGGTAAGATAAACTACCACCCTACTAGATGAAAAAGACCTCCATACCATCAAGGCCCAATGCTAAAAAGAATGAAACTACTACAGCACATGGCTGGGGTAGAGCAGAAGGGACAAGCATCAATTCTCTCCTTCCAAGAAAACAGCAGTCCTTGATTTTCAGACTTGAATATGGCCATCTACAAACAATATCCTTTCAGAGAATGGTTGTAAGGTTTTCCCACTACATATTAAGTGAAATTCTCAACCTGCAACCCCAAACCACATCACTGACTGCATCAGCTCATCCATTGAAGAGTTCTACTCATACCCAGTAGACACCAAAAATCTCAAGCTACTCTAGCTCAATATCCTAATATGATAAAATGAAGATAAGAAAGAAGAATATGACGTTAAAACACAAGCTTTCTAACCTGTTTTTCTACAGGTGTAACTAATGAATCTTGAAAGAATTTATATTTGAGATTATCACTTGCCTATATCTAAAAGAAAAAGGACAAAAACTATTTGTATACTCTCTTAAAGATATATGCAAACACATTTTTTCCATATGATTAAAAAAAAATTTCATTTCAATGTTGCTGCATTATTCAGTTTAATCTCTTTTTAAATACCCTATTTTGCATTTATATACTCAAGTTAAAAATTAAGAAAAAGGCATCTCCTTACATGCAACTGAAAGTTGCTGATGGCTTGCGCCATCTATCGGAATAAATATCAACTATTCCCGTTGATTTTTAATTATTCCAGAATTGACCAAATACCCATTCTTGATTAATCAAGAAAAGCTAACCACGGATGCGTTTCGGGCTGTTGGCAAATTCCAGAAATGGCCAAATACCCATTCTTGATTAAAATTCCAGAATTGGCCAAATACCCATTTTTGATTAAAAATCAACGGGAATAGTTGATATTTATTCTGATAGATGGCGCCAGCCATCAACAACTTTCAGTTGCATGATAAGGAGATGCCTTTTTCTTAATATATGCACCTTATCCCAGTACAATATCACATTTGTACTATTTTTTTCTCAAGTTAAAAAGTTATTTCTTTTAGATATAGGCAAATGATATATTTATCATATATAAAATTGTCTTTCTTTAAACGTTCATTAGAGTTACCCCTGTAAAAGAACTGCGATGTTTGAAAGCTTTAGTTTTTAATGGTATGATACAAAGAAACTATTCTCCTTGGCACATATATAGACTTTCCATTATTTATTATTTTATATTTTTACACACACCTTGATTTGAATGTTATTTTTATTGATACACATATATTATTGTTTATATTTTTATAAATATTTTTCTATTAAGAGCATAACATTTACCTTTTGGATATGCACATAAAATCAAATGAAATATTAAAGCAAAAAAATCAGTTGTAAATGACATTCACTTCAAAACATAGAAAATATAAAATAAAAATATCAAAAGGCTTTCAAATTTCCTTTAGCCCTTTGGGTGTAGGAGGCGATGGTCGTTTAGAAAATTTATTCTGTAGAGTCAGGAAGCCTGCTATAAAAATTAAATCCTTTTAGTTCGGCAGTCGATGAAAGTTGCCCCATTAATATATGACACTACTGACTTATTTTTGCCTGCTCTCTCAGTGTGGGAAATTTGATCTTGTTTGTTTAGTTAGTTTGCTAGCTGGGTTGGCTAATGAAAGACTGGTAACATTTGCTTTCATTTTTTAGCTAAAAATAATTTATACAAGAAGTTATTAAAGGAATTTTAAAATATAATTTAAAAAAAACCTTTTTTTTTTGCTTATCCCTAGTACACGTGGTGGTACAGGCCATGATAATCATGGTGGGTAGTTAGTGACTGCTTTTTCTGTAAGCGCACCACATGTTTACACATGTGAAAAGCAGTTCGACTTTGCACTTACAAATGTGCCAGAGCCCCGTTTGGTTACTTGCACTCGCTGGTGGGGTTGGACTTTTGCAAGAATAGGGGGCCATTGGAGCATTTTTTTTTTCAAACAGAAAAAAGTGTCCAATGCGGGAATCGAACCCGGATCGTAGTGGTCGGAAACCAAACGGTTTGACCAGCCTTCCACCGACCCCCAAAAAAAAAAACCTTCCACAAACAAGCAGAAAAAATAATTGCCTGTTCAAACTTAGCGTCGCTTGAAAGAGAGACACTTACCTGATCAATTTGAAGATAAAAATTCAAACCTAGTTATGTTGTATTCAGCATTCTTCCTAGTAAATGTAAAAAAGGGGTAAAAGGTACTTGCAAAAGAATGCGAACATCATATTACTGCCCAGATTGCCCCAATAAGTCAGCATTGTGTGTCACACTATGCTTCAGGGATTATCATATGAATCAAAATTTTGAAAACCCCTGCAACTGTTCAATTTAGGCATATTATATATATATATATATATATATTTTTTTTTTGTATTATATATTTGAATATATGATAAAAAAAAAATAGAACAAAGGTCAGGCCTTAATTTTAAAAAGAAAAAGGCATATCCTGACTGCAATCACGTGAGCATTTTTAGATGACTGCGCACCATCTAGTGGAACAAAATTAAACTCAATGTATATTTAACTTGTTCAATGAAATTTTGCCAACCTAATTTCTTGATAAATCAAGAAAGACCAACCACATACGCGTTTTGATATGTTGGCCCTTGTTAGCATGGTGTAGGCTGTACCTCTACGACCAAAATTTGGTCCCAGAGATTTCCGTAGAAATCACGAAATGGGTATTTAAGGCCAAGTTTGGGTAAATACACTGTTCATGTGAAAAAAAAATAGAAAAAGATCATGTGTTGATATTAAAAACAAAAAAAGGCATATCCTGACTATGCTCACATGAGCATTTTTTTTGGGGGGGGGGGGGGGGGTTTGAAATATATAGCATTGAACAAGTTAAATAAATGTTTAGTTAATTTTTGTTTCACTAGATGATGCTCTGCTATCTAAAATTCTCATGTGAGCATGATCAGGGTTATACCTTTTTCATTCAATAAAATAATCCCTTGTATCAATATTGAGTAAAAATATCAGGCCTCCAGGAAAAAGTATATTTCCAAAAACCTTTTTAATCTCAAGCTTTTGGGCACGAACGCCCTTCTACAGGAGAAAACATGATATAATGATTCGCCAATAGAACTTTTAAAATATATATACAGTCGAACCTCTTTAATTCAACACCCCAAGGGATCAGAGCTTTCGGTTTGAATTAAAGGAAGTGTTGAATTAAGGTTAGATGATTAGCTAATCATCTAACTAGCTAAAATAATATATATTTTTTTTATAAATAGCTTTGTAATATAAATTAATGATATTAATTGAAACCATTGTGTGTGTACTTTTTTATATTTATTTTTTTATTTTCATGATTAACTTTTAGTATCTGGGACAAAATGGCAATAATACATATTTTTGAAACAAATAATATTTTATTCCAATTGTGTGAATAATAGTTTAAAGAAAATAAATATGGAAAATAAAAAGAAAATTAAAAAATATTATTTGAAAATAATCAAGATTAAAAAAATATATATTTTATAGATGTCTGTTTTTTCTCTGAAATCCTATTCAGGATGTATTCCAGATAGTCTATTTTTAAAAGACATGCATGCCTTTCTTCTTCAGAAATGTCTTTTAAATAACAAAGAGTTTTTATTGTATTAAAGGCATCCACTGCTGCTGCAGGTGTTATTGATGTTTTGTTTAAATCTTTTTCTGTTGGCTCTACCTCTTCATCTTCTTCTTTTCCCATTACCTCCTTTACAATTTCTTCAATGGACTGTTCCCCAGCAACTTGCACATCTTTATCAACTTCCAAGAAGTCAATGTAGTTGCAATCAATGGCTTGATGTTTTTTTAATGCCTCAAAACATCTGTTCATTTCTTCTTCAACAACTTCTTCCATTGCTTCATCCATCACAATCCTGAATGAGAAAAACAATTTTTTATTGTGAAAGAACTAACCCCAACCCATGCAGCCTCTAGCCAGCTAATTGCAAAGAGTAAATGTACTTGAGCATTTTTTTTTCTTCCATGCAAGTGAGAAGATACGTTATCATTCGTTTCCTATATTGGTCTTTTAGGGCTTTAATGATACCCATATCACAGGGTTGTAATGCACTTGTAGTTAGGGCGGGCAAAAATCTTATTTCAATGTTCTGTAACCCTTCAGGTATTTGGTGGGGTGGGCAATTATCTAAAATTAATAAAAATTTTCTTTCTCTTCTTTTGAATATTTGGTCCAATTTTTTCAGCCAATCCGTAAAAATTTCCCCGTAAAAAATGGCTTTTTATTAAAATGATAATTTGAGGGAATATTCATGCCATGGAAGCATCGTGGTCTTCTATATTTCCCAATATAAAGTAAAGGCAGTTTTTCACTTCCATCCATATTACAGCATAACAACACTGTAATTCTCTCTTTAGACTTCTTACCCCCTTCACATTTCTCACCTCTGATAGTCATTGTTTGATTAGGCAAAAGTTTATAAAATAACCCTGTTTCATCAGCATTGAAAATGTCCTGTGAGCTGTATTTAGCTAAAAGTGAAGGAATAATCCCACCTTTCCAAGTGGCTACACTATTGGCATCCACACTTCCAGCTTCTCCATGAAGTCGTTTAAAAGCAATATTCCTTCTGGCCTTAAACTTTTCTAGCCAGCCATTGCTAGCTTCAAATTATCTTGACCCATTTTTTCAAGGCCAAGAGTATTGTCTTTTCTTTCAAGATATTGCCATTTATGGCAAGTTTCATGGCATTTGCCTGCCTTATCCACCTAAACAGGGCTTCTTCAATCTCTGGGAATTCCCCGTCTCGATCACGTTTCAAGGTAGAGCTAAAATTAGATTTTAAAAAGGCAGATGTTATGGCGAATTTATTTTTAAAAATTGTGCTAATGGTGAACCGTGGAATATTCTCTCTCTAGAAACTTGACTATGTGATTTTCCTTGTTCTATTTCTTCTATAATTTTCATTTTTTTCCACATAGTGAGCTGGTGATACTGACTACGTTTCCAATTTTTTTGGCAGAACCTGACATTCTTGCCCCTCTCATTTATTCAAATTAACACAGAATATTGAATTAAAATGTTATCATAATCATTGTTGGATCATTTTATAAAGATTTATTTATTTAAAAAGAAATTATTTATAAATTTAAAAATAGCTAAAATATTCAATGTTAAAAATAAAAATTATTATTAGTTAGCGCATGATGCCGAAATTCCAGCGTAAAAAAAACAACAATAACATCCGTGAAATTGCGCAACGGCACTGCAAAGTGAAACTTAAACTAACCAGAAACCAAAAGTGCGCAGGCGCGATCCTATCGGCGCCCGCCGATGCCGATCGTCGCCGCCGTAATACCGTTTAGCGGTAAAGTTGCATGTAAAATAACATTCAATCTGTCGAAATTCGAATTTTAAAATGGCTCGAACTATCGGAACTGTCGTATTATCGATACTGGTCGAATTACGGTTTGTTATTTGATAGGCCGGAGGTCGGGACATCGGAACATGCTCGAATTATCGCCGAGTGTCGAATTGGGGTGTGTCGAATTAACGAGGTTATACTGTAATCATATTTTTTATTAAAATGCTGTAGATATAATATTTTTTTTTTATATTTATCTATTATACAAATGGAGATAAAATATTTGAAAATAAATATCTAATAAAAGGACAAATAAATAAATATAGGCCTTTAGGGTATAACTAAGGAAGCAAGTAATACATATAAGCTGTGGTTATCAATAAGAGATGTTCATCTGGTCCTAACTGCTGCTATTCAGAGGGGATTTCTCTATTTGGATGAATAGAGTGAACAAGGGAAAGTATATTATAAATTTCCGGAATGTCTATTCTTCTGTGCTTTCTTGTAATTGTTGCATTGTTGGCTGACAAAGAATAACTTCCGTGGGCATGAAGGATCTTTAGGGACTTTATTTAGGCCTAATCAATAAAATATTTACAGAAGAATTTAAAATAAAACAAACAATAAAGAAAACAGCAGTTACAAAAGCACCAACTGCAGCACAGTGAAGGAAAGCAGGAGCAGAACAGGAGACAGAAGTTCGTAGAACCTAGAATCTTCCAAGAAGTACACCGGCGTTGGCGTAAGCAGCAGTCCGACCTCTTGGATACCGGAGTAGATCTTTCCAGAACGGTCATGGTTGGTCAGCCAATCAGAAAGCCGCCTGCGCAATCACTTTAGATTGGCCAATCAGTTTTCTTCCGCCCTTTCTGCATTATTCTTAAATGTTCTAGAACATTCTCTCTCCAATCCGGAATGTGCTTTTTCTTTCTACGTAACACTGCCCCCTCCTTAGAACTGATCGTCCCGAACATTCCATTGTTCTGGAACAGTACCCCTGAAGGGTGCTAACCAGTTGTAATGCACCACTTGGGTTTAGACTTCGGGGTCTTCTGAATTCGATTGATGACATCATTGAGGCACTTGATTATCTTGTAGGGTCCTTCCCACTGATACTGAGTTTAGGAGAAAGACCTTTCTTCCGTTGAGGATTATGTAGCCAAACCATTTCCCCTCCTTTAAAGTCTTGTTGAAAGACTTGATGTTGTACCTGTCTATAATTTTCTCACTGGAAAAAGTGGAGCTTTACTCTTGCCCACTGGTGAATGGTCAGCATCCTTTCTTCCAGTTGAGAGATGTACTCATTAGTGTTTTCGAAGGTTTCTTCTGGATGACCAAGGAGCACATCACAAGGCATTCAGAGTTCATGGCCAAATAGCATTCCAGCAGGACTATAACCAGTCGATTCATGCCCATCTGATCGATAGGCCATCAGGAGCATGAGAAGATGTTGATCCAGTCTCTTTGATTCTTGTCGACAAACATGGTCAGGTGTTGAGTAAGAGTCCTGTTAAAATGTTCAACCATTCCATCAGATTGAGGATGCAAAGTTGTAGTCCTTGTTTTCTCAATGCCCAGTTTTCTACACAGTTCTTGGAAAATTTTTGATTCGAAATTCCTTCCTTGGTCGGAATGCAGAATTCTTGGCATGCCAAAAATGCAGACCCAATCTTGCAGTAGTGCTGCAGATACAGATGAAGCCTCTTGGTCTGGAATAGGGACTGCGACAGGCCATTTAGTGATGTAATCCATTATTACCAGGATGTACTTATTTCCTATGTCACTTTTTGGAAAGGGCCCCCACAACATCAATGACAATCCGTTCAAATGGGGTACCTACATTGTAGATCTTCAACTTTCCTTTGGATCTTGTTGTCGGTCCTTTTCTCGCTGAGCATTGCGTACAGTTTCTGCATCATTTTTCGACATCAGCTCGACTTTCTGGTCAACAAAATCTATTTTCTAGCTTTGCCAATGTTTTTCTGATGCCGAAGTGATCTCCCGTGGGACTGATATGCATCTCCTGGAGAACCAAAGGTACATGAGATTTAGGTAACACCAACTTCCAAGATTCATGCTTTCCATCCTCGTTCTCCCATTTCCTGTATAAGACACTATCTTCCATGGTCAAAGAATTCTAGAGGAACCAGAGATTTTTGGTTTTAGGACTGTATGGGGCTACATATTCCCAGAATGATCTTTCATCTAATTCCTTTCAATTTATCATCGGCAAAAAATCTCGGTCTTCACATTGAGCCTTTCTTAAAGCTTGGTCAGTCCAATGTTGATCTTCTACTTCATCGCTTTCTTGAACTGTAACTTGTCTTATACAAAATCTTTCTTCAGCACGAGCACAATCTCCACTTTGTGGAACACATGGCCTTCTTGGTAAGGCATCAGCATTATCGTTCCGTCTCCCATGGTTCTTCCTAGGGGCTGAGGTGGTTTTAAAATTTTCCGGACAGCTTCTTCTCATGTGGCCATATTGTCCACATCTCCAGCAGTCGGTATAACTGCGTTGTTTTACTTTTCGGGGCAAGTTGGAGAAATGTGATCAAAAGCTCCACAAATCCCGCAGCGACTCTTTTCTCTTTCAAGCTTATCCTTAGAGATACCTGGACAGTTTTTTCTTATGTGGCCATCTTGTCCGCATTTCTAGCAACCTGTATCACTGCGCTGTTTTACTTTCGGGGTCAAGTTGGAGACATGTGTTCATGGGCTCCATAGGTCCAGCAGCGATCCTTTTTTTCTTCTAGATTATCCTATTTAACTCGTCTAGCCATGCGATAACTTCCACTTGAAGCTTGATGGGCAGCTTCATACTTCATGGCTTGGACCAGGGTTTCTTATAGAGTAGTCGTACTTGATAGTCTGGCAAACTTCTGGGTTTCAGGGTCTCCGATGCCATCAATAAACTGATATTGGGCCATAAAATCTTGTATTTCAGGAGGGCATGTTTGATAGGCTAATCTTGCCTGGCGTCAGATGTAGTGGGCCAAATCCTGCAAACTTTTGTTTCTTATCTTGTAGCCTATTCTTGAACTTTACTACATAAAGCTGTAGGTAATGTTCTTCTCCATATTGGGACTTCAGAGCGTCAATCAGGGAGTTGAAATCTAGGCGAAGTTGTTTCCAGAATCATCTGGAGAACTTCCACTGCAGGTCCACGAAGTACAGCAGCCAAAAAGCTTGCCTTATCTCTAACGTTGCATCCGTTCACTTGGGGCAACCACATCGAACTGGGTTTTGAAGGAGGTACATGATGATTGTCCATCAAATGTAGGAACTTTGACAAGAAGTCTACCCGAATTTTATTTTTTTGCTGTAAACCGGAGTTCTTGAATGGCCCGTTTTCACAGCAAGCAAGTCTCTTCTAAAACAGACATTTATCTTTCATTTCTTCTTTTACAGAGTAGATTTCATCTTCTAAGCATTTGAATTTAAGCCCCAAGCTTTCTTTTAGCTCTTGATGTTGAGCTTGAGTAGCCTGATTTGAGCTTGAATAGCCTCACAAGTTTCTTGATTTTGAGCTTGAAGAGCCTTGTTTTGAGCTTGAATAGCCTGGTTTAGAGCTTCACGAGTTTCTTTATTTTGAGCTTGAATAGCTTCAAGAGTTTCCTGATTTTGAGCTTGTAAAGCCTGGTTTTGAGCTTGCATAGCTTGGATCGCTTTCAATATTTCATCCATTTTTGTGGTACATACCATCACTTAGTCAGGCTTCACCTAAAGACCCCACTTCTGACACCAAATTGTTGCGTTGTTGGTTGGCAAAGAATAACTTCTGTGGGTACAAAGGATCTTTAAGACTTTATTTAGACATAATTGATAAAATATCTACAGAAGAATGCAAAATAAAACAATAAAGACAACAGCAGTTACAAACTCACCAACTGCAACACAGTGAAGCAAAGCAGGAGCAGAACAGGAGACATTCGTAGAACCTTCTAGAATCTTCCAGGAAGTACACTGGCGTCGGTGGTAAGCAGCATTCCGACCACTTGAGACAGCAGCTTGCTTGGAATACACCACGAAGCTTCCTTCTTCTCCCTCTGGCATGAGTTCCTAGAGGCTATTGTTCTTTCTTATAGTAGGGAACTTAAGCCTTAGTAGGGAACTTAACCTAGGTGAGTTCCAGAAAAAGGTTTTAATTACGATTTTTTTTTCGGATAATGGGCCATTGTTGTGGATGCTGATAAGTAGGAAATAGTGAAATAGTTTTCTATTGGCAAATCATTATACCATGTTTTCTCTTGTAGAAGGGTGTTGATACCTGAAAGCTAGAGATTAAAAAGGTTTTTGAAAAGATACTTTTACCTGGAGGCCTGATATCTTTACTCAATATACCTTTTTTGTTTTCAATATCAACACCTGACCTTTTTTCTATTTTAAAATTATTTTTCCCCAGAACAGCGCATTTATGCAAACTTGGCTTCAAATACCCATTTCTTGATTTCTGGGCCCAAATTTTGGTTGTAGAAGTATAGCCTGCACCACACTGATAGGGGCCAACAGCACGAAATGTGTAGATTGTTGGCTTTTTTGATATATCAAGAAATTACATTTACCAAATATCACTGAACAAGTAGTTTATTTTTGTTCCACTAGATAACGCTCTAGTATCTAAAAATGCTCATGTAAGCGTGGTCAGGATATGCCTTTTTTAAAATATTTGGATATTAAAATTCATTTTTATTTAAATTATTTAAAAATGTATGCATACACTTTTTATACAAATTTGTATAAAACATCCATTTAAATCATTAAAATTGTCAAATTTTACATAATAACTGTGACTATCTGTTTTATCAACAATATTTTAAAGATATCTATCAATTTTTTCTGATGTATAAAATCATTTATTAAATGAAAAATAAAATTTTTATAAAAATGGAAATTTTGATCATTTTTGGAAAAGAGTATGACTAAGCGACAAAATGACACCAGCACTCAAATGGTTAAACTAATTTAGATATTTTCTATCACATACATTGTAATCGCCTGCTGCCAAAATTACAGAAAAGTACATGAAATTAAAACTGTGAACCATGAAACCCACTGTTAATAATAGTGTAAAGATCAAGAAAGAAATTATGACAAGTTTAGCATGACCCTTGGGGAACTCATGCACTGAATAATTCGGGTGGCATTGGTGGAAGAAAAATGAATTTCGTGGGGGGAGTTAGACAGAAAGGAGTTTGGGGATTCCAGATACAGGAAAGTGGACACCAGAATGAATGTGCCTACAGGACTGTGTTGCCAGGGTTGGATGTAGATGTGTGTGGAGTGGGATGCTTTGCAAGATGACATCCATGACTTCAAGGATCCATGTCCCCAATATGGAATTTCTTCCTGTTCATACCACTCTAATAAAGCCCAAACTTAGCTTCATTTCTTCATGAACTCACTTGCAGTCTTTGTAGCATCCTGAACAGATAAAAGAACATGAATGGCATCTGTGTACCGATGCAACAATTTGGTGTCAGATGTGGGGTGCAGCTTAGTAATTTTCATTGAAGATTTTTTTTCAATAATAAAAAAGAATAAATAATCGAACTTAAAATTGATGGAAATGATGTATTCAAAGATTTTTATAGTCTATGAAATCAGAAAAATGACAACACTGCCTTTGCCAGCCCCAAGCCTGGATGAAAAAGGAGGAGGGGGGAAGCAGTAACAAGCTCAACAAAAAAACTGGGCTCAGCTGGCCCGGCTGATAGTACCCTGTAAGGGCTCCTAATCCAGGGATACAGGATGAGCAACCTTTGTACTCCATGTTAGGAGCGGCTGCACATGGCGTCTGTTCCTCATGTCAGGCAGCTATTTCTTTTGGAGCTAAGTCTGCCTGCTACTGAGTAGTGCTCCCAGCCTTAATGACAAAGGCAGAAGCTTTCTACCTCACCTAGTCGTGATGGTTGTCAAATCTGCCTAATATGCTGCATCAGCCGTCATGCAGAATAATCAGGGCCGTGTCTGAAGTTAGGCAGAGGGCTTCATTTGAAAAATTCCCTACAGTCTTCAAATGGCAAATTGAATGTTCTTCAATGCAAAATCAATGGCATATCTACTTATAAGAGCAAGATTAAACTGAGCGAGATATTATCACCTGCGGATTCCAAAGGTGCTAATATCATTTGTCTACAAGAAACCAAGCTTAAGCCCAACCAACTTTTTAAGGTAAAGGGCTTTAAAATACTGAGAAAAGACAGACCTTCAGCAGATGGAGGAGGAGGGCTCCTGACCCTCATCAAAGACCTTTCTTTTGAAGAAATTGTCACTCCTTCAACGACTCACACTGAACTACAGGCCTTCAAAATACACCTACCTAATCAGAAACCCATAACAATTGTGAACACCTATCATCCACTTTAAAAATTAGGCCCTGAAATAGACTCGGTTGCACACCTACTTGACCCCAATATTCTCGTCCTTTTTGACTTCAACAGCAAGCATCAATCTTGGGGGTGTTCCCTCAACAACACTGAGAGCTCTATCCTCAGCACCTTCATTGATAAAAACTACCTCACAGTTGTGTCCCATGGCCTTTTATGTACTAAGTGAAATTCTCAACCTGCAACCTCAAAACACTTTATTGACTGTATTGACTCATCCATTGATGAGCTCTACTCATCCCCAGCAGACACCATCAAAAGTCTCAAGCTTTACAAGCTTGATACCCTAATATGAATGAGTGGAGATAAGAAAGAAAAAGAAGCGGAACAGTCAGAACTCATTCATGCTCTTTTTGCAGCAATGAAAGATCTTTCTCAGGAATTTCTGTAATCCTCCAAGCAAAATTCAGCATTTAAAGAACTCACTAGATAATTAGATTAAACAATCCCCATCATTTGAAGCATTTTCTAGAAAACCCGATCAACAAACTGCATTTTAGAATGAGAAGATTGACCAATAGCATGTGGAAGTTGCGCTCATTGTGTCAGAACCACTGTATGCGAACCAAGACGAAAAGATGTGCTACGACTTTGAAGCTATCACCACCATCCCTCCTCCATCAAGCAAGATGAAGAACCAACAGTCCCAGACTGAAAATAGTTTTATTGAAATTGAGACTACCACACAGCCGGATGCCTCCAAAGGTTTTGAGGAGTCCATAGTCTAGTGAAAGGTCTGCACAAAAATAGTTTCAGAGAAAAATTTTAGAAAAAGAAAAATGAGATATATTGAATAAATTATAACCCTTTTTATAGAAATTGTAAAATTTATTGGAAAGTTAAACATTAATTTGCTTGTTTTAGGCCAGCAAGAAGCAACTCATTTTCGGCCGTGACTTTATTGGAAGAAGAAGCCTATTATGGGGCCACTCACCCAATTATCCATTCATTATTAGTTCTCTAGCTTTTGATGTGGATAGCATAATGGTAAGTTATATTTAAATAATATTTTGAATATCACACAATTTTTTACCATTAAATCTCTATATATATAAAAGTCAATTTCTGTCTGCCTGTCTGTTTCGCGATAAACTCAAAAACTACTGAACCAATTGGTACCAAATTTTGCATGTCGCTTTTTATAAACCTGAGGAAAATTTTCGGCTGCATTTTGATTAGTATTTTTGGCTATTTCTTTTTTCATTTGAAGAACTTTTTTTACGCGGACTAATCCGGAATGGAATTAATACCTAAATATGGCCATTTTTTTAAAGCATCGGTGGTTCAGTGGTAGAATGCTCGCCTGCCACGCGGGGCGGCCAGGGTTCGATTCCCGGCCGATGCATTTTTTTTTAAACAATTTTTAAAACTCATTTATATTATATCTTCTATATATATAAAAATGAATGTTTGTATGTTTGTTTGTTTGTTTGTTGGTTTGTATGTCCGGTATACAAATTCGCAGTAGTTCACTAATTCAAACCAAAATTCCCATACATAGGTAAAAAAATACGGGGAAGACGATAGGCTATTTTAAAAAAATATATAAATCAATTATTAAAACTATATATTATTAGTCAGAAAATGATGATGACGATATTGCTGTATCATGTAAGATTATCAGATACAAAATTATATCGGGAAAAATTCCAAAAAGCAGAGACCACGGGTGAAACCAGCTCATTATTTTGTACGCAGGAACAAAATTCTAACAGAAAAACATTCATTCGAGCAGAAAACAAAAGCCAGATCATCTTTCTATAAAAATATCGCTTCTCAGACACAAAGTTTGGAGCGGGACGTTTCACAAGAGTGACATCCACGCCGCCAATTTATAATTGTAACGAATAGTATTTAAATAAAAACATTTAATCGGGTAAAACCCGGGCGTTGCCCGGGTCATTCGGCTAGTAGATAATAAATGCTACTATATACTTATATATAGTATATGTGATTGTTAACTTAAAATTGTTAATTAATAACATCAGATATAATTAAATATATTTTATATAACACATTGGCATAGCAGTATTGCTTTAACATTAGACTAATAAAAATTCTTTTTTTCTATTTTTATTCTTCTTCAACATTAAAAACTGAATAAAGTTCTAAACATATTTCTCTATTATTAATATAAATAAACTGTGACATCTGGTAGAAACATTGCTAGCATTACCAAAGTTGAGAAGTCAATTTTATCACTGTATATGCTCTTGTGATGCCTATGCCCAACACTCCCGAAAAAACATTTTGTTTTGAAAAATAGGAGGAAGTGAGAATTCCATCCATTAACTAAATTTTCACACCGCTATAGTTCTTAAGTACAGCCTTGAGCAAAGCCAACATGATCATGAGTAAATTTTCTTTCAATTATTTATGCGTAGTGATTTTGTATAATAAATTTCTTTTGGAAAGACTTGGCACACAGATGTATTTGGACATAATTCAAATGACTGGTATTAAAGCCCGACTTTTTAAACATTCATAATGAACATTAATGGGCTTATAAAATGGAAGGAGGGGGGGGATCAACCTGCTATATAGATGTGCCACTAGAGACGGGCACATTATATTATATATTTGAGGTCTCTTGTTAAAATGTTAGTATATTTTCAAAATATTTCAGCATATAGATGGATATTTTTTATCTATAAAGATAAAGGTCACCCCTCCTGTCAACATAGATGCCAAAGAGCTAGATTTCATCTATCTTTATATATGAGAAAACAATAGAAAAAAATAAAAGATAAGTGGGTCAGGTGTTGATATTAAAAATAAAAAATGCATATCCTGGTAAGGATATGCATTTTTTATCTTTATATATATATATATATATCTATACAAACTCTATAACAAAAAAATAGCATTAAAGGAGTTGATTTATAAGAAAATACATATTGTTACGTGCGTGTCTGGATGGCTAAGAGATGGCGAGGTTCAATAGGGATACAGAAATTTATTGGTAGTATTTGATATGAAAGAATAAGTTAAATAAACTGCAGGCTTTGCAGAAGAGTAAATAAACAACAGATCTTCCCAGTACTTACATGTGATAACAGTCCCCAATGTCCGGGAGAGAGAGTCACCGTCAAGATGCTGCAGACAATCGCAGTTCTGACTCGTAGAAGTCCACACGTCGAGAGGCTGTGTCAAAGATATTGCGGTCAATCGCTTGTAAACACGTTGAACACACAACAATATCCATCCGCACACACCAGTGTGGCTTTTTCTATATCCTTCCCGAATAATCCAGCAGCTAGGGAGAGTATACGTTGAACAGGTAGCGCATGCTCAGACGAACTATGTCTCGCGCACCGTCAGCCTGCAATGATCAAACCTGGTGGAAAAACATGCTAGAACATGCGCAGCGCTTCTATTGGCTGACCCAGTTGTGACGTCACAGCCATTCCTTCCGCCTGCAGCCTACACGCGTGCTATATCATGTCATTGCAAACAAAGCAATATTTTCCGATCGGTATGCCGTTTCAATACCCCCTTTTCAGTCCTTGGTATGGGGCAAGTCGATTGAAGTGGACTACCCGTGGCTTGGAGTGTTCTGTTCATTGGATCCGTTAGACCACACCATTGAGTCTGGTCACAACTTGGTATGGTCCTTCCCATGGTCGTTGAAGTTTAGGGGAGAGCCCCTTTTTTCGCTAATGATTAAATAGCCATACCAGATCTTCCTTGAAGGCATTGCCATGAATCTTGGTGTACATTTTTTTCATTACCTCACTTGCAAAATGTAGATTTTCTCGAATCCACTCGTGTACTTGGTTCATTCTTGATGTTAAACTCTGGATGAACTCATCTGGGCTTCATTATGACTTTCACTGGACTGACCAAAAATCAGATCACAAGGTAATCTCAATTCCCAGCCAAAAAGCATCATTGCTGGCGTGTACCCTGTGGACTCGTGGATAGCTGATCTATAGGCCAACAGAAACAGAGGGAGATGAATATCCCAGTCTTTCTTGTGATATTCCACAAAAATGCTTAAGTGATTGGTGATCGTCCTGTTGAACCTCTCCACCATGCCATCAGATTGAGAATGAAGTGGGGTCGTTCTAGTCTTTTGAATCTTGAGTAATTGACACATCTTTGAGAAAAGTCTTGATTCAAAATTTCGTCCCTGGTCTGTGTGAATTTGTAATGGCACCCCATATCTGCTGAATACATGGTTCACCAGAATATATGCAACTCTTTTGGCTTCTTGATCTGGGATTGCAAATGCTTCTGGTCATCGGGTGAAATAGCCCATCGCCACGAGGATTTAGCGATTTCCAAGATTACTCTTGGTAAGAGGGCCCATTATGCCGATGGCAATTCGTTCAAATGGGGCCTACCTACATTGTAGGTCTTCATTTCCCCCCGTGATCTTGTTTTTGGTCCTTTTTGGCAGGCGCATTCATTGCAAAGGGGGCACTATTTTTCCACATCAGCTCTAGATCTGACCCAATAGAATCTTTCTTTCACTTTGTGCAAGGTCTTATTGATGCCAAAGTGACCACCACTAGGGCTGCTGTGTAATTCTTTTAATACTTTTGGAACCAGTGAACGGGGTATTATAAGCTTGTAGGTGACATGTTGGCCATCATCACTCTCCCATTTGCGGTATAACTGACCATTTCTCATTTTTAGAGTTCCGCATCGCCCAATAACTTTTTGTACCTGGGCTATAAGGTGCCACATCATTCCATCTTGGTCTTTCATCTCCAGATTCTAGCCAATTTATAATTGGTAGAAGGTCTTGATCTTCATATTGAGCCTCCCTCACTTATTGGGGGTCCAATGATCTTCATTTTGTCCAGTTACAGTTGCTGGTCGTACATTGACTGGGTCAAAGTTTAATTCAGCCCGGGTGCAGTGTTTTGAACTTTTCTGGACATGGTCTTCTAGAAAGAGCATCTGCATTACCATGAGACTTTCCACGTCAGTGTTAATTTTCAAATTCACATTCTTGAAGTCTCTGAATCCAGCAAGCTAACTGTCCTTCTGGGCTCTTGAATTTTAGAAGCTTCTGAGTGCTGCATGATCAGTTCTTAATAGGAACTTCTGTCCATAAAGGTAATGATGGAATTGTTCAATAGACTTCACAATAGCCAGGAGTTCCTTGCGGGTCACCCAGTAGTTTCTTTCTGGTTTTGATAGAGTTTTACTGAAATGGGCTATGACTTTTTCTTTTCCGTTCTGGACTTGAGATAAGACTCTCCCAATCCCAATATTGTTTGTATCAGTGTCCAGGATGAATTGCATTCCTGGGATGGGGTACGCCAGCATTGGTGGAGATGACAGATAGTTTCAACTTTTCCATAGCTCTGTTGCATTCAGGAGTCCGAAGAAAAGGCTTTCCACTTTCTGTCAGTTGATCCAGCGGTCTGGCAATGTTTGAGAATCCTGGTACAAATTTTCTATAGTAGCTGCATAGCCCAAGAAAACTTCTAATTTGATGGATGTCTTTTGGTATTGGCCATTTTTGCACAGCTCGAATTCTTTCAGGATCAGTTTGGATTCCTGTAGCTGAGATAACGTGGCCAAGGTAATGGACTTCTTTCTTAAACAGCTTGCATTTCTTTGGGCTTAGCTTTAGTCCAGCAGCTTGGATCTTTTTGAGGACTTTTTCCGAGTTAGTGATGTGTTCTTCAAAATCTTTGCCCAGGGCAATGATGTCATCAAGGTAGACTAAGCATGTTTCCCAAGAAACACCCTGTAGAACAGTCTCCATCAGTCTCTCAAAGGTTGCTGAGGCATTCTAAAGTCCAAAGGGCATTACCTTGAATTGGTAGAGACCATTACCTGCTGTGAAAGCCGTCTTCTCCTTATCTTAAGGGTGAATGCAGACTTGCCAGTAACCACTCTTGAGATTCAGGGTGGAAAACAATTTCGACCCAGAGAGAGAGTCCAGTGTGGCATCGATCCTCGGTACTGGGTAGGTGTCTTTCTTGGTGACTTCGTTGAGCTTACGGTAGTCTACACTAAAGCGGAGGGACCCATCTTTCTTCTTCACTAGGACAACTGGTAAAGACCATAGACTAGATGATGACTCAATGATGTCCTGATCAAACATTTCCTTGATTAGACTGTCAGCTGCTTCTCGACAAGCAAGGGGAAATCTTCTTGGTAGTTGATTGGTTGGGCTGCTCCAGTATTGATTCGGTGCTGAGTCAGGTAAATATGTCCCATATCTGTTGAGCTTGACGAGAAGATGCCCTCATACTTGCAAAGGTGAGAGGCCAGTTGTTTTCTTTTGTCATAGTCCAGTTCTAGTTTGGTTTCCTTCCACAGCTCTTGTAGATGTTCCCTTTTATCAGACATTCACTTCTTGGGGGTATCTGAACATCAGCATCAACAATTACTTTCAAAATTCGATGGTCTTGGAGTTCTTCTGGACTGATCAAGGGAATTTTCTTTTCCTCTATCATAATGAGATTTTCTTTCAAGTCAATGCTGAAGCCATATTTTCTCAAAACATCCAGGCCAATGAGGCATTCATTCTTAATGTCTGCAATATATCTAGATGCTGAAACAGATGGTCGCCAATTTGGAATTCCAGTTTCACTTTGCCTTCAATTCTAGATCTTTTTCCTGTTGCGGTTGAAGGATCAGGTTGGTTCTTTCTTTGACTTTTATTGGCCTAGATTTTAAACTTTTTATCTATCATGTCTGTTCGAGGCAGAGTAACATTAGCACCCGTATCAATCACCATCTTGCATTTGGTGCCATTTACTAATCCTTCTGTTGCAAGATCACTGTTTTCTCCTTGAAGACTTGAGACTCTGATGATTCTCCCTGGGAAACCTCCAGTTATTCCAACCAGCCTTGAACTTTTGACTGGCTGAGGGTCGTTTCTTTATGTGACCTGCTTTTCCACAGTTCCAGCAGACTATTCCAGATTTTCGTTTTGGGGAGAAACTTCTGGATCCTTGTCCTCCTGTTGGTGAGAATTTATTTCTTCCAGAGTTTTTTATGGCTCCAAACTCTTCGTCAGATAGGTCTGAAGTTCCTTCTATTTTTTCTGTGCAAACAACTTTCTGGTGGTTTCTAGAAGCTTCTCTGGATGAATCAAACTTGAGTGCGTGAACTAGAGCAGACTGTTAGGTCTTGCAATCTGCCATTTTTACTGATTGTTGACAGACCGAGTCATAAATGGCATCCACAAAATTTTGTAGGGCCAGTGTGTCTTGAACAGCTGAAGGACATGTCGGGAAGGGCAGTCTGATAAGTCTTTTAATATCTGTGGCCAGTTCTTGAAGAGTCTCGCCACATCTTTGGCGCCTGTTCTTTAGTCATACGATATGGACAGGCTGGAGGTTCTTATCTCCAAATCTCAGGGCTAAAGCATCAATCAAGGCTTGATAACTAAGCCTGTTCTCATTTGACAGAGTCTGAAGGACTTCAGTATTTGTCCACCCAGAGCAGCAGCAAGGAAGCTTGCTTTCTGGTAGTCTGTCCATTGGTTACTCTGGGCCACAACTTCAAACTGTGTTTTAAAGCAGTCCCAGGATGATTTTCTATCATAGGTGGGAGGCTTGATCTTCACGACAATCTCAGTAATGGTAGGAGGATGTCGAGTTCCAAATTAAATTTGAATATTTCCAATTTTTCGTCAACTTGCTTTAGTGTCTGGGCTTTTATGTCAACAACTTCTTCCAGAGCTTTAACTTTCTCATCAAGTCTTTTTACTTGGCTTTCAATTTAGAACAAGTCCAGCAATATTCTTTTCCATAATCTCTAGCTTGGTATCCATGTGAGAGACCAGATCTTTGTTTTGAGATCCCGTTTTAGATAGTTCTTTGATCATCTCCATCAATTCCTCCATTTTGCTTCTTGTAAGCATTCACTTTTTCAAAAATAACTTTTCTTTCTTTTCTGCATCCCGCTTCTGGCACAAATTTGTTACGTGCGTGTCTGGATGGCTAAGAGATGGCGAGGTTCAATAGGGATACAGAAATTTATTGGTAGTATTTGATACGAACGAAAAAATTTAATAAGGAAATGAACTGCAGGCTTTGCACAAGAGTAAATAAACAACAGATCTTCACAGTACTTAACAGGTGATAACAGTCCTCAATGTCCAGGAGAGAGAGCCACCGTCAAGATGCTGCAGACAATTGCAGTTCCGACCCGTAGAAGTCCACACTCAGAGGCTGTGTCGAAGATATAGCGGTCAATCACTTGTAAACACGTCGTTAAACACACGACAATAATCCACCCGCACACACCAGCGTGGCTTTTTCTATATACTTCCCGAAGAATCCACCTAGGAAGAGTACATGTTAAACAGGTAGCGCACATTCAGACAAACTATGTCTCGCACGCCGCCAGCCTGCGATAATCAAACCTGGTGGGAAAACATGCTAGAATGTTTGGCGCGCCCCGATTGGCTGACCCAGTTGTGATGTCACAGCTGTTCCTTTCGCCTGCAGGCTGCACGCATGCTATATCGTGTCGTTGCAAACCAAGCAATATTTTCTGATCGGTCTGCCGTGTCAATATATATATACAAAAATGTTGAGACCAAACATGTAAATGATTGAAATTTGTTGGCCATTTTATGCAAAGCAAGAGCTCCAGCACATCTGAACTAGTGTTCTAGACTCAATATTCTTTGCGGCACGAGCTGATTTTCAAAATTAGCATCCGATTTTTTTTGCACCAAACCTATTTTTACTGTATCAATGCCTCGCCGAAAGATTTGTGCTCATTTTGAGCATTTGCACGACATCTGTGTCAAAGTGATTTCAGCTATTAGACAATTTTGACAAGAGCGAGTCAACATTGGAAAAATGCAATGCCAGTATGGCAGTGGTCGGCCAATGAACAGAACAAAACGAGAGTACAGAGCCATTGTCAAAATGGCTGTCACAGCACCGGATTTGACATTATCTACCAACCATGTGTAAACCGCCACACAGTGTCCAAAATGACTATCAACAGATGACTGAAAGAGTGTATCTAAGAGCTCTCCAACTGTTATGATGCCCTTCACAACACGTACACCGAAAAGTCAGATACAGTATTGTCGGGAGCAGTCAACTTGGAACCACGCTGAATGAGGACATGTAGTCATTAGTGATGGTTCCATTTCTTACTTTGTCCTGATGACCGTGGCAAATGTGTCTGGAGTTGTCCTGGGCAGCATGTGGATCCTGGCCTTACTTTCAAACACTACACAGGTTCAAAAAAGGGCGTTATGGTTAGGGTGCCATTTTATTGGTAGTGATTCCTAGCACCCTGATAGCACAATGGTACATAGATGACATTCTAGGGCCTGTTTTGTTGTCGTTCCTCTCACATGACCTTGGGCTTACTTTTCAACAAGATAATTCGGATCACACAATGTTTTACTATGGATTGTCTTCAATCTTGCCGAACCCTTCCTTGGCCAGCAAGGTCACCTGATCTCTCACCCATAGAACACATTTGTAACTTGTTGGGAAGGCAATATCAACCATCCTGGAATGTTAACTATTTATCCCGACAGTTAGAGACAATTTGGCAAGAATCCTGTAGGACACCTCCTAGAATCTTAATCAGTCAATGACATGCAGGGTTGCAGCCTGCATCCAGGCCAGTGGGGCTCCAACGACATATACTTTCTCGATATTTGACGATCAAACTGTGGAATAAAATTATTGTTCTGATATTTTAATGATTTTTTTCCCCATACATATTCTTCACATACACCAATTTTTGTACCATCTGACAACTTTTTATTGGGTTGTCAATTTATTTGTTATAGAGTGGTGTATATTCATATCAGCATATCTAAATTTTAATCTGTAAACTCTTTACTCTTCATCTATCAATATCCATTTTTTTTAAACTATTTTTGCTTTAAAGTAAAATATGTTTGTTTCAGTGGGAAGAAATACCAGCGAATGGAATTTTTTGTCTTGATTTATCTATTGAAGAATTAATTATAAATCATTATACATGGTCAAGGTCAATAACTGGTTGTTCCCAAATAGAAGTTAATAAAAACGATCTTTAGCAATTCCTTTTAAAAATAAAGGACATATAGAGATCAATTGTTTGGAAACTTTAAACAAAATAAGTCCAATTGAAACTTCAGACTCCACCATCTCCGATGCAAGGCTAATAGATTTAGGCTATGATGGTGAAAAGAAAATACCATTGCCTTCTTTGCAAGAAGTAAAAGAGCTATGTGAAATACTTTCTCAAGCTGTAAAAGTGCGAGTAGATAATCAACCTGAGTGTTGTAAAGATTGCTTCCAATCAAAATCCTGTTTTCATTCATCTGTTTCCATTCTTTATTCAGGAGGTTTAGATTCTTCAGTTATAGCAATTTTAGCTGATAGGTAAGAATATTTTTTTTCCAAAATTCGTGTTTTGATAACCATTAATGTTTTAGGCATGTATCAAATGATCAGCCAATTGACCTGCTCAATGTAGCTTTTGAGCATACACAAGGTGGTAAATCAACCTTCTTATCACCCGATCGAAAAGCTGCTCTAGAAGGTGTTGAAGAATTGAGAAGAATAGCACCAACGAGAAAATGGAATTTAATTGAGGTATATTTCAGCAAATTATTATATGAAAAAAATGTTTATTTAATTTTATTTTTCAGGTTAATGTCACAAAAGACGAAGTTGATAAATTTAGGTAAGAGGTTTTAAAAGACTTATTTTGTAAAAAATGTTTCTTTTAAAAAGATTTACTTGTGTTTAAATGATTTTATATTATGATAGGTACTATAGATTAGAAACACAAGGTATTAATGTCAAATCCAAATAAATAGTGTGATGTTTTGGTAACAACGCTGTTACTGAAATTTCAGACACTATTTGGATTTGGTCTTATTACCTTGCGTTTACAATTTTGTATTATTTACTTATTTGAAGTGACCATGAAAGAGAGAAAGAATAGATTATAATTAGTGTGATTATTTATATGTGTGTGTCGATATTTATGATTTATGTCAACCCTTTCTAGTCCGCAAGCAAAGGCTTTGGGTTAGCCGCTAGCCATTACCAGTGGCTTCAGTGTAATCAAGGGGTGGGGGACGAGGAAGGCTTGCACCAATGCCACGTTTCCAGAATATCAAGAGAGAATCTTGCTGAATTATCTCCCTTCCCTCGCACCTCGAGTTTTTTACTTATTTTGCTTGCATTTTCAATTTTTTCAATGTTGTTTATATTTTGCCTGCTCGCTCCAAATCTCCTTTTTCGGATGATTCTTCATCAACTGTAAAAGTACATTCAGAACTTTTGTCTGAAGATCGTAACAACGCTCTTACCGAAATGTCACACACTATTTATTTGGATTTGGTTTTATTACCTTGTGTTTGTAATCTATAATCCAAATTGGCCTTATTATCACCTGAAAGTGTTCTTTAAGATTCTATAGCAGATATTAGTTCCCAAGCTACCAAAATTTACGAATTTAAGGAGTCTAGCTCATCTTGAACAGCTAGACATTTTCATATTTCCACACAAATTTCTACACAAATTTCACCCATATTGAATAACTTTCTAGAATGCATAGTTACCTAATTGGGACCATTATGCAAAGCCAATAAGGAATGCTACAGTAATTGAAAAAAAAACAACTTTAGGTGGGGCAAACTCTTGTCTTCAGAAAGAAACCTATTTGCACTCTGTTGGAAGGACAAACCTGTGGTCCATATTGCCTCTTCAAATCACACAGCTTTAACACAGCTAGTCACCAGGAAAACTAGACATGGTTCAGAAGAAGTTAAGAAGCCAACTGCCATTATATACTACACTTCGAATATGGGGGGTGTGGATGTTGCTGGCCATTATTGTACAAAATACGATTTTCTCTGAAAAAGTGTAAAATGGAGAAAAAGTATATCAACTCATACATCATATACACCCAGACCATGGAAAAAATGGATCATGGCCAATCAGATGTGAAAATATCGCGAACATTTAGTGGATTAGCTTGTGGAACCATGGCAGAGTGAATGTCCAAAATGTATGAAAGCTTCAACCTCAAAAACTTGGAAAGGATGGAAAATCAGTTCCACAATGTTAACATCCAGACTGTCAAAAGTTCAAGGTCTATTCTTCCCAATCCACAGCTGGGGATTAGAAAAATAACAGGTTTTTATTGTGAAACCTGTAGTAACACACCAGCTCTTTATTTGGAGGATGATTTCCGAAAATACCATACTTTATTGAACTTGTAAAACATTGTTCTCCATTATATTTGATAATATGGGAATTTAAGGTATGATGAGCGAGCGAATCCTATTACGTGGCCAGTAGATGGCAGCCTCTACACTTACATAAGCAAAGGTGGACGCAAATCAGAAAGGGTTAACCTTGTTTATTGAAAAAGGTTTGGAGGATGGTTTTCATGGGAAAATGTCATTTATTACTTTTAATATTTGTAAAATATAGTTATTAAATGCATTCAGAAACAAATGCATTTATTAGATCTTGTAAGAAAAGATTCAGATTAATGAATAAGCAAAAAAGTAGTTTTGGGCAAATTCAAACAAAAGCTATTTTTATACAACAGTTTAGGGCTATTGCCCTCATTGGAACAGGGGTAGCATTGAGTGAATCTGCCAAAAAGCAGCTGCTCAGTCCTTTTAATCATGCCAGAGGAAAAACTGAAGAACAACTTTTTCACTCAATTGTTCTAGCTAGCTTCAGACTTACTTTATGTATACATTCATAATTTGTTTTAAAATTATTTCTATTTAAAAAAAGTAACTGTGATTCTCTCTCTCACCTAATTTACAGATTTAAAATATATATATACAGTAAAACCTCCCTGTAAAGAACACCTAATTGCAGAATTAAAGTGTCGTTTGGGCAGAGATGTCCTCTCACCGGAGAGTTGCTAAATAGTAAAAATGGTAATTTTGCCAATGAAAACTGTCCTTTATAGAGAGGTGTCCTCTCATGGAGGTTCTACTGTATATATATATAGAAGCATAGGGAGCTTCTCCTGTCAAAATAAAAGTCAAAAACTGACGCCATCTATTGACCGTCGCCGCAAACTAGCGGCCTTGGGTCGGTGACAAAGCCACAACACCAGCTTTGGCAAATTGAGAAGCGTCCACCTAGAGACCATGGTTTCGGGCTAATGGCCCTCGTCAGTCTAGGGCGGACTTTATTCCATGAGATCCACAGGGATCTAATGGAATCTTCACAATCTACCAAAGAGGCGTTTTGCTGGCAAGGTGCTGGGCCAAATCTATGGCTATAATATAGATGGAAAAATTGCCGGGAGGAAATTGATCCATAGAATCATAGGGCGCTTCTCCTGTCAAAATAAATGTCAAAAACTGACGCCATCTATTGATCGTCACCACAAACTAGCGGCCTCGGGTCGGTGACAAAGCCACAACATCAGTGTGTAATTAAATTCTTTGTCTTATATGAAAGCAATTTGACAAGGAAAACTTCAGATTAAACTATAAATAAACTTACTATTTTCAATTAACCTAACTTTATTTTTCAGAGATAAATATATAAAGGAACTCTTGTATCCAAACAAAACAGTACTGGACGAAAGCATTGGGTGTGCTTGTTGGTTTGCTGCTCAAGGAGAAGGATTATTAAATGGAACTTCTTATAGAACACCCTCCAGGGTAAGTTATTTTTCATATTCTTTGAACAATAAATTTATATTCTGTACAGGTGATTCTTCTAGGAATGGGTGCAGATGAACAGCTTTGTGGATATACTCGTCATCGTGTTGCTTTTAAGTAAGTTTTTATAACTTTTATTTATTTTAATTGATTTAAATTTTTGTGTAGAAATGGTGATGGTTGGCACTTATTCAAGAGATTTCAAAAGATATCGATAACATATCTTCAAGAAACCTTGGAAGAGATGATAGGTGAGTGTAACACATTAAATTTATTTTATAGTTTAACCTCTTTAATTCTCGACACCCCAAGGGAACAGAACTTTTGATTGAATAAAGTAAGTGTTGAATTGAAGTCAGACCATTTCATTATAACAAACACTGCTAGTGGACATTTTTCTAGGATAACTAAGAAAAGACAAAGGAAAAAGCTCTGAGACACATCATTGTTTAAAACAGCGATTAACAGCCTCTAAAGTTAGGTCTAAATGATTCATTTTTGGCACTGATATTTCTGATGTATTGTAACTTTTAAGTATGGTATACAAAAACCAAACAGGGCTCTGGCACATTTGTAAGTGCAAAGTCGAACTGCTTTTCACATGTGTAGACATGTACTGCGCTTACAGTAAAAAGCAGTCGCTAATTACCCACCATGATTATCATGGCCTGTACCACGTGTACTAGGGATAAGCAAAAAAAAAAGGTAGCTGTGCTTTGAAGGTCGGGACATGAAAGCATGTTTGAAAATATTGTTTGTCAAATTATTGAGGTTATACTGTATGTATATATATTATAGATACAAATATTAAATATATATACAGTTAAATCTGTCTATAGCGCGCCCCCTCTTGGGACTCACCAAAATAGGGTGCTATAGAGAGGGGGTTCTATAGACAGGTCACTTTTAATGTAAATCGTATCGTACCACATATTTAAAATCGGGCGCTTTTAGAGGGGGCACTATAGACAGGTTTAACTGTATATATATATAATGGACCTGGCACTTAACCAGGATATTTCCACATATGTTTAAAAGAAGACAAAGAGATCTTTTACTATCAATTCAATATACATTTTTCAAAACACACACTCTCAGAAATTTATCATATGAAAAAGACACATTGCAAATATAAAATCATATAATAGAAAATATAATTTAAAAGTACTATTATTCTTAAAATCAAATCCAGATATACAAATCAATAATTTCATGATTGTCACATTCGTTCCTATTATTTTATGTAAAATAATTTTTTGAAAATTTATTTTTGAACAAATACTAGAGAAAAGAAATACTCTATCAACTAAGTTCTATTTGATATTTCACTCTACATTTAGATAATCTCATTATCAAATGTTGAAATTTTCCATTGCATGTAAATGAGTTAATGTTCTAGCATTTTGATATCTGGATATACTTTGATACAAGTCTGTTGGTCAATTTTGATATTTAATAACAAATTGAAGGTCGTCAAAATTTTGTATTGAAGAAATAGTATATACTGTATATATTAAATTGATGTGAGCAGAGAGAGAGCATTAATTTTTTTTTATTAATGAATCTCGATATATATGCTTAAAGGTACAACTTCCTTAAGTTTTGTCCATGACTGTATCTGAACAGAGAGAGCATTAACTTATAGCAAATCTTTTCTTTCTTATCTCCACTCAAAAAATTTGACGACCATCATGATTGGGTGAAGTAAAATGCGTCTGCCTTTGTCATTAAGACTTGGGAGCACTACTCAGTGGCAGGCCGACTTAGCTCCAAAAGAAATGGCCGCCTCTGACATGAGGAACAGAGCTATGTGCAGCCACTCCTAACATGGTGTACAGACTGCTCATCCTGTACCCCTGGATTAGGAGCCCTTACAGGGTACTATCAGTCAGGCCAGCTGAGCCCAGGTATTTTAGTGAGCTTGTTACTGCTCCCCTCCTCCTTTTTCATCCGGGCTTGGGACCGGCAAAGGCAGAGTTGCCTATAGCAAATAAATAAGCCTAATTGTAATAAAATTGAGCTATTCTCACACCCACTAAATTAATCATCACCGAATAATGAGATCAAACATAAGATCTTTAAATACAAAAAATAAATTAGCCTAATAGCAAAATAATTCATACTAACAACTTCAAATGAAATTACTTTTTAAATGTACAGATAGAATGACAAAAATATTAATATTTTTAGTATTCTCCAAAAAGATGAACTACCTAGAGTCAAACCTATGATCATATATTTAATATAGTATATCAATAGTTAATGCCTTTGAGCTAAAGAAATACTGTACACTGATTTGCTGATTAAGATCACATGACAGTAAACAGCCAATTACAAAAATTCAACTTTCTACAAGTGCCGACATGTGGTGTATTTACAGTAAAATCTGTCACTAACTACACATTATGATTACCATAGCCTGTAACCATGTGTACTTGAGATAAGTAAAAAGTATACATTCTATATTTTGAAGATGGATGTTGCCTGGCCAACACTCATATCCAGCAGCAAATAGCACTTTTACCAGTATGAAATCTCTATTTTCTTAGACTTGGCCAAGACTAACAAAGAATTTTGATATTAAGTATCCCTAGGATTTTTTGTTAATAATTTTAAACTTGCTCTCTCTCACCAAAAAACTAAAATAATTTAACATTATTTGAATTCATCCTAGAAATTAATTGTATATCATATTTGTTATTTATATAATGTAAAATTTTGTTCCAGGATTTTGAGTGATAGCTCAAGAGAACCCCGGTATCCATTTCTAGATGAAGATGTTATTAGTTATCTGAACAGTATACCAATTTGGCTGAAAGCTGATCTTAATCTTCCACCTGGGATAGGTGATAAAATTTTGCTTCGCTTGGTTGCCCAATCTTTGAACTTAAAAAAGGCATCACAAAAGGCAAAGCAAGCAATACAATTTGGATCTAAGTTTGTTAAAATTCAAAATCCCAAGGAAAAAGGGCACAACAAAAGTAATAGATTGTAATATATCATTTATTCTTTATGTTTAAGATGAGATTATTTTCCATTTTTGATATTTTTTCTTCTTTTAGCTCAAGATGAGATTATTTACCATTTTTAAAGATATTATTAAACTCAAGGAGAATATTATTAATAAAAATTTTTAATTTGTTACATTCTCTTTTTATTATGTTTTATTTACACATAAAATGAAAAACAAACAAAATTGATGGGATGCTGACACATGTTTTTATAAAGTTGGGGGAATACTGAACAATTTAGAAAATTTCTAATGTTAAAACAAATTATATGAATTACCTTTTTATATAGTTTATAGATAAATACCATATAAAATTGTCTGATATATATGTGTAGTCCTTACATTACCAATCACCTACCTTTGTGTTACATTGAGCCTCCTCTCAGTTGCTAATCATGTGGCAGTGAAAGGATTAAACTTGTATGCTTTGACAAAAGTGGTTAGCATTACTCAATATTTTCTTTATATATATCTTTGGATATTTGGGTATCAATATTAAACAAATTATATATTCCTTAAATAAGATATATAAAGTGCTTGTTTTATACTAAGTGACACTGCATCATTCATTATTTCTCGTAATTTTTTCATTTCACTTTTTTTATTTAATTGTATTTTCTATTTGACACAGTGACACAATGGTTACCAAAAGTTCTAATAACACAAAAATACTTTTCTACTGGTCTACAAAAAATACATTTTCTTTTGCACAAGAAACGTTGAAGGTGTTTGTTCTAGGTCATTTCAGTTGAATCCACTGTGTCCACATACCCAGCACAGCTTATTGTGGCGAGCTCTGTTAAGGACATATTATTATCGCAACTTAAGATGATTGTGCAGGTCCATAGCTTCTAAAACGAATTTTCAATCAGACTCACTGGCAACTCCTGTGTTTTTACATTTATCTTCACGTTGTGAGCAAACCTGAAAATAGCTAAGAGTTCAGCTTGAAAGGATATACAGTTTGGGTGTAGCCATGGATGAACTGGCTGTTCTTTGGAATGAAGAATAATTTAATCACCCATTCCTGAATCACATTACAATCCATCTGTAAAGATTAACCTCTTCACAAGGTTTAGAGTGAAGGAACGAAGTAATCTGATGTGGGGGTATGGCAGCAAGGCAGGGTCTGGCTTTGTTTCATAGTAGTTTATAGTCCTTGATCTCCTTTTGGAAGGCCATCCAAGTCTGAATGATGATATCAAGAAGAAGGCTACCAGTTAGGATATGGCTGCAATGGTTGGCCCCTCTCAATATAGGCTTTGCAAATGTGTAATGGATGTTTCGGAGCTTGACACACCCTTTTTGGAGGAAGCACAAACCCCAGGGTGACACTCCATATAGGAAGGCTAGGGATTACCACCGACTCGAAGATTTTGATGCCAGCAGCATATGAAATACTGAATTTCCTATAGATTGTCCTTAGTGTTGGAGAGTAACTACGCACATCAGCCGTTGCCTAGCAACCACCACCTTCCTACCAGACATCACGCGACCTGGCTGGCGCCGGCTGTACCTGTAGTTTTTTAGTTTTGCTTTTGTTGTCTGCACCTACGCTTGCTTTTGTTTTGCCTCTTTTGTTTTATGTCATCTTAATCTAATGTTTTGTTAAATAAACAATAATCTCTGAGATCCAGCCTCTGATTCTCTTATACTTAGTTAGTCGGGGAACAATTGCTTGACTTCAATGAATAAGTTTGTGAAAATGATCAACAAATCCTCTGTCTGGTCGAATTCCACTCTTAATAGTGATAGGTTGGCCAACAATTTTGAGTTCCAGATTGGGTTGGAGAGAACTCTTCGCCACTGGAAGATACAGACTTGGGTCTTCCTGGGGTTAGATTGAGTATGTTCTCAGTACGCCATGAGGGCATTCTCTCTAAAAGGTTATTAATGGCTTTGATCAGCAAGTGATCTGTAACTTGAGCCAACAAGGGTGAAGTTGTCGGCATTGGTAATTAGTAAACTCTCCCTTATGGTGGAGGGGCCAGGCAATCACATTGCACAAAAAAAAAGAAGACAAGTGCCAGTTGGAGAGTGCCAAGCAGAGAGAATGTGAAAGCCGTTGCTGTTCACACAGAAAATGACATCATCATGTCCAAAAAGCTTTGCACAGGACAGATCAGTGAATGGGGGTACACCAGACGTTTGAGACCTTGTATGTCTCCAGACAGTGTCAAATGATTTGCTAATGTTCAAGCTGATGACCAGAGTTTTCCTCTAGTCAACCGACTTTAATCAATAAACTGGGTAATTTTGGCAAGGGTCTCTTCTGATGAACTGCCATACACAAATACAAATTGGTTATCAGATTTGGTGTTCGGCGAGCCATTGTAATCTGTCCATATACGTATAGATATACAATAAACCTGTCTCTCTATAGTTCATATCAAAACAAAGCAATAACGCCCATCTATATATGGAAAATAAAACCATTGCGCACGAATGTTTCTTTTCCAAATAAAATAAATTTCTACTTTCCATACTGTGATGAAACAAATTTTGAGAGAGGGTTTGGCTCATTAGTGAGGATATCTTCCAGCAGTTTTGCCAATTTAATCCACCAGACTGCTTTATATGTCTGATACTGTCTTGGACGAATATTCTTATATAAACAACATTGAAGGGTAGAATCGTAGATATGGTGTTTAAAGAAACTATGGATATAAGCTTTTAGGACAGTAGAATTACATATAAATATTTTAAGAAAAGGCACCTCTTTATCGTGCAACTGAAAGTTGCTGATGGCTTATGCCATCTGTCGGAACAAATATCAACCATTCGTTGATTTTTATTTATTTTAGAATTGTTCAAACACCCATTCTTGATTAATCATGAAAAGCTAACCACATACGCGTTTCGGGCCTTTGTCAGCATGGTTCAAGCTCTACCTCAACGATAAAAAAACTGGTCATTCAGGCATCCTGAAAAATCATGAAATGGCTAGTTAAGGCCAGAAGTGTGTGAAAAGGCGAAAGAATGTGAAAAATAGTACATATGTGAAATTTTACTGAGATCAGTTGGATAAATTAAGAAAAGGGCATCTCCACGCCAATAGCCCGAAACGCATACGTGGTTAGCTTTTCTCGATTAAAAAGAATGGGTATTTGACAATTCTGGAATATTTTAAAAATCTACGAATCTACTTATATATTTGCCTTATTCTGTCTGTTTGTCTGTTTGTTTGTCTGAAGCTCACGGATGGGATTTTTCATAACCATCGGTGGTTCAGTGGTAGAATGCTCGCCTGCCACGCGGGCGGCCCGGGTTCGATTCCGGCCGATGCATATTTTTTTTTTTTTTTTACAATTTTTAAAACTCATTTATATATTATACAAGAATGACATCCACGGCGCCAATTTATAATTATAACGATAGTATTTGAACAAAAGCATTTAATCGGGTAAAACCCGGGTGTTGTCCGGGTCATTCGTATATAATAATTGTATAGACGAATGCAAGACAAAATCACCGCGAATGTTTCTTTTTTTTAAGGCAATTTCTTTTTAAGGCAATTATCGTTATTTATCGTTAATTTTTGTTTCGATTTTATTGAAAAAAAAACGATATGGTGCCTTTAAAAAATGATCTTTATTACTATGCAGTTTTCTATTTAGTCAATATACCTAAGTTCATGTTGGCAAATGTAATTATCTCTATCGATTTAGTAGGTGAAATGCAAAAAAAAAAAATCGACATGATATAATCTTTATGAAAATTCACATTTTTATTTTTATATTTTCAAGACACACACAGTTTGGGGCGGGACGTTTCCCAGTTCCAAATAACTTTATTAGGTGCCGTTCAAAAAGAACAACCTAGATCATCATATTTACAATATACTGAGGGGGTGTGGTTATGTACAGGGGTTCATTTACAATTATAATTTATAATGATGTCGTTGGGTCCGGATTCTCAGGTCCTTGGGGATATTTTTCTTGAGAAGGTTTTTTCGGGCTTGTTTGATATTCAAGGTGGGTTTGTTTTTCCTTTTTTTCCACTTTTCGTCATTCTGGCTTAATTGATGGAGAATTTGTCTAGGTTTCAAATTTCTTATTTTCCTTTTTCCGCATTTGTAGTTTGTGGCTTCCTTAAAGGTGGGATTTTCTAATTTTTTCGGATTTTTCGTAAAATTTAAATGATTGTCTAATAATGTAGTCATTGATGTTTTCGATATTTAGATCGTTCCTGAGGATTGTGTTCCGAACGAACCAGGGTGGAGACATGATTTTTCTGATCATTTTATTTTCAAATACTTCTAGCTTTTTAAGGATGGTCTTATGTGCTGTCATAAAAATTGGGTGGCCGTATATTAGTATTGGTCTTATTATTGAAGTGTAAATGGTTCTTTTGCAATGAAGGGATAATTTGCTTTTTGGTCCTAGAAGTAGGGATAGTCGGTGTTGGGCAGCTTTCGCCAAATTAATTCTGTTTTCGATGTGTTTTTTGAAGGTTAGGTGCTCGTCTAGGGTCATCCCTAGGTATCGGATGTTCTCTTTCCATTTAATATTGTCTTCGAAGACAAAAAGTTCGTCTAAAGGTTTCTTAATTTTGTCTTTTTTTTCTGGAAAAAATGATTGCTTCACTTTTTTGGGGGTTCATTGTGACTCGCCATTCCTTACACCAGAGCGTGGAAAAGATGCAGGCCTCTTGGAGTTTCATGTGGAGATTGTCGAAGTTATATGTTGAGGCTAAAATGGCGGTATCATCGGCAAATAGGTGTAAAGAGGTGTCTTCAATACAGGGGAAGTCGTCTATAAATATGTCAAATAAGGTTGGTCCTGTGACTGATCCTTGGGGGACCCCGGCAAGGATGTTCCTAGCTGTTGAAAGTTCATTTTTGACTCGTACCTTGAATGTTCTATTTGTTAAGAAGTTTTGCGTTATTTTTATGATGTCTCCGGGAAGGTGCTTTTTGCACATTTTGTAGAGAAGGGCTTCGTGCCAGACTTTATCGAATGCTTTGGCGATATCGAAGAATACGGCTCCTGTTATTTGGCCTAGGTCCATGGCTTTTCTTATTTTTTCAGTGACAACTACTAGCTGGTGCAATGTTGAGTGTTTGGCTTGGTAGCCAAATTGTTCAGGTCTGAGTGGATTCTTTTCTTCTAGGGATTTTCTGAGTCTTCTTAAAACAATTCTTTCGAATAGTTTTGAGATGGCAGGTAGCAGTGAGATGGGCCTGTAGCTTGTTGGTTCATGGATGGATTTTCCTTTTTTAAGTATGGGACAGATAATGGACGTTTTCCATCTGTCAGGGAAGTGGGCAAGCTGCAGTGAGGCGTTAAATATTTCGGTTATTGATGCTAGTATATGATTAGGGAGCAGTTTGAGAGCTTCATTAGGTAATTCGTCGATTCCGGGAGCTTTTTTATTTGGTAGATATTCAATAATCGCTTTTATTTCACCAATGTTTGTTGGTTCTAGTCCTGTTTCTTTATTTTTTTCATGTATGAATTCACACGTTTGATGTATGTACGAGTAGGTTTGGAGTGGGATGTATAGGGATTGGGGGTGAACTGTTTTTCATAGTTGTTGGCAAATGATTCAGCTGCTTCTTCTGTGGTTAGTGTCTGCCCATTGTTTGTCTTCAGGGTTATTTCTTGTTTTTCAGAGTTGGATAATCGTTTGATGGCTTTCCATATGGTTTGGTCCGTGACTTTCAAGTTTTCGATAAAGTGGGTCCCAGCTGGTGTTATCGTGCTCTCTTGTAAGTTTCTGTGATTCTCTCCGGGGCCGTCATGTAGGCTGATTTATCTCGGGGGTCGCAAGTATTTTTCATTTTTTTCCTTAGTCTGTTGGTGGATCGTATTTTTTCTTTGATGTGAGGTGGATATCTTCGTTCTAGTTCCGGGTCCTTATATTTTGTTGAATCTTTCAAATTTTGCACCATTTGTTCTTCAATGTGTGTAATGGCCTCGTCTATTTTTGAAGATGTATCTAGGATCAGTTCAGGAGGTTCAGCGATTTCCATTTTGTACTTGAATAGGGCCCAATCTGTAATTTTTATTTTTGTATTTGAGTAGGAGATTTTGAAATCCTGTAGCACAAGTAGTACTGGGAGATGATCAGAGGTTAGTTCGTGCAGGACTTTAGAGTATGCGCTTTGGGGGATGTTTTTGTGCACGGCGATATCTATGATGTCTGGAGGTGAGTCATGAGTAGGTTCGTCGGGGTAGCTCACATCTAGGTCCATAACGTTGATTGCGTTTTGGAGCCTTCTCCCCGCTTGGGTTAGTGGTGGTGGAACCCCAGGCAGGATGTTTGCAGTTTAGGTCCCCTGCTATGATGGTCGGTGTGTCCTTGAAAAAATGTTATAGATATCGGTTTGATCTAGATAGGTGTTTGGTGGTTTGTAGCACGAATACAGGTTCATATTTAACCCGTTTTTGTTTTTGATTGAAATTCCTGTTGTTTCCAGGCTTGAGGTGGTGGCATGAATAGGTGCATGGCTTGTACTTCTTGTGGATGAAAATGGCAGTTCCACCACCTTGTCCGTTTAGTCTGTCGTTGCGATGGTGATGAAGTTTTTGAATCCTCATTTTATGGCACGGCTTAAGCCAGGTTTCTGACACTAGTGCGATGTCGATGTCGTGGTCGTTCAGGAATTCTGAGAATTGTTGTTTTTTGTTTCGGAGACTGCACGCGTTCCAGTGAACGATTCGAAGGCTATTTTTATACATATTTTTGTTATTCATTTACATCTAAAGGTGTCTACAACGTTCTTCATGATGTTTTCTATTATTGCGGGGTCACTGAGAGCCTTTTTGATAGCGCTCTCTAGTTGGTTGACCTTAGTGGGTGAAGGAGGATTGGGACGTTCTTTATTGACATATGGAGTTTTATTCTTGTTTTGAGTGGGTTGGGGAATGTCAGAAGGGTTTGGACCTGTAGGGTTGGATTTTTCTTTTTCTGTATTGGGGTTTGGTTTCTTATTAATTTGGGTTTGGGGCACTCTATTTATTTTTCTGTATAGTGGGCAACCACGCCAACTTGCTGTATGCTGACCCTGGCAGTTTGCACATTTAGGTGGGACTTCTTTTTCTTTGGCGCATTCGGATGTGAAATGATTTTCTCCACTTTTACACATTTGGGAGTTTCCCTGCATTCAAACTGAGAGTGCCCAAAGTTTTGGCACCTATGGCATTGTCCGGGGGCCCTTTGGGAGCCCTGTAAGCCTCGACGTTGCACTTCATGTCGCAGAGATCTGTGATATTGTAAATTTCTTTATTCCTTGCAGTCTTGGAAGGGTTACCTGGATTAGTGGGAGCTCCTCCTTTGTTCTTGAATTTCGTAGTCTTGCAAGTTTAGACATCTCGAATCCCTTGTTTTCCAGATCTTCTTGTATTTCGGGGATAGTGATGCAGCGGTCGAGACCTCTGACGACGACTCTAAGGCACTTTTCGTCGTCTAGGATCTTGAAGTGGAAGGTGTAGTGGCGATCTTCCAACCACTTGGTAGCTATCCGGTAGTCCGATGTTGTGTGAGTCTGAACGTTGATGTATCGGCCTGATGTGTAAAATTCTGGCTTTTGTTTTGTACAATTGACAAGACCATCTCTAAGGCCTGACCATTCCTTTACTCCACTTATTTTAATTGGTGGTATTCTGATCTTGGGGTTAGGGGTGGGATTGTTAGGTTTGTTATTCAATGTTTCGTTAGGTTTCTTTGATGGGTTAGAGTTTTTATGGGTTTGTTCGTGATTTGGGATTTTGTTTGGTGTCACTTCTATTTCCATTTCGACTGTTTTTGCTTCATTAGGTTTTTCAGGCTGTTTAGATTGTAATTTGGTTCAGGATTACCTTGTGACCTTTGGTTGGGGCACCAGGTTGTTTTTTGCGTTGTTGTTTCTTTTGCGGCTACTGGTGATTTTTCTCTTGGGCGCTTCGCGGGGGCTTTTGTAGTATTGTGTTCTAGGTAGTTGGAGCGCAGTTCGCACAGTTCCCTTTCGTAAAAGTCAATAAAATTTATTAGCTCGGCAAAAGTGGTTTCGACCGCGCTGGAGTATTTTTTCAAGGCTTGAGAATCTTCTTCATTTTTCAATTCTGGGCATTCTGGAAGTTTCCAAATTGAATATTTACGGGTACCTACTGGGTATTTGGGGTTGGTAAAATTATTTTTGGGGCTTCTGGTGCAGGGAGGTCTTCCATGGTTCGGGTTGCTTTCTCATTAGGTTTAACTAACGGCGGGACGTTTCACAAGAGAGACATCCACGGCGCCAATTTATAATTGTAACGAATAGTATTTTAATTAAAACGTTTTAAAAACACACAGTTTGGAACGCGACGTTTCACAAGAGTGACATCCATGGCGCAATTTATAATTGTAACGAATAGTATTTGAATTAAAACGTTTTTAAAATATATACGCACTCGGGTAAAAACTCGGGCGTTGCCCGGGCCATTCGTCTAGTAGTTGATATTTATTCCAACAGATGGCGCAAGCCATCAGCAACTTTCAGTTGCATGATAAGGAGATGCTTTTTTCTTAATTTAGCCACCTTATCCCAGTACAATTTCACATTTGTAATATTTTTGCACATTTGTATCGAGAAATGCTTTTCAGCAAACAATATTGTCACCTAGAAAATTAGGAAAGACAAACTTCAGGATGACACAGCAATTTATTTAAGTCACAAACAAAGACAACATTTAAAAGATACAAGGTAAGCAATGAGGGAAGTAAATTTCCAGTGTAACAAAATATAAATATCGAAAAAATTAATAATCTGTATATAAAATATAGTAAATACTTTGCTACAATATGAACAAGTTAAGAAAAAGGCATTCCTGATCGTGCAACTAAAACTTGCTGATGACTTGCGCCATTTATCGGAATAAATATCAACTAATTGTTGATTTTTAATTATCCAGAATTGGCTGAATACCCTTTCTATATTAATCAAGAAAAGCTTACTACGTACGCGTTTCGAACTGTTGTCGCTCGTCAGCGTGGTGCAAGCTGTACCTCAACGACCAATAAAGCTTATATTTGGGATATCCTGAAAAACCATGAAACAGGTATTTGGGCCAGAAGGGCGTGGGAATGCTAATCAATGTGGAAAATAGTACAAAATTTTACATGGTGGATAAATTATGAAAAAAAGGCATCTCCTGATCGTGCAACTAAAACTTGCAGATGGCTTGCGCCATCAATAAGGACAAGGCCAGTTAGGTAGGTATAAGTTGAACATAAGTAAATAACGCGCCATCTATATATAAGAACCTAATCATTGAACGCGATTAATTTAAAAAAAAAAAAAACTTTTTAACCGTCCCTAATGCTATAAAAAAGAATATTGAAACGGAATATTGATTGCAAAACCTCACCAGCCGTTTCCCTAATTTAATCCACCAATCCATTTTTAGAGCTTTAATACTGTATTGAACGAAACTTCGTATACGAGTATATGCGACACTGAAGGATGGAATCTTACCATGATGATAAATAGTTAAGTAAAACTACTATCAGTAGCCTAAAACATAGAATATTAGTTACTAATGGAAAAAATTATATCTTTATTCTTCTTATTATTATTATAAAATTATTTCCCCGCTCCAAATGTTACACTACAAATTGTATAACTAGCATATTTATAATATATATGCTTAATAAAATATTTCAATTATATATTTTATGAGAAATTTAAATGTTTAATAACACATAATCTATATAAATACGATGTTTGTGAGTGTTTGAATGATGCACGATTTCACCTAGGAAACTGTTGCGAGTTGAGATTTTACCTTTTTTTCTCGATTGTTCAAAACCACAAAGGAGAGAAGAAATTCAATATTCAGCTTCTATATCTTCAACTTCCTTGGAAATACAAGCAAAAAATTCCAAATTAAGTATAAAATTTATCGCTTCTAATTCATTAATCTGTTTCTAATATCATCATGCATATATTTATAGTCACTATATCTCTATAAATATAAATGTCAAGGTATATGTAAATATATATATATAAATATAGATGGAAATTTTGCCTGGGGGAATTTGACCTATAAAAGCAAAGTCGCCTCTCCCGTCAAAACTTGACGCCATTTATTGAACGTCACGGCAAACTAGCGGCCTCGGGTCAGTGACAAAGTCACAACACCAGCTTTGGCAACTGGAATCCCAACTGAGATCCACCTAAAGACCATGATTTCCAGCAAATGACCCTCGTCAGTCCAGGGCGCATTCATTTGTGATCCTTTATGAATCTCATGAAATAAAATCCGCCCTGAACTGACGAGGGCCATAACCCCGAAACCATAGTTTCCAGGTGAACGATTCTCAGTTTGCCAAAGCTGTTTTTTTACGCGTTTCATTGCCATTACTCCCGCCATTTAAGGTATATATAAAGGTACCTCTCCCGTCTTTTTCACGGGAACGTTATATTTTAACCGTTTCGGCAAACTGGCGAACTCGGGTCGGTAATAAAGCCATAAAAACCAGCTTTGGCAAATTGAGCGCCACCTAGAGACATGGAGCTAATGGCCCTTGTCAGTCCAGGACGGGATTGATTTCATGAGATCCGAACTGAATTCATGAAATCTTCCGAATTTGCCAAAGAGGTGTTTAGCTGGCAATGTAGCTAGGCAAATCTGTGACCAAATTTTCTTATAATAAAATACTTCATTTTCTTAAA
>CP092886.1:14363210-14406380 GCA_030710605.1 Cordylochernes scorpioides
ATTTTGGCTACTGTTTCTATTTCTTTAAAAGTAAGTTTCTTTTTCTGTAGCAAGGGTTCTTTTGTGCCTTTTTTCGCTAGCGCATCAGCAGCTTCATTGCCTTCAATGCTAACATGTAGGGGATCCATTGAAGGTGAATTTTTGAGGTATTGAGAGTTTTTGGAGATAACCAAATATGTTCCTGCTTACTTTGTCTCTAAGTTCCCCTGTGTGACTCAAGTGTTGTATGGCACTTCTACTATGAGTAAAAATTCCACATATCGTGATGTTTAGTATTTCTGATGGATTTTAAGACTTCATAGATGGCTATAAGTTCTGATCTGAAGATTGAGCAAAAATCTGGGTTTCTTCTGTTCATTTTCACATTGCCATTTGTGGTTTTAATGAGAGAGCCACTGCCAGTGTGTCCCAACTCGTCTCTGCTACCATCGGTATAGATAGTTATTGCATTTTTAGGAATTTTATTAATTATTTCTAATGATAATTGTTTTAAGTATTCTGGATTTTGGTATTGTTTGTTGGTGGGTTCGTTTAAAGTGGCATTAAAAATAACATTTTGTTAGTGGTTCGCATGTAGATATTTTTTCAGCTAAATAATATTTTTCCACTTTATATTTTAAAAAATCCATTTCTTTTGGCCAGGTGGAGAGGGCCTTCTTTTTTGAGTCTTATATTGGGTTCCCAAATAAGTATGTAATTGAAAGTTCTGTGTTTATTTTCATAACTCTTGATTTTGTTTAAATATTTTGGCAGATTGTAGCTTAATCTATCCTTTAAGGGCATAATGTCTGCCTCGCAAAGTACAATATTATTAGGGCAGGTATTTCGAAGACCTGTAATAATTCTAGGTGCATTTAGTTGTATCCTTTCCAGTGTTTTTAGATTTGTTTCAGATGCTGTACCATAGATTGGATATCCATAATCCAAGATAGGTCTCATTAGAGATGTGCAAGTTAATTTTAGTGTTGTTGCTTCAGCTCTCCACTCTTCCTGAAATATATTTCAAGATTTTTAGTCGGTCTCTTCCTTTTCTAACAACTCCTTCAATATGTTTACTGGAGTTAATTTCTGGATCCAGGGTATAGCCGAGATATTTAGGATGTTTATTATATTGCAATTGATGTTCTTTCAGAATAATATTTGGTCTTATTTTGTATAGTTTCTTATCGGTAGTAAAAAGACAGGTTTCAGATTTTTGGGGGTTAAATTCTAATTTATGTTTATTAGCAAATTTTTCTAGGTGGAGAATAGTCTTGTTCAAATCTCTTTCAGCTTTTTTCCAGTTAGTGTTGCTGCTCCATAGAATAATGTCATCAGCGAAAAGTCCAATATTGGTTTTATGTGAAAATTTGTCTTCTATGCCTGCAATAAATAGGGTGAAGAGAGTTGGGCTAAGGACTGATCCTTGTGGTAATCCTTGGTACAATTTGAAGGTTTTAGATAGAGTGCCATTATATTTTACCCTGATGTATATATTTTTAATGGAATCATTTATCCAAGTGATAGCTTTTCCATCAATTTTGAAATGTTTGTATAATTTTGTAATTAACTTGTTTTTCCATACCTTATCAAAAGCTTGTGTAAGGTCTAAAAAGCAGCTATGGTGTGGTTAGTTGGCTTTTTGTTTTGTGCATCTTTTACCTTTTGTGTGAAAAATAAGAGTTGGACTATTGTCCCATGTCCTTTCCTAAATCCATATTGTTCTTCTGGTAAGAGATTTCTTGTGTCGGGGTGGTAGGTGAGTCGTCTGAGTTTATTTTTTTCCATTAATTTGCAGCAAATACTTGTGAGGGAGATAGGTCGGTAGTTTTTGGGTCATCAGCAGATTTGTTAAGTTTTTTAATGGGAATTATTGTTGCATTTTTACAGTCTTGAGGCAATTTTCCAGTTTTCCAGGAGTTATTGAAAATATTAAGAAGTCTTTCTTTGCCAATTTTGCCCAAGTTTGATATCATTCGGCCATGGATTCCATCTGGCCCAGGAGTCTTGTTTAGGTCAGTGTTTTCTAATGCATAAGCTAGCTCTTTCATATTGATTTTTTTCATGGAAAATATTATGAGTGCTGGTGACATTTTTACAGTCATGAATTATCTTTCGGGCCTTTTTTCTACCTTGAATTTACTACTTATTTGATATGAATTACCTAAAAGATTGGCAGCAATTTTGTCATTAGTTGCTGGTGTACCATCTGTATTCTCAATCATATTTGTGTTTTCAGTTTGTGGCTGGACTCTGTCAATTTGTTTTGCCAAATTCCAAAGTTTTGTATTTGGGTTTCTTGGGTTCAGGTTTTCACAAGTTTGTTTCCATTTTTTCCCTTTTCACATTTACGTATAATCTTTTTATTTTTGCAATCACAATGTTCAGTTCAGTTCTACAATTTGTTTGGTTTTGGGTGCACTTTTTTGTAGTTCATTTCTTATAGTTATAAGTGTTTGAATATTTTTTGCCTGGTGTGTATAATTTGGAATCCATTTCTTAATATAACCTCTTGGTATTGAAACTTTGGCTGCTTTAATAATGGTGTTTTCGAAAGATATCATATTAGCCTTTTTGAAGTTCCATAATTTTTCTTAATTGAGCTAGTTTGGTCTTGGTGCTAATTTCTATCAAATTAGGCAAATGATCACTTTCAAAACCTTTTAATATTTGCTATTTGCATTTGTGGAAAATGTCAGGATAGTAAAAACTTATATCAAGGGCTTGTGCAGTATTATAGCTGTAGGAATGATGGGTAGGATTCCCATCATTTAAGCACATGAAGGCATTTTCGTCAAATATGTTTGATAGTATTTTGCCTCTTGGGTTTGGCGTAGAACATCCCCATAGTTGATGTTTGGCATTAAGGTCACCTAAAATAATAGTGTTGTCTGTAAGAAATTGAGCCATTGTTCCATCGTCAATATATGTATTGTTTGGAGGGTGATACATATTGTATATGTTGATGGCTTTGTATTGATTGAGGTAGACTTTGATACCTTGGGTTTCGAGGTCTAATGTGTTTGGAATATTAACGGCTATGTCCTCATAGTACAAATTATTGATTAAAATGCTAGGCCACGCCCTTTAACAGCATATACAGATGGATCTTCAGACCTTACCCTGAGTAATGGAGGGGCCGGAATTAACATAATGCTGCAAGATGGAACAAACATCAAAATCAAAGAAGGAGCAGGACAGATTTCGTCAAACTTCATTTGTGAACTGACAGCTATCTGGAAAGCCCTTGATGTATGCCTTAACCAACCATCCATGCATCAAGCAGAAGGAATTTTAATATACAGCGACTCCATATCCGCTCTAGAAGCAATTCAGAAGGGCAATACTAAAATCACACAGAAAATACACTCGTTACTTACCCAACTGGAACCATTGGAGAATAACTGCATTCTACATTGGATCCCTGCCCATGCTGGGATCGGGGGTAATGAAATGGCATTTTAATTGGCAAAGGAAGTCAGAAAGTTGAGCCAAAGGAAAGAACAAATGTCATTATTTGACGCTGATTCTTTGTCAGAATACAAGATAATTAAACAAAAAAATAAGAAAAGATCAAAATGCTAAATAAACTCTGAGAGAAAAATGACAAAAACTATAACAAGACTTAGAACAAAACACTATAAAGGAATGACAATACATCCAGATGGCACAAGAACCTATAGGGCATGCAACAATTGTCCTGGTGTGGAACTTACACCTACCCACATATTCTCATGTCCAGCAATGGCCGCAGCCTTGCAGAAATTTGACATAGACCCAGAGCAGCAGCTTTACACACCCAAGATAGTGGACATTGCTGCTGATGTGATGGAGATGCATGGTACATCTGAGGCTCTTTATTGGACACGACAACAACAACGGCATTCCAGAGTAAAATAAATTATCAGAGATAGATACATATTTTTCAAATGAATTAAAATAAATATAATCGATACTGAGTGAGAGTTGAATTAAAAATATTAGAAATTTATTATCTTCGGAAACAAACCGTATCTAAAATATCAATTTTCTTTTTGCTACATGTTTTAATTTGCATTTACCTATTTTACATATCTCTGATTGTATTTGAAAATCGTTAACCAATTATTCATACCTTTGGCGAAGTGGTGTTTTATTAATTTGTTATTTGATATTATTAGGGTTCTTTCCTGGTATTCAAAAAGGAAAAATACGTGTCGATCAGTTATATTTTTTGAATTTATCAAACAATTTGGCCGCTGAATCTCTGATTCTGGTAGAGCGCCATCTGGCGAATAAAATTGTAACTAAAATCAATTTCGAATTTTACATTATTTGCCATAAAAAATCCCATTGCATCCTGAACACAATGGTGTTTACCGCATTGCTCTAGCGCGAATATTCGCGGAGTTATTAATTTTTAAAGTTGTGCGGGACTTTTGGATCACCCTGTAGAAATTTCTCTTTTTATTTTGACCCTCTTTCCTTTAAACACACACTCGCTCTCCTCTCTCTGGATAATATTTTAATTTAAACAAACAAATAATAAATTTTTTGAAACTTTCGGAGAGTAATTGTCTCTTTTGAATGAACACTTAGATAGTTGCAGCGATCTGATAGATTAATTGGTGAAATCGCTGGGAAGGTTTAACACAGAGATATATTATGAAAATTCGAAACTATTTTAGACGCGTAAGATTCTTTTTGAAATTAAACAAAACAGAGATATATAATAAGCCTATGATGTAGAAATTGAATTTATAAGTTCACAGTCGTGAATTGCACTTAAGTTCAACGTTGAACAACTTTACAACTTGAAGGAAATTTCTAGTGCAAAAAGCGAAACAACCTTGAGGACCTGAAAAGGGATAAAAATGTACATTTTGTTTATCTTGCCGCTCTAAATAGGAAGAGCTATTACCCTATATTTTTACGCCCGTTTTTGGCAGCCTTCCAAGAAACATCTAGCTTCAGGTTAAACAGCGTTTTGGAGGATAGCTTTGAGATCTTGCAGGCCCTCACCGTTGATACAGTTTTATAAAATTGTTTGATATCTTTGTTTGTTAATTAGTGATCTGTGGCGCACTATATAGAAAAAATTGTATAGAACGACATTTGAAAATTATCCCGCATGTGTTTCTTTTGAAAGAAAAATTGAAATTTATTTTAAGGAGAAATAAGGATTATTTCTAACCTTATGGATGAAGTATGAAAGGATGAATTGTGAGGAGTAATGATAAACGGAAAAATAAAGTGCCCAGGGATGGGAATCGACCCCTTTTTTATGAAATCATAATATTTACGAACAGAAAAATATGTCCAGGGTAGCCTAGTGGACATGGCATCTGCCCGGTAAGCGGAACACTGTGGGTTCGATTCCCATCCCTGGACACTTTATTTTTCCGTTTATCATTACTCTTCACAATTCATCCTTTCATACTTCATCTCTAAGGTTAGAAATAATCCATATTTCTTATTAAAATAAATTTCGATTTTTCGTTCAAAAGAAACACATGCGGGATAATTTTCAAATGTCGTTCTACAATCATAAGCCGCATTATATTGTATTATAGAAATAATTATTAACATTTGTTAATTTCACCTATTTAGGTTATATGTGGAAAGGTAAAATCCTCTGCAATACATATAATTATTATTAACATTAAATATCAACTAATTATCTATATCTTGTGTATTATTTTTACATATTTTTAAATTTTATTTAGTAACTATTTAGTATTTGCATCAGTATCTGTATTTTAGGGTAATATAATTGATTTTTTTTCTTTTATATACAAATTCTGACAAATATTTTGTAAGCAATTAAAAATTTTATTTGGTAAAAATTATATATAAAAGAAAAAAATACTCAAGAGTAATTATATTAACTTAAAATACCAAAAATGTAAATATACTATATAAAATTAAAAAACATGTAAATAATACAAAGGATATAGATGTTAGTTAAAGAGATGTGCTCCTATTGGATCAATAGTATGACCCACCACTGGTATGAAGGAACAAGACCTGGAGACTCAATATCATCACAGCTTTCTAGAAACGAAGCCACAAAAATTGAAAGATTAAAGACCGGACATACTAGACACATTATGTTCATTGATGGAGAAAAAGTATTTCCTGTCTGCTCAAAATGCTCCAACTCCACTGCAACTCCAGCACATATCCTGGACTGTATTGGAGCTAAGAAGGAAGACCTATACAACAACCCCAAAACTATAGTAGAAAAAGTATTGCTTTCAACCTTCATGACCTGGTGTAATCTTACCCATGGAATAACAAAAAAAAACTCCTGTAGATGGGTTTCATCTACACGAAACCTTAAGATGAATATAAATTAAAAGAAGAAATACATCTCTTTAAGGAAGCCGTTCTGTTTGATATTCATATTGTTGATGTTGTTGTCGTGTCCAATAAGGGCCTCAGATGTCTCCATGCATCTCTATCACAGCAGCAGCAATGTCCACTATCTTTAATATTTATATTTAGGCTATATAGAGCATATGCGTTTATTTATCAATAGAGAGTTGATAAAACTATATATTATGGAGGGCATATTAGCTGCGTTATGAATGGGCTAAATTACTAGTACGATAAATTACGATTTCTTTAAAAAAAATGTAGTTACAGAGATGAACAATAGATGGCCAATAGTTTTGACCATGTGTGTTTTGGAGAAGGATTTCTCTGTTTTAAGAATATATATATATAATAATATAGATATTAGTTAAAAAGATGTACTCCTGTTGTACACGCGGATGATGGGCTTAGAAGGAGTTTGAATTCCTAGAGAAAGATAGGCGAACGGCCTCATCGAAATATCGGAAATATTTTAAATAAATTATATTGATCCAAAATATGCCTTTATTTTAATATATAATAATGCGAGTATACATAAAACATATACACTGGCCACAAAACTACATAACTTATAAACACTTTAGCAAATTTCAGAAATTTTATATAATTAATAAAAACATTGAGACATGTAAATCATTAATTTTCTAAATTCGTAACTAGAATACAAGTACATAAAATAGCCTTGTTTTTTCATAAAGGATATTCAAATATAACCTCGTAGTGTATCATTAATTAGAGTTTTCTTTTTAATTTTCAAGATCATCATCAATCTGTATAGAGCCAGGTCAGAAAAATGGGTGTCATATAAGCAAATTTCTATTTTACAAGAGGCAGAATCATAGGCATCAGAGAAGATGGAATTTTAACTAGAGATATTGTTATGAAAGTAGGCGCTGCAATCAAAGTACTATTGTAAGGATTTGGTCTAAGTGGTTAGAGACCTCCCAGCGGTTTCGCCAATTTAATCTACCAAACCGCTTCTTTAGAGCTCTAATACTGTATTGGATCATTCTGCTTATATATGCTACACTGAAAGGTGGAATCTTAGAAATGATATTTTAGCAAACTATGGACATAAGCTTTTAGGACAGTAGAATTACATATAAATATTCGCATCGAGCAATGTTCCTCCGCAAACAATAAGTATATTTTATTGCCTTATATTATTTTATTCCTAACTGGCCTTGTACTTCCACCCTTCAGTGTAGCATATATAAGCAGAATGATCCAATGCAGCATTTAGGCTCTAAAGAAGCGGTCTGGTAGATTAAAAAAAAAAAAAAAAAAATTGGCCAAACCACTGGGACAAGCCCTCCCAATATTTTTTCCTCGCAGTAAGGACAGTAGAAGTTTGATTGATATGTGAAAGAAAATTCGCGTATTAATGTTTTCATTTGCTGTATATAGATGGCGCGTTATTGCCTTATATTTAATTATATATATAGCAATGATATATATATATGTCATACATAATTATTTTATATAAAAATACCCCCATTATTTAGTGGGTGGTCTTTTTGAATGGTTTAATGACATTTAAAACATAATCTGGATTTATTAGAGCAAGCTAATAGAGACATCATGATTTCAAATACTGGAACATGAGATTTTATAAGCGTTCTGATCGCTTCAGATACCCCATAACGATGCTTCTAAATGAGCAGGTAATTGCGTTTGAATGTCATTAAAATTAGAATTTGATATAAATATATTTATTGATAGAAAATACAAAAATAGAAGTTGGAGCTCTAGTTAAGAAAATCATTCTAGATAGAAGAAGAGAGCAAGGTACAGACGAGCATTCGACGAGCTACAGGTCGAAGTGGGTTACGACCAGGGCGGCGCTGAAGGCGGCCACGCTGAAGAAGGCCTCGACGTAGAGCAGCGTGCCCGGGGCCACCACGAGGATGAGCATCACTTGGCCCAGGAACGCCATGCTGCTCACTACGGCCAGGTCGGTGCCCAACCCGCGCTTCTTGTAATCCTGCCCACAACCGAGCTTAGCAGTCACACGGCAAGGTGCAGTCAGTTTAACCTACAGTACACACATGTGCCGATATTGGTAAAGAATTAGACTGCCTTGCGAGCATCGTACCAAAGACAATATTCTTTATTAATATTGGAGATATAGAACGCTCGACAAGAATTAATAAACAAATAATATTTCCCCCAAAAAAATTAAATGAACTTTCTTAGATAAAAATTGCAATAAAGAAGACACTGTTGTCTATAAAAGTAAAATATATATATTTTGGTAAACATTTAAGCGTTTTCTAAAATGAAGACAATTTAATAGTTATGCTGTTTTAGAACAATAATATTATTCTCATTATATATATATGACAAGCGCACAAAATTATAATGGTCTAGGTAAGAAAGGAGAGAGAATAAGTCATAAGAAAGTTCAAGAAGAGGTTTAAGAAACTACACTCATGGACAACTTATAGAAGTTGTACCTTTTAGAAAGTATATTTTTTATTTTATTATATATTAAATATATAAATACAAGTATATATACTTATATATTTTACTATATACTTGTATATTTTAAACGAGAACGTGTCGAATATACATGTATAAGAAATCCGCCGTTATATAAGCAAATAAGGAGTGGTTTATGCTTAAAATATGAAACTTCCATAAGTTTTGCCCATGAGCGTCTTTCTGGTAAACAGAAGGGCCGCACCATGTCCACCTCGTGGTAGCGGGCCACCAGGACGTAGGGGACGGTCTGTAACGCCGCGTGCTGGACCCCCGCCACCCCAGAGAGCACCAGGCCGGCCTCCAGCGTCCTTGACTCCGCCGTGACTAACGTTAGCAGCGCTGTGGACAGAAGCGTGCCGCAGTGGACGTAGCGGATCCCTGGGCAACACCCGCCCCGACAACACCTTGGGCATATTTGTCTCTATAGTGAACATGGCATAAGCAGTAGACTCTACAGGTTTTTTTCGAAAAATGAATAAAAAATACTCCGTTGTGTGTGTGATAAACAACGTGTTTCCTTTATTTACCCATAAAACAAGACGAACCTTTGGGTAACAGGCTTTTCGACATAAGTATAATGCCTGCCTGTGTAAATTAATCAAAAGACAAAAACGCGCCATCAAAATGCATAAGAAATGTAACTATTAGTCTCGATTTTTTTTTATGAAAAAAAACCTCCATTTTACTTACTGTGATGAAAATGTTGGATGGTCTTGGCTTATCAGTTGTGGACTCTCCAAGCGTTTTGGCCATTTTAATCCATCACACCGCTTTTTAGAATTCTACTACTGTATTGGACGATTCTGCTTATATATGTATGTGACATTGAAATTTGGAATTCTAGTCATGGCATTTGAACAAACTATGGACTTTGATTTTTTTCAAGACAGTAGTATCACAGATAAGAATCTACATGATACATTAGTCTGCCCCCATCTGTTATAAAAAATGTAAATGATTTTTGACGCATATGATTCTTTTAAAATAAAACAATTTTTTATTGCCCTTACAACAATGATAAATTAATGAGAGAGCCTGGATCATTAGTTGTGAACTCTCCCAGCGGCTTCGCTAATTTAATCTACCATACCGCTGTAATATTGCATTGGGCTGTTTCGATTTTGTACCGATACTGAAGCTGAACCTTCGTAAAAGCTGATAAGTCAGGCCCTCCCATTAATTTATTATTTCAATAAGGGCTGTTGAAATTTATTTTATTTCAAAAAGAATATCATTCACGTCAAAAATAGTTTTAATTTCTTATACAAATATCTGCGTCGAGCAATGATCTTCCATAAACAATTTCCACAGGTTATCAGCCACTATCTATCGTTTTGGCCATCGAAGTGCCTCTTTCTCGGCCGATCGCCTTGTTTTATGATCGAGTTGAAGAAGCTCATCGCATCATTTGATGCTTCCTCTAATGGTGAGATATTCCATCGAAGGGTAGACAATTTACCAATAGCAAACAACTATGAGGTAGTCTGGCCTATTATAGTTCTGTTTGGAAAAATGGAAGATGTAAATAGCTCATATGAGAGAATAAATTAAATTGGTTCAGAGAGAGTATGAAACTAATGTGTGCCTGTTTATTTGAATATTAGATTTATTTTACTTTGTTATTTATATTATTTTATCATATTTATGCTCTCAAATTCTATACTTGGTGCTATTTATATATAATCTTTCTAGATATAATTCAGTATTATTGTTTATTTTTATCATTTCTCTCAAATGAATATGATACCTATTTTTGCTGTATATACAAACTTTAAAAATTTTATATATAGAAAATTGGTATATAAATTTTTACCACATTGTTTGATGAGTTGGTTCAGTAGGCAGGAATATGTGATGGAAGCGAAGAAGAAAATAGAGATACCACATAAACCAAAGTAGGACTTGTCCTCGAAAAAATCCTTTCCACCTGAGCCGGTGTTGACCATGAAGTTGGCGGCGTAGAGCATGTAGCAGAGAAAGGACATCCACGAGAAGAACTGATTGAGACAAAGCCAACGAAGGCTAGCGGGCATGGACAGAATGGACATGGCGTAGTCGCAGAAGGTGGGCGGCTGCTTGATCGCGATGTTCCCTGACGGGTCGATGTAGTTGCTTTCTATCTCGGACTGGAACTTCGACAGCATCTGCCGGGGAATCTCGTTGAAGCTCCTCAGAGTGAGGAGAAGAAACATAGAGAATTCCGCTAGAAGAATGACAAACACAATATGCAAATTGTCAAGGAAATAGGGAAGATACAACTTCCAGTCGTTAACACAAATAAATGCCCTTAAGAATTCACCAATTCCAGCCATGATGGTGAAATAACTGAAGCCGCGAACATGATCCTGAGGAACGGTCACTTCGACCAGATAGGCCCGCACTGGTGCAAGACATGCATTAGAGCAGACATCGAGAAGCACAGCCCCCATTACAGTAAATATGATAGAGAATGGGTTATCTGTCACACTGTCACCCATGAGTTTCCCCAAGTCCCTGCCAAACGGCACCAATAGCAAACCAATGAAAATCCCGACAGAACAGAATACAATGAAAGGTCGCCTCCGCCCAACTTTCCAGTCACAGGAGTCGCTCACGCATCCGATAAGAGGAGTAAAAAAGAATGCAAGAAATGGACTTTCGCCCCAGATTATTGCCAGGCTGGACATATTAACTCCAAGGTCCATCAAGAGCGGGCTCACAAGAGCAGTTTCGGCGAAGTAACAAAGTTCAATTCCACAAATGATACTGGCGATCAAATCCAACTCCCACCACGCCTTGGTTTGATACAGCTCGGCAAAGTCGCCATCTTGTGGGAAGAATATGTTCAACAATATCTTAAGGAACATTCTGCACACACAACGTTCAGTAGAATTTTAATATTTTTATAATCAAAAGGTCTTTCAAATATAAAACATATTATATTTCTTTTAAAAAGCTACTTTTTGAATTAGTTTTACTAAGTGTGTGTTCGTAAATATTGAGGCTGCCTGGCCGGCATTCATATTTCTTGAAAATGAAGATACTTCGGCCAGTGAATCTTTTTATTACCTCGACGTTTCGACAAAAATCTTTTGTCCTCGTCAGGAGCAAACAAAAATTAAACATTCAGCAAGGCGTTAAAAATCTTTCTAAAGTTCCAAGGGCGTTCTCACGCGATATTCAAAATTTTTGTACAACATCTAAAGCACGAGTCAAAAATAAATATTTAACTCACAACAGGGTTTATTGGGGAGAAGGGCGTTAAGCAAAATTGGGGAACATGCTTTATATTCAGGACATAGGCCAAATTGGAATGATATTGAGATATTTCATAGGAATATAAAATTTAAAAAGGAAAGATTATTTTTAGAGGGATGGGTATCACGGGAAATGGGGGCAAGAAGTATAAATGTATTTGAAGATATTCCACTACAATACAATTCGTTTATAAATTTAAAAAAGTAGTTAAAAGTATAAGTATAAATTATAAGTAATAGATATCGATTTATATATACTATAGGAAAATCTTTGTAAATATTATTATTATTTTTATATTTATTTTTTATAATTTCTCATTATATATATGTATATTATAATTTATTTCAAAGATCATAGTCTTTTGTGAGTTAAATATTTATTTTTGACTCGTGCTTTAGATGTTGTACAAAAATTTTGAATATCGCATGAGAACGCCCTTGGAACTTTAGAAAGATTTTTAACGCCTTGCTGAATGTTTAATTTTTGTTTGCTCCTGACGAGGACAAAAGATTTTTGTCGAAACGTCGAGGTAATAAAAAGATTCACTGGCCGAAGTATCTTCATTTTCAAGAAATAAGTGTGTGTTGTGTGCTAAAGTATTAAACATGGCTTTATCTCGACGTTCTGGACAAATAGGATATTCCTATAGATGCTGAAAGCAAACAATTCCGTTCTCACAGGTTCTATAGATCTGGCAGGAATTATAATCTCATTCGAGAAAAGTTAGAAAGCCGCTGTAAGGTAAATATTCATAAATAACGAATGTGAGAGTATATTGAAATATGGAGATAGTTCAAATTTTATTAATTAATATTTTATAATGCTTATTAAAGTGCTATACCGTCTATTCGCAAAATTGGCGAAACCACCGAAAGGATTGACCAATGATGAGCCAACCACTCCCAAAATTTCTCGTCATCCGATTAGTAAACGTATAAATTTGTCTTTTGAAAATAAAGCAAATAATTAGAACTAATAATGATGATATATTCACATTTTCCATATATAGGGCGCTATATGTTTTGCGTTTAAATCATATATATATATGTCATAATATATGCTCTTCCAGGATTAATAAAACAAACCAACAGCCAACGAGAGAGAGCTGGGCAGCTAAAAGCGAGACACTTTAGACAACTAACTTACGACCGTTTTTGGCCACATTCCTGAGGGGGGGGGGGGGGGGGGGGCGTCACCACCTGGCGACTATCCTGGTTAGCCCCCCGGTTGTGTACACAGGAAAAACAGTCGTTCAGCTGATAACGTCTCGCTCGCTCTCTCTCGGCTGGCTGCCTGGATTATTGCTCTAACAACTCGTCGTGTGATTATTTATCTCCTCACCACATTTACCACTATATTGTCACATTGAAAGTCGACAGGATAAGACCTGACCGGGAAACAAATCCCTCATATACCAGAGTATGAAGAAAACAAGAAGCAATACCACGATGATCGAACAAACCCACAACCAAGTTCCACAAGAACCAACGACCGACTCTACTGTAGCCGCTTCCCTTCGAACTCTCACCCTCTGTCTCGACCAACTTTTAAACCGTGAGTCTGAAGAAACAATCACCTACGACGGAGATGAACCTGCCGCACACTTCTTCTCACAACTTGAGTCTCAGCCGAACTTCCACAACTTAGAGCCAGCACGCCAAGCTCGAAAGGCTCTATCATCACTCAGAGGCGAACCTCGCAAAATTGCACAAGACTTAGCGCTACTCAATAAGACTTATGAAGAGGTCAAAGAGTCACTCTGCGCCGTCTATCCCCGACGCCCTAGCTTCACCCTTCAAGAGTTCTATGAACTTAAATGCACGTCGATGGCCGAGATCGAGACCTACTACAAGAACAAGGTCCGAATAGGATTGGCGATCAACCTCCCTAAGAGTGCCATCGTGCAAGCACTATCCAACGGTGTGCCACGTAACTATGGCAACCTTTTAAAGATGGCACAACCCTCGGGACCAGAAGAATGGTTGTGCTTAGCCCAACAGCTGACCTACGAAGGGGATAACACCAGCACTAAAGCTGCCCAACAACGATCACCGCGCCAGAGCAGAACACCTTCCACCACCGTGGACAAGACCCCACCATATCCTTGCCGTTACTGTGGCGGACAACACTGGCACGCACAGTGTCAGCAGCGAGGGCCCTACCAGCGGACTTTTCGGACCTTTACACCTGCGGTCCACAGCGTCGAGCAACCCCAAAGATCGACTGGGCCTGCAGGTGTCTACGAGACCGCAGCAACGACGAGCTCGGGGAGAAACCTAGTAATGCCAGCTTCGGCAGCAGAACTCCTCCGAAGCTCAATGAACCTACCTGCACCCTAAACCAGCATACGCCTGTAAGTGCAATTATTTTAACCCCTGTAAAACTCAAAATTATTTCCGATAAGGTTATTTCCCTCCGACCATACCGAACTCCCTATGCCTACCAGAAGGAAATTCAGGACCAGATATCTCAACTTCAAAAACATGACATAATCACCCCCTCCTCTAGCCCATATTCCTCTCCTGTGACACTCGTTCGCAACCGCGATAACACCATGCGTCTCTGCATTGACTTCCGTCGCGTGAACGAACTAGTACCCTCGGATTTGCATCCTTTGCCATTGATAGAAACGGTACTGGATAACCTGTCGAAAGCCAGAGTATTTAGCACCGTTGACATAAGCAATGCATACTATCAAATCCCCATCGCGGAGGAGAGTCAACCACTACTCTCTTTCGTGACTCAACAAGGGCAATATAATTTCAAACGCTTACCCTTTGGGTTCAAATCAGCACCCCAAATTTTCGAACGTGTGATTACCCAGTTGATCCACAAACACCACCTCTCTTTCATAGCCCATTATTATGACGACTTCGTTATTTTTTCTGACTCCTCAGAACAACACCTTACGCACCTTCGACTTTTCTTTAAATTCTGTTTAGAGGAAAATCTCCAACTTAACCTTAAAAAAATGTAATTTTTATCAAAATGAAATAGATTTTCTCGGCTACCACATCACCGCAGGGACTTACACACCTAATATTAAAAATACCGAAATCATCAACGCTATTAGAACTCCTATCAACGTTAAAACCCTACAATCATTTTTAGGAGCCGTCAACGTATATCATAAATTCATCCCAGAACATGCTAGACTTCGCCACCCCTTAAATCAATTACTAAAAAAGAACGCCAAATGGCTTTGGAGCCCGAATTGTCAACAAGCCTTTGATAAATTGAAGCAACACCTCGCAACACAACCTGTGTTACATCTATTTCAAGAAGGGCTCCCATGCCAGGTCTATTGCGACGCTTCCACGCAGGGCATCGCAGGTGTACTCAAACAAGTACATCCTGACGGTAACATCTACCCTGTACAATATTACAGTCGCGCGTTGCGTTCCTATGAGCGTAATTACACTATATCTGAACTGGAGTGCTTAGCCATTGTAGAGTGCGTTGACAAATTCCGAGTGTACCTCCTAGGTACAAGGTTTGTCATCTACTCGGATCATCACGCCTTACAATGGCTAAAGACCATAAAAGACCCCACCGGACGCCTCTTTCGTTGGAGCCTTCGACTCTCAGCTTACGACTATGAGGTCAAATACCTCAAGGGCTCGCGTCAGTACGAGGCGGACCTACTCTCCCGTAACCCTTTCTGCGGATTCCTATCCACAGGTCAAATAAAAGATCATCAGGGCGAATTACGGAGGGACACAAGGTATATCCTCAATGACAAGGACCTTAAGACCATCATACGACGGGGTGTCACTAAAATAATTGTTCCACCATCACTCCGTGGCACCCTACTACAACGAGCCCATCGCGATTTCAATCACCCCGGCATTTCGCAGATGACCAGACTGATCGCAGCCCAATACTATTGGGACGGCATGACAAATGACATCAGGACACATGTAAGAACCTGTTCAGTATGCCAATTGGTCAAACCACCAAAAGGACCTATCTACGGAGAATTGGGACAACTCCCCCCAGCGGTCCTGCCGTACGAACTAGTGTCACTAGATACTATTTCTGGATTCGCGAAATATGAAAATTCTCAGACCTGCTTACATGTCGTAGTGGACCATGCCACACGGTACGCGTGAGCATTTCCATCGCGGTCCACCAGCATTCTCACCTATACCCAAGTGATTAAAAAGGTGATGCAGTTTGGTTCTCCTAAACGACTTTTGACGGATAGAGCTCCTGCCTTCACCTCTCCGAAATTTTGTAGATTTTTGATTAGACATAACATTGGCCAACTTCTCACGACAAGCAACAACCCTCAGGCCAACGGATTAAGTGAACGACTAAACGCCACGATTACTGGCAAACTTAAACTGTTGCGCCTCCAACAACCTAAGACGGCCTGGACCAAACTACTACCTCAGGTCCTTCAGGCTTATAACCATACCCTACATTCTGTGACCGGGTTTCCACCGTCATACCTTTTGTTAGGTAGTTTCCCGCTACAACTATCCGAGCATGTACAAAACTACCCAAAATTCGACGACGCCAGAGAATTGGCCTATCAAAGGACACACGAACGACACTTACGCGACAAAGCGAGATTCGACCAAACACATAGAGCTTCCGATTTTGAAGTAGCCGATCTCGTTTTGGCAAAAACATACCACCATCCAGACACTGGTAAACTAGCACCTTTCTTCTCAGGACCTTATGAAATACTGGAGATAATTTCCCCTCAAATCGTACGGATCAACCGCTCCAACCGACCTCTAAGTCGTGAGACAGATACAATTCATGTCAACAAATTAAAACACTATACGGAAAACGAACAATTTATTTCACCGCCCGTAAATGACCGAGACCAACCCAAAAATACCTTCAATTTCCCATATAAACACTTCAATCACACTCTAATCCATACTAAAACGGCTATTAACTCACGAAAGCAACATGACTACACTTACAATCAAGATGATCAAAGATATTTGAACCACTTATCCCCTGAAATCTTTACCAATTACTAACCTGACAACAAGACTTTACGAACCCAGTAGTATCTAAATAATTAAGGTAGAGTGGCCCAAAGCAAGTTTTCCCTCGCTCTGTCCGCCTATATTCTACCTTTGCATCTAGAACTATTTTATCTTCGAAAATTAAATATAAGTCCATTCGACTTCCTCACCTACACACGGGACTTTTCCCCTCGGACTCGCTACACAAGTAACTACATAGATAAGTTAGATTGGCCCAGGGCAAGTCTCCCCTCGCTCTGTTCGCCGAGGTTCTAACATTGTATGTAGTTTTATATTTACCTCAGTCCTGAGCTCACACAATTGTCAACCTCAATCTCTCTCTCATTTCTCGTACTCTACACTTATAGCATAGAAAGCCCATGAGAAGTTTCCCCTTGCCATGTCCGCCTGAAAAATATCTTAAAGTGTAGAGTTCCCCAGTCTTAATGATCTTCAGAATTTCACCATATGTATGTGACTCTTCTGCTCGTTGTTCACACTCCTCCATATCACTTCCCTTATAGTACATTAGATTTTGTTGTATATAGCCTTTTATAACCTTGATATTTTCAAAGATTTCCTTAAATGTCAAACTCCCCGGTGTTGTAAAACTGCTTGTAAATAATATTTACTTGTGTACTATACAATATTTTATTTACATAAAACTATCAGGCATACTTTAGCCACGTTTTAAAAGTTAAAAGAGAAAACGAAAAAATAGCGTGGTGAGTTTCTTTTTATTAAAATTACAAGCTTTCAAGCTTGTAATTTTAATAAAAAGAAACTCACCACGCTATTTTTTCGTTTTCTCTTTTAACAGAAAACTATGTCACCATTACCTTAACTAATTTTAACTGTAAAATTATTTTCTCTATTCCTGGCTTCTCCAGCTTTAAATATACTTAAACCATGTTCAGCCTTCTTCAACGGGGGCCATATGTCATAATATATGCTCTTCCAGGATTAATAAAACAAACCAACAGCCAACGAGAGAGAGCTGGGCAGCTAAAAGCGAGACACTTTAGACAACTAACTTACGACCGTTTTTGGCCACATTCCTGAGGGGGGGCGGCCGTCACCACCTGGCGACTATCCTGGTTAGCCCCCCGGTTGTGTACACAGGAAAAACAGTCGTTCAGCTGATAACGTCTCGCTCGCTCTCTCTCGGCTGGCTGCCTGGATTATTGCTCTAACAACTCGTCGTGTGATTATTTATCTCCTCACCACATTTACCACTATATTGTCACATATATATATATGTGTTTTGAAAATAGAGCAATCCATAATTAAATCTTTAATTAAAAAGGTATATATTGGATCAAAATATCATTTATTTTACCAATATTTCAGTTGTCTGAACGCCAACCTTTGACACCTTTTTTAAACACCTTGAAAAAGGTTGGCGTTCAGCCAACTGAAATATTGGTAAAATAAATGGTATTTTGATCCAATATATGCCTTTTTAATTAAAGTATATATTTGTATGAAAAATAATAGAAAAAAAATAATAAAAAAGTCAGGTGTTGATATTAAAAATAAAAAAGGCATATCCTGACCAGGAGCGCATGTGCTTTACCGATCGCAGAGCGCCATTTGATGGAACAGGTTAAATCAATGTTTAGTTGATTTCTGTTCCACCAGATGGCGCTCTGCCATCGGTAACGCACATGTGCTCCTGGTCAGGGTATATATGTATCTATATGTTATATTGAAATAAAAAAAGAACAGTTATTTTAAATAATTAATTAATGTAATATTGTAGCGCGAAATATTAATTTTTTTATGAACAATTTATTAATTTTGATATTTATATCTTGCTACTCTCTGTATATTTCCCTTTATTGCGCTTCTCTTGTATTTAAAAATGTTTAGCTTGTGCCTGTGTCTTAAGTAAATTGCAGTGACATCCTGAAGATTGTAGTTCCTATTTATTTCTACGTGACAATATATATTACAATAAAATGTATTTTAAACTTATTTTAGTAACACGAGATCAGGATTCCTTTCTCTTAGTTACCTAAAGTTTAAAATATACTCGATAACAAAAAAATCGACTCACCTAGAAGCAGTTGTCCGATTTATATGAAAATACGTATACAAAGAGGTTTCGACCAAACATGCAAATGATTGAAATTTGGTGGCCGAATTATGCAAAGCAAGAGCTCCAGCGCATCTTAACTGCACATCCAGCACGAGCATTCTAGACTCAATATTCGGCGCGGCACGAGCTGATTTTCAGAATTTCCGTTTAATATTTTAGCAGTACGCCTATTTCTACTGCATCAATGCCTCGCCGAAAGATTCGTGCTCATTACGAACATATGTTAGAGTTTGAAACTGGTCGTGCCATTGGATTGAAAGAGGCTGGTTGGTCTAATCGACTAATCGCGCGACATCTGTGTCGAAGTGATGCGGCTATTAGGCGATGTTGGCAAAAGTAGGTCAACAACGGAAGTATGCAACGTCAGGACGGCAGCGGTCGACCAAAGGCAACAACAGAACGGGAGGACAGAGCAATTGTCAGAATGGCTGTCGCAGCACCGGAATCCACGTTATCTACCATCCAACGTGTGACCGGCACACAAGTGTCCAAAATGACCATCAACAGGCGACTGAGAGAGCGGAATCTAAGAGCTCGCCGACCGTTACGATGCCTACCCCTCACACCCGTGCACCGACAACTCCGACTACAGTGGTGTCGGGAGCGATCAACTTGAAACTGCGCTGACTGGGGACGTATAGTCTTAAGTGACGAGTCCCGTTTCTTACTGTGTCCTGACGACCGTCGCAAACGTGTCTGGAGACGTCCAGGGCAGCATGTGGATCCTGGCCTTACTGTCGAACACCACACAGGTCCACAACAGGGCGTTATGGTCTGGGGTGCCATTTCATTTGATAGCAGAACCCCATTGGTAGTCATTCCTGGCACCCTGACACAACAACGGAACGTAGAAGACATTCTACGGCCTGTTTTGTTGCCCTTCCTATCACATCACCCCGGGCTTACTTTCCAACAAGATAATGCCCGGCCACACACTGCACGTGTTACTAAGGATTGTCTTCAATCTTGCCAAACTCTTCCGTGGCCAGCAAGGTCGCCTGAACTTTCGCCCATAGATCACATCTGGGACGTGATGGGAAGGCGATTGCAACCATCCCGGAATGTTGACTATTTAGCCTGACAGTTGGAGAGAATTTGGCAAGAAATCCCGCAGCACACCATCCGGAATCTTTATCAGTCCATGACACGCCGGGTGGCAGCCTGCATCCAGGCGAGTGGGGGTCCAACGACATATTGACATTCTCAATTTGTGACGATCAAACTCTGAAATAAAACAATTAATTGTTCTGAAATATTAATCGTTTTTTCCCCTATACATGCTCTTTACATACATCATTTTTGTCCTAATCTGACAACTCCTTCTTGGTGCGTCGAATTTTTTTTATACAGTGTATTTGGGAGGCTTGACCCATCAGTGGTGAATATTCCCAGAGACTTCGCCAATTTAAAAAAATCTACTGTTCTCTTATATATAACTAATGTATTGTTCATAATAAACTACAGGTTAGAAATTCATAGATAATTATCTATGATTTTTAACCTGTAATTATAATTGCTCTAATGAGAGATTAGTTTCAATAAAGTCTAGAAAGAGATAAAAAACATTCTTTGAGATTTAATTCGAAGTGTTTCAAGGGATTTATATACTTTAGGGATTAAATACTTCAAAAATGAAGAGAAACAGAAATTTTGAGCAAAGGAAAACATCTTTTATAAAAAATAGGATTTCTAATAAAAGAATAATCAACTAGAATCCCAAACGAACAATAATGGAAAGCAAAGGATCTGTGGAAGATATATTTCAGAGATATATCTCTGAAAATATATATTTTATCTAAAATAGCCAAGGCTAACGTTAAGCAAACACATTTCCGGAAATGGGACCTATAATTTAGCCAGTTATTTAACGCCACTGTGTGTATTTTTGCTCCATTGTTCTTCTTCACACACAATCCGAGAAGCTCAAATAATATTCTATGACTAATCTTCTGAAGAACGTGTTACTATTTTGACTACTTCTTCTTATCAAAGTTTATTCACCTTTATGAGGCTAATTTCCTTGAATGTTCTTGAGGTGCTACATGTGTGAAAGGGACAGATATAAATATTTATAAATCGATAAAATGTGATACGAATTGTTAATTTTAGAATTTTGAAAATTTAAAATTCCGTTTGGATTTTTAAATGATATTTTAAACCGAAAACAGGATTTGTGGAAATGTAAATTCTCTAGAAAACAGAAATAATAAAAAATGAAGTGGAAATGAATATTTTATAAGCATGCTTGGCAAATATGCCGCAAAATTAGTGAAAGAAAAGACTCAAGGAAGTATATATAGAATCGTAACGGCTATTTGAATAGCGTGTTTTCCTTCTTTAATCCTGTTTTAGGCTGAAAAAAGTGATGTAGTATATTAAAATTTCTTCTCGAAACTTATAAAAAATATTTCATTCCCATCAACTCTACCATATGCAATTTAAGCAACAAAGCACAAAGATTTAAAACAAATTTGGACGTGAGGCACATTGCCATGACTCAATTCCTTTACAAAATAATATGCACATATATTTGTTTGTTGGCTGTTTTTCTACTTATCTCAAGAAAAGGCATAAATACCATGAAAGCAATGTGAACTTGTAGTACTATCAAACGTATGTCTACACATATATGAATGTGTGTTGCACTTATGAGAATTTTCATATCCTAGAGTTTATCTTAGGGTTCATTATCTTAGTTAAACAATATAGGGTTTCCACACAACACAACACACACACACACACAACACACACAAACACAACACACATATATTCACACACAGGATATGCCCATGTACCTGGTATAAATACAAGGTGGGATCAATAAATAAGGTGAATTATAATTTATTAAAAAAAAATAAGAACGATATTAAAAATTAGGACTTGATTTATTCAAAATAATCACCTTGGCTTTCTATACATCGTCTCCATCGTTCTGGCAACTTGAAAATACCCTCTTTATAGGCACTCTTAGGAAGAGTGTGAAAAAAATCTTGCACCACTTTCTGGACATCTTCATCCGAGTCAAATCGCTTTCCCTTTAACTCCTTCTATAGTAGTCCAAAAAGGAAATAGTCAGAGGGGGCTAGGTCTGGACTATATGCAGGATGTTCTAAAACTTCAAAACCTAATTTAATGATTGTAGATACAGTTTTACATGATTTATGCGGCCGTGCATTATCATGAAGGAAGAGAACACCTTTACTAAGCTTCCCTCTTCTTTTGTTTCTTATACCGAACTTTAGCTTATTTACAAGAATGTCATAATAAAGGTCGCTGTTCATACGTTGCCTTGAGGATAAAAAATCAAGACAGATTGGTCCATCAACATCCCAAAAAATTGTTAACAAAACTTTACCGGCCGAACGTTGAGACCTGAGGAACATGTAATTCGTCCATTTTTGAACTCGTTAACCCATTTATAAATGTTTTTTTTTAACACAAACAAGACTCACCATAGATATTTTTCATTCTTTGACATATTTCAGATGTTTGAATACCTTCTGCATTCAAGAAACGAATAACTGCACGTTGTTCAAGCGTGGTAAAATCCTTCAAGGGAGCTTCCATTTTAGTTTATTTATAAGTCTCGCGCCGCGCGTGGGAAAAAAAGAACAGAACACCTTAAATAGTCTCTCGATGTTATATATCAATATTCTGTGGTTTAAATTATTTTTGCTTTTTAATTTCTAAGAAATAAGATAATTCACCTTATTTATTGTATGTATGCTATTTGTGTGTGTAGCAGTAAAACATCACGTTACCCGCCAGACCAATCGTTAACCATGGTCAATAAATAGGATTTTAGGTTGATTCACGCATGATTTAGAATCAGTTAAATCAATGAAAGGTTTAATCGCCTATTGTGGTCATAGTTTTAAATATTCTATAATCATATTTCTCCTCTGTAGTTAGATGTAGTTAATATTATCATCATAATACTATAGAACGTTAAAAATAATTAAGAAAGATATGGTTAGAACTTTGATAATTCTACCATTTTATAATTAAATTGTAATAATTAAATTCCTTTCAGGCTTTTTTAGTTTGAAAGTATGTTGAGTAGAAAAGCTGGTAAAAGAAGCGAAGTACAAAGAAGGCCCTAAAATTAAGTACTATATTTCAGTACTTATCGTTGCCTTAATTAAAGGACATGTTATCTTTCCACATTTTCACCAAGAAAGATACAGTCACCGCGATTATCTAACTGAAGATATTGCTGGGCTAATCAAGCCATGGCTCTACTATGTGGAAATCCTCACAGACTTTCGAGACTGCCAAAGCTTAACGATTCTATACATGCTTGAGACGATAGAAACTGATGACTTCACGCGTAACACACGTATCGTGAGGATTCACATTTATAACTTATGATCAATTTATAATAATAAAGATTATCTTAAATGGTTTATTCTACTGGTAGATATTCTCACACTTTATTCCATATCACCACCTGGCGTCCTTGACTTCAATATCTTAAGGAAGTGGGAGTGAAACGGATCGCGTCGTTTGTGCAACGCCCCCATTCTAGTCCCGTTGGAGAATTCCTTTTAAGGGGAGGCGATGTGACGACTCGATTATAGCGGAATACATGACTCAAAAATATAGAATGTTCTATCCACATATGATTTTGTCATATCCCCTGTTGGCATATATATATATGGCGCAAGCCATCAGCAACTTTCCGTTGCACGATAAGAAGATGCCTTTTTTCTTAATATATATATATATATATATCCTTATATCAGTGTCGGGCAACCGGTGTGCCGTGGCACACTGGTGTGCCGCGAAGAATTCTAGGTGTGCCGCGAACATTTTTGTAGGTATTACTACAAGTAAACTACTTCGACATATTGAGACAAATCATCTGGAGCAGATGAACAATCCAATAAGCTACTTTGAAAATATACGATCAAGTTTTCAAAAGCAATAAAAAAAATCAAGAAATTTATGACCACCTCAGATGAAGCTCAAACAGCTAGTTACATGATAGCTCAACTCATCGCTCGAAAGAAGAAAGCTCACGCGGAAGCAGAGGAAATTATCTTGCCTGCTTTAAAAATTGTGGCTGGATGTATGTTAACGAATGATGCTATGGAGAAGGTTACGAAAATTCCACTATCATCAAAAACTATTGCGAGAAGAATTGAAGATATGTCAGAAGATATTGAGTTGCAAATAAAACAATCTTTTAATGATTCATCAACAAAATGGGCTATACAGCTTGATGAAACCACAGATATTAGTAATAAAGCTCAATTGCTGGAATTTTTGAGGTTCGTCGATACAGGAAAAATTGTGAATAACTACTTTTTTTGTAAAGAATTAAAACAAAGAACGACTGGTGCGGACATTTTTGAATTAGTTGATGAAAATGTTATGAAGTATAACTTGAGATGGGAAAATTGTGTTAGCGTCTGTACGGATGGAGCTCCAGCTATGAAAGGTTCAAGAAAGGGATTGATAGCACATGTCATAAAAAAAATCCAAATATCAAATTTGTTCACTGTATGATTCATAGAGAAATGTTAGTGTCAAAGTCGGTTCCTCCCATCCTTGTCACAACTCTAGATGAAGTTGTCAAAGTAGTCAATTACATCAAATCAAATGCTCTTCGATAGAGAATTTTTTCAACATTTTGTGAAGCAATGGATTCCGATTATAAAAATTTATTGTTTCATACTGAAGTCAGATGGTTGTCGAAAGGCAAAGTTTTAAATCGATTTATTTCAATGAAAAATGAAATAATGGCATTCATTGATAACGAAGAGATTAATTTTCCTTTCATGATGAGTGATGTTTGGTGGTTACGAGTTTCATTTTTGGGTGATATTTTAGACAAATTAAACAGCCTTAATTTAAATTTGCAAGGTGCTCAGGAGAACATTATCACTATCTCCACCAAGTTGAAAGCGTTTAAGGAAAAACTCAGTTTATGGAATTTAAACATTTCTAAAGAAAACTTTGCATCTTTTACGATGGTTCAAGAGAATCCATCAAAATCTATTATCAAAAAAGAAGTCGAAGAAACTTTGACATTACTATCCGCTTCTTTTGATAAATATTTTCCTTACTTGGACGTTGAAAAGATGGAATGGGTAGTTAACCCATTTATGCACTGTGAAATTCAACATCTGGAAGAAGAAATGCAAGAAAACTTAATTGATTTAAAAAAACGATTTCGTTTTCAAAAGACTATTCACTGAAAAGGAGCTATCTGAGTTTTGGTTGTGCTTAAACTCCAAATTTCCTAAACTTAGTAATGCGGCCATCGAATCATTGTTGCCATTTGGAAGTTCCTACCTGTGTGAGCAAGGTTTTTCAACACTCACAGAAATGAAGTCTAAGAAGCGCGAAAGACTTCAAATGATAGATGAGGAGATGCGCGTTTGTCTTTCACAAGTAGATCCCCGTATTGATTTGATATGCTCTCAAAAACAATCGCAATGCTCGCATTGATTATGTTAATTTAATATTGAAAATTAATAAAATGTGATATATATGTTTAAATTTTTACTAGTATTTATTGTTGTATTTTAATTACCTACGAGGAAATTTATAGTGAGAACCACAGGTGCGCCGCGAAAAAAAGAAATTAAGCTTAGTGCGCCGCAACTCGAAAAAGGTTGCCCGACACTGCCTTATATCTATAAAAATGAAATCCGAAATCGATGTTTGTTATCGCGTTGCGCAAAATCTACAGAATAAATCATTATAAAATTTCGCATGTAGGTAGCTGAAGATTTGGTTTAACATATAGGCTATTCAAAGAACTAAAAAGGTTAATGTGCTTTTTTAAAAATATAAAACCAAAAAGCGTTAGTTACAGCCTTTTACCGCTTGGGCGCAGCACTGGTCGCGACGATAAATGAATTTGATTGGTTAATAATATACAGGTGGTTTGTTTACACGATGATATATATACATATATATCATAGAAGATTAAATACACAAATACCTATAAAAAATTTTCCGTCAGTTTGTAGCTTCAAACTACTTAGACATCCACAAACAATAATCGCTAGCAATACTATTCCGCAATCTTTTTATATTATACTTTGTGTTAGCACTTTTTAAAGTGATTTTCAAAATGTAATATTCTTATTTCTGGCATTTTAAACATCTTTTGCACATCTAAAAAATAAAGATAGTCTTTCCCGTCAAAATTTGACCATACCGCAAGCAAGCGGCCTCAGGTCGGTGCCAAAGTCACAAAACCAGCCTTTGGCAAACTGAGAAGCGTTCACCTGGAGACCATGGCTATTGTGGGACAGTCCAGGGCAGGCTTTTTGCCGAATTGATGTTGTGACTTCGTCACCGACCTGAGGCTGTTAGTCTGCGGTGACGGTCAATAGATGACGTCTAGTTTTGACGTTTATTTTGACCTTTATTTTTTAATTAAATATCCTATCGACAAAAATATATCTATATTTATTTCACAGTTCTATATGCTTAATATTTATCAGAGCATTCCGGTGTGTAACTAGGTTTCAATATAACAAAAAATATTAGACATAAGGGATTAACGAACCAAAAATGTGTAAAAAGAAAATTATATTCAGTATGATCATATATTTTTCAAACAAAACAACTTACCACTGTCTCTACTGCGATTAGAAAACATTGGGAGGGTCTAGCTCATCAGTGTGATGAACTTTAAACAAGAAGTTCGCTAATATAATAAATAAGCAGAAGAAACCCCAATACAATATTAGAGCGGTATGGTGGATATTTTCCATCGCAGTGGTGTTAGGGGAAGTTGATTTATTAGTAAAAAGACAGGGTCGCACTGAATATAGTTTCATGTATTCACAAGTAGATCAAACTCCGCCTTTGCCGGTCCCAAGCCCAGAAGAAAACGGAGGAGGGGGAGCAGTAACAAGCTCACTAAAAAACCTGGGCTCAGCTGGCCCGGCTAATAGTACCCTGTAAGGGCTCCTAATCCAGGGATACAGGATGAGGAGCGTTTGTACTCCATGTTAGGAGCGGCTGCACATGGCGTCTGTTTCTCATGTCAGAGGAGGCCATATCTTTTGGAGCTAAGTCGGCCTGCCACTGAGTAGTGCTCCCAGTCTTAATGACAAAGGCAGACGCATTCTACTTCACCCAATCATGATGGTTGTCAACAGACACCATCAAAAGTCTCAAGCTTCACAAGCTTGACACCCTAATATGATTGAGTGGAGATAAGAAAGAAGAAGAAGACAAATACATCAGATGAACCAATAGGATCAATTAAGAAAAAGGCTTATCCTGATCGTGCAACTTAAAGTTGCTGATGACAATTTTGTAGCACGATTAGAGAGGATTATTTTTCTTAATTTAACCACATGATACCAATACAATTTCACTTTTGTGCTATATTTTCACAATATGATTAAGTAACAGAATATAAAATGTTTGTTATGGAATTTATAAATTAATTATAAAAAATAACGTTATTTATTTCAAAAGAAAGTCATTAACAAGAATGATACTGCGTGTCAATTCACGCCCACACATAACCATTTAGTTCTTTCCAATCCTTAGATATTTTACGGGAGTGCTGAAAGATAATTCTAAAAAAATTAACTAATAAATAATAAAATAGATGAGGTTTTATAACCGATTCTTTTTCTATAACACATTTTATAAATATTGTGTTGCAATGAGTATCTTAGGATATGAAAATAAAAGGAATATATTTTAAAATCACATTCACATTTTTGAATTTGATAATCAATTAATTGTAATTGAATACATCTACTCGTATATTTGAACCAAGGGTTTTTCCGTAGAATAGTGAACTTTCATAAATAATTGTAAAGATATATTGTGGAAGGCGAAAATATTGATATCTATTTATGTGTGCAAACAAGGGCATACTTCTCGTGTTTCAGAATACCTCAAATAATACATTTAATACATCAACCCAATACATAACAAGCAGTTGCCAAAAGCCAACCTATATACAATATTTTCGAGCTTTGGCCCCCATCAATACAGGGGTTTTTCGATTTCATTTACAAGGGAAGAGTTATGATCCAATCGAAATTTCAAAAAATGGTGTTATGGTACACTGTTTATCATCAACAATACCTTTTGTACTGGGGTGATAAATGCATTGTTTTGAGGCATTTTTAAACCGGAAAGGTGATTGAAAATGAATATCTTCCTCCGCAAAATTACAATATTCATCATATACGCGCATGAAATATATTGTACAATTAATAATTTCCTGATCTATTAGAACAAATAGAAAAAAATCCTTAAATATATTTTATTCTAGGCGCGCAAGCCATTAAGATCAAGGTCAGGAGATACCCTTATCTCAATTTCACTATCAAATTTGGTACAGAATTTCCCCTTTTGTTATATTTTCATGAAGATAGATTAGTTTATAATATAAATATATTCTTTTCTTTTGCGCGATAAAATAATATTTAGGATTTAGAACATAGATTTTAAACCTATATCGCGTCTTTCTGCAATCTTAGGATGTCTATAATTGATAGAGTCGTTGGGTGTCTAATAGACAAATGTTCCGCTAAACGAGCGTTCAGTAACAGGCTTTTAGCTAAACCCAAAGATCACGCCTAGATCACAATGCTGAAGACAACGTACGTGGACTAAGAATACATAATGGCAAACATACATAAAAGATATAAAACTAGGCCTTGACTTGGTGTCCAAGAAAAGTGAGAATGAAGAAGCCGAACCTAATTTGGAATGGCAAAAGATGGTAAAACCCCATGACGGAAAAGAAAGCACGTTCTATGGAGCAAAAGATATTTAAAGTGACCCTAATTCGCATGAAGGAAATCAAGCACGATTCCTCTACAGAGAGAAGATTTGTTAAAGCGTCAGGACAATCCATGTTTGTCTAAGAACAACTTTTGCTTTTGACCGACGGACCTTTTTTCTACTCGATGCCCAAGAGCCCCACTGACATATAACTGCTTTTATATTTAGTTAAATATTAGGAATTTAATTTCACGTTGAAAGCTCTCGTTATCTTCATTCAAAATTAGAAACAAATTACGTAAGTGTGTTTATGTTCTTTTTTAATGAACACTTCCCTATTGCTCTTATTTCCAGGAAGAGTAACCACTGATAGCCAGACCAATATTTTATCATTGTAGTAAGGACAGAAGAGGATTGTTTATTTTTTTTAAATGAAACATGTGAATGAATTAGTTTATAACTTTGAAAATATTTATAATTATATTCCGATTTTTCAAAAATACTTTCTCTGATATGAACTACACTACATACAAAAGAAAACAATTCATCTATAGACACGATAGGCTTAATTCAAAATTTTAATATTTATATGTTGAGAAATGGTTCAGGAAAATCATAAAAAATGTAAAGAAGCAAAGAAAGAAACTCTTTCTCAAACTGGACGGAAACTCTTGGAATTAAGAGAATTTGCGTTATCGTCTTCGTAGTGTCGATAAAGCCTCTCATATCGAACTTTTATAATCTGTTCCAATAACTCGGTATGTATCTCACTTACTCATGAAATATTTACTAAGTGCGTAATTAGGACAAGTTTTACGGTAAGGAAAATTTATGGAATTGGAAGCAAATTATTTTCAGCTCACATTTATTCAAAATAATTTCCATATCCAAATCCAATTTCCATATACAGGTTGTCTTTTAGTTTGAAATTTCCAAAACTGATGTCTTGTAGCTCATTCTATATGATAACCATTAGGTTCTGTACTGGGGTGATACTAATGCATTGTTTTAGTGGATTTTTGAAGAAAGAGATGCCTTTTTTGGTATGCAAACACATATATACGCACACACGTATCCATAATTGGGTATATAATATATACATTTTGAGGTAAATATTTTGGATAATAATTTTAAATAGAGTTGTAAATATAATGTCGGTTTAGAAATATAAAAAAATGAATAATCATCATTTAAAAATAATTTTCATTATATATCGAGGTGTGTGTGTGGTAATTTATTTATTAGTTCAAAATTTAAAGAGTTATTAATTTGAAAAAAAAGTTATTAATTTAAAATTTTGAAATGGAAAGGAAAAAAAATAATAGGAAAATACTAAGGCTTAAGTACTAAGGTTATTAGAAATTTCTAAAAAAAAAATAATTCAAAAAAATATTTAAGGACAATAACAAGGTTCACGCAAATATTTCGGCAGTTACGCGTCATATATGCGGAACATAGGAAAGAAAACGATCAATCGGTTCGGTTAGTGTAGATATATATAAGATAAAGGAGGGAAACATATTTTTTAGCTAGTGTAAACCGAAAGGAAAGAAGAGAGTGACCAATCTGCTCGAATAGTGCAAACGGCTGTTCGGCTAGTGTAGACCGAGAGGAGAGAAGAGAGCGACCAATTTGATCGACTAGTGCGGGCGAAAAGAGAGAAGAGAACGACTAATCTGTTCGGTTAGTGTAAACCGAAAGGAAAGAAGGGAGTAAAAAATCTGCTCGACTAGTGCAAGTGACTGCTCGGCTAGTGTAAACCGAAAGGAAAGAAGGGAGTAAAAAATCTGCTCGACTAGTGCAAGTGACTGCTCGGCTAGTGTAGACCGAGAGGAAAGAATAGAGTAAAAAATGTGCTCGACTAGTGCAAGTGACTGCTCGGCTAGTGTAGAGAAGGGATCAGATAATCAGTTCGGCTAGGGCAGATCGAGAGAAGAGAAGAGAGCTACTAATCTATTCGGTTAGTCTAGACCGGGAGAAAAGTAAAGAGTGACCAATCTGTTCGGCTAGTGCAGGCGGAAATAGAGAAGAGAACGATTAATCTGCTAAACTAGTGCAAGCAGATGCTCGGCTAGTGTAGGCCGAGAGTAGAGAAGAGATGGACCAATCTGTTTGGCTAGAGTAGGCCAAGAGAAGAAGCGACTAATTTGTTCGGCTATTGTAGACCGAGAAGAGAGATGGGAACGAATAATCAGTTCGGCTAGATTGTAAAGCGAGAAGAGAGCGACCAATCTGTTCGGCTAGTGTAGCCCGACAGGAGAGATTATTCAATCTGCCTGACAAGTGCAAGCGGCTGTTCGGCTAATGTAACCCGAGACAGGGGAGAAGAGATTATCCAATCTGCCTGACAAGTGCAAGCGGCTGTTCGGCTAGTGTAGGCCGAGAAGAAAGAAAAGAGCGTAAATCTGCTCGGCTAGAGTAGACCAAGAGAAGAGAAGAGATTGGCCATCTATTCGACTAGTGTAGACCGAGAGAAAAGAAAACAGCGACCAATCTGTTCGACTAGTGTGGGGCAAGAGTAGAGAAAAGAGTGACCAATTTGCTCGACTAGTGCAGGCGGAGGGTAGAGAATAACCAACTTGGGGTCGGAAGGAGAGAAGAGAGCGCTTCCAACATGGGCAGGCTAGTACAGGGAAAGAGGAGAGAAGGGAGCGACCAACCTGCTCGGGCAACAACGGCGCGGGAATGAGGAGATCGACGCCACCTCAAGTCAACAAAGGAGAAGGCACTATGAAACGGGTCGTTTGCCGCCGCGTCTAGCAACCCTTTTGTTGCTATCTGTGCAAATACAGAAGTATTTACGATATTTTACCGATTTTCTTAAATGAAGCTCCTTATTTTAGTGTTTTAAGGCCTACCCTTATATTCCTATATCAGATTTAAATTAAATTAGAGACTCAAAGTAGAGAGAGAAATACAAGTCGACATTTTTTATAATTGAACGTTTGTAAGTTTTTCTGAATAGTTTAACACATCTAAAAGGAAAAAAAAAGAAGCCCTAAGCAATAATTCTTAAATATAAGAGATAATTCTACCATGAATGTATGTGTGCTATGAATGACGTGGGGTCAGGAAACTTCTATCATTATATAATAATAAAAATAGAAACAAGAATATTTTCAAAATTATACATAAATGTATGTGCATGTATGTGCAATAATGTTATTTCTATTCTTTTTTTTTGAATAATGTATAACTCCCCTACCCGTAAACCTTCGACAATAATCGTTTGCAACGAACTATTAAATATTTTGTAACTCTTTTCACAATAGCTGGATTTAAACCAGTTCAAAATACAGTAAGGAACATGCTGACATCCGACGAAGAAATAAAATATGTGAATGCCCTTGCCAAGATGAACTACTAGATACCTGAAACGAAGCTCTTGAATCTTTCAATATCCCGTCTCTCACTGAAAATATCCTGAACCTGAAACCCAAGTATGTATATGGTTACGGCATATGAACAGGATTGAATTCGCCCAATAAAGTTAGGATTTATTATTTGCAGAGAGAGTAAAAAGTGTAAATAAATTCTAGATGATATAATTAGTAATTCATTCATTTTTATAACTAGAGAGAGACACACAAACTTTCTTTTAGTGAAGAATCATTAATTGCCGAAGAAATACCGAAGAAGCTGTGAAAAACAGTTATATGTCAATACTCCATGATTTCCAAAAATAAGGTATCTTCATTATATTCCCGAAATTTTGAAAATATAACATAATACAAGATAATAATAAATTTTATTTAAAATATTCAAAATAATATTCTTCGTGTCTAAACAGTTATGCCATCTCGCTTCCCAATTTTCGTAGCATTTTTATATTCGTCTTCTTTCAAGCCTCTAAAGAGCTTCGGATATATAAAAAAAAAGCAATTTCAGCATCAGAATGACGTAAATAACTTCTTAGTATATACCAAGGAAAGCGATAGATGTCAATAAGCCATCTGCTGGAAGATCAAAGCTACTCAACTCCTATAAACAAATTCCCTCTTTTTAGGGCGATCCGTATACTCTATCTTATTGGCTCAAGTCAGTCCACTGCTTAATCGCTTGGACTAATAGGATTCATATAGATATTAAGGGCCATATACATACCTAGAGTCATGGACATAACAAGGATTATAGACATATCAAGGGCCATAGACAGAGCAGGGGCTAGAGACATACTGTAGTATTTTAAATAATTACAACTCTCTTTAAAGCAACAAAAGAATTATTTATTGCATTTAGCAAGAAAAGAAAAAAACTCGGAATGCCAAACAAAACCTTTTTTTGGTTAATAATCCTGCAACCACCTACCGGTTAGTTCCTATTCAAAATCTAGCTTTCACACAGAGTATTGAAAAATAAAATACGACACATACATTGGGCCCTAGACATACCAAGTGTCATATACATACTAAGAATAATATACCTTCCAAGGTTCATAGACAGACACATTAAAGGCCCAAGACATTGCAGAGGCTAGAGGCATACTATAGGTCATAGATATACCAAGAGTCATTTACATATAGAGTCATAGATAGACATATCAAGGGCCATAGTAATAACAGGGGCTAGAAACATACCATGGGCCATATAGCGATTTCAGGAGGTCTGCGTAGCATTCGCTTAGTATGAGGAGGAATTTATATTTGGATTAAGGATAGATATGTTGCTGAAAACACAATAGCATCTTGTCATAAATTTATTTGGCAATATGTTAGGATTAGGTTTATTCATTACCCATTAACATAGTTGATAAATCAACATAAGCGAACAGCCTTACATATTTAAAAAGGGTATATGGTCCATTTTCTATAAATTATTTAAAACAAACATAAAATGCAAAGGCTATTTTTATAAGATTATATAAATTCAAAAATAGTTTTAATGTATGAGAAAATAATAGAAAATTGATTTCAATTCAAAAGGGTATTGTTGCAATGCGCTTATTTAGCAGAGTAATGCAATGAGATAACAGGCTACTCAAATGTAAATATGCTCTGGAATTATAGAGTTTAGATTAGAAAATTAGAATGTAAACTGAACAATTACAAATAAACTTTTAAAAATTCCCTTTCCAACCGTTCTGGCCTACTCACTGCGGCTATTTTCAAGATAAATGACCTTGAGATCTTTAGAGGTTTGTAGCGCATAACGAAAGATTTCAACGGCCAGATTTTTAGAAAGATTATTTAACACGAGGAACAAATATAACTTCTAAAAACACTTTGAAAATTGTATTTAGCTTCTGGTTTTATAATATCGTAGATATCTGTAAATAAATTAGAAGACCATTCTTTAAAAAGAATGTCTTTGAGATAGATTTTAAAAGACATGTTCTAGAAGAAAGTGGTTCTGAGGAACAATATGTCTAGATAATTAAAGAACAGACTAATTTCAAAATAAGTGAAGTCGTATATACACTCACATGGACAAAACTTAAGGAAGTTGTATCTTTTAGTATCTATATCGGGATTCAGATAATAACTTTGAAAGATATTACATATTGAAGACATACGAGATAACCAAGTGTGAACAAAATTTACTCTGTCTCCTTGAAAAATACAGATGACCGAGGACATCAAACAATTTCTACTTCCTTAAATTTTGTCCAGTGGTCTATAATACCACTTTTATTAAATTTATATCCAGAGCAGCAGATTTTCACACCCAAGATAGAAGAGGACATTGCGACTGCTGTGATAGAGATATATGGAGACATATACACCATATACTTGCTATTGAAAAAATGGTCACCAAAGCGATTCAATATTTTAGGCTGTCTATTTTTAAAGTCAATTAGATTTCACACAATATAATAGGCATTTAATTATAACTTTATTAAACTTTGGCCTAATGGAATTAAGGACCAAACCTTGTATATGTCTATGGCATTTTCGAATCTAAAAGAAATGTATCCAAATATAATTCATGTGACATATAAATGAATTTAAGTAGTGAAATGTATCCAATGGCAAATATGTTTTATTTTATAAGAAAAATTGAAAATATTCAACCGGTTTAAAAATATAGTGAACAAATTTTACCTTTACTATCAGAACCTGTAACAACAATTTGTAGAATATGGTTAAAAGTACATTAAATTTTGTCTGAAGATACATTTAATTTCTATATTTAAAAAAAATTAGTGGGGATTAAGATAATTATGTTCCAAATTCATAAAAGGTATTTGATTAACAAGGAGAAAGTGAAGAAAGAATTGTTTCAGGTCAGTACTTTGCAAAAATACCTTTTTGCGTGATAAAATTATAAGCGCCATTGCTTTTGAAAGAAAAACGATAGAAGATTTTCATCTAAAATAAAGACATGTTAACTGAGAGCCTTTCAAATAAAATTAATTCCAATTTCCTAAAAAGAATCCAAATCTTACTATATTATTGGTAAATCTTATCTAGAACTAAGAATAAAGACACAATATGAAATTTTACTAGTGTGGATGTGGAGAGAGGTTTTCTCACGTATAAACTTCACATAAATGATAAAAGGCAAATTTTTATTCCAGTACATAGTGAGAGTAAAAATATAATTCAGTCTATAATGTGTGTGCCTTTCAATTTCATAAATATTTTTCACTTTCGACCTTATTTAAATGCTAATCATTATCACCTTTTAAATAATATATTATATTTGAATATAGAGGGTGCGGAAGATATTTGAAAAAAAAAACAATGTTCATTGGAAAAAAAGAATAGAAAAATGAAAAGAGCATTTGTTACATATTAAAGTTTTATATAGGTGAATACATACCTAAAGGACGACATCGTTCAATGAACCCGCATCAGCGGCAATGAGCGCTTCTATACGCTGTTGAAACCGACTGCAGGCAGTAATGAGATGGGTCTTGGGAATGTTTGCTATGGCATCCACTATTACAGCTCTAAGAGCTGCAACAGTGTTGTGGGAATGACTATTGGAGTTACTCTGAGCTACGCCCCACACGTAATAGTCCAACGGATTGACATTTGGTGATCTGGGCGGTTGGGTGTGACATAGTCGTGAAGATTCTCGGCCATCTTTTCTTGGGTTGTTCTGGCTGTATGAGATGGTGATGAGTCTTGTTGAAAAACATACGTGCCATAGGAGCAATCCAAGGCTAGACAACTGTAGCTAACACCTCGTTGTAAGCAACGGCATTGACCAAAGGATAATTTCAACAAATATTAGGATGAAAATAATAGAAAAGTGCAAATAAAAATTATATGACAATATATATGGTATTAAAAAAAGCTTTAAATCTTTTGCTTGAAATGTCTTTAAAACTATCTCAAATACTTTAAAGCGCCACGATATCTAATAAAATATTTGATTCTAAATGAAAGAAAGAGAAACACATTCTGTATATATATATATTATAATCTTTATGGTAAAAAAAATCAAAATAACTTATATATATATCGTATATTTTAAACTGTATGACGCTTTTAGTATATGTCACATATCTTCCAATTAGTTAAAGCCGATACCTTAAAATATCCTACCCTTCTATTGAAATGTACACTATTTCTATTTACTACCACTCCATATTTTGTATATAAACTATTTGTATTTTAACCCCCTATTTGTATTTAAAACTAAAAATGGTGACGTCAAAATAAAGGTCCAAAGAGTGTTCTGTCAGCTGGTGGCAGGGACAGAGGGGAGGAAAAAGCCAACACCCAGCCCATGTGGGGCCCTCAGGGACTCTTTATAGACGACCCCTGTAAACAGAAAAGGTTTTGGCAGGGGGTCAGGAGCAGATGTTCTAGGGTGTGGCCATCGACATACGGCTTCTGTCACACACATTCTCTCCCTACATGACTCGGTGATAAGCATCCAAGTTTGTGTCATGGCCTCTACCTCTGTCCCGTGGGCTGTTCCCGATCACTCTCGATGTTAACATCTAGCCCTGCCTCTTCTTCTTGTTGTCCGCGTGTGGGAAGAACATCAACACTCGCCTCACGTACACGACTGCCAGTTCATTCATACGTCGGCAGGATCACATTGGCAACAATATTACACACACATATATATAACACTAGCTTAGCAGAAATATAGGTCACCATGCCATGGAATTTTGGAAATGTTCGATTTTCTTCAATTTGATAGAATTTTCTCAAATTTATCTCGAATAATTGAAAGAGCGCACCTACGGTACGATCAAATGTAAAAGTAAATGAACTCGAAATTATATTGAGCACATTTTGTATTTATATAATAATGTGTATATAAAAATAGTATTTATTATTAATTTGTTAATGTGATACTCCTGTTGAAGGACTGACAAGTCCGAAAGCTTGAAAATATAAAGTTACACAAGAAACTTAACCCTGGAAGCTTCATTTATTTTATAACATTTTGCATATATATAATATATTAGTGATTATTAACACATCTTTACTATAAAATATATTAAAATTAGTTTAAATTATTAATGGAAATCACTTTCAAAATTATTGGTCATGTTTATCTTGCGGATTTAAAAAGGCAATCTCTCATTCTTTTTAAATCTTTTTAGATCTACAGAAAGAAAAGGAAAGTGAGAGCATATTTTGTTCTTGCCGGAGTCGAGGAGCGCATGTCGACAGCGACGCCAAGTATTGATCTGTTGCGCGGAATGCCCGGATTAAATGAGTGAGCATCATGCTGATCTTATAAAACCTTTTAGTGAGAGGGAGACTTTGGCAAGTAATTAATACCCATTTATTTCTTCATTAATTTTAATTAAAAGCTTTTAAGGGGGATTATATATTTGTCTTAAAATAATCTCTAGAAGAGTTCTATTGATCGGCACGGAATTATGAAGTTATTAACTTCTCATTTTTATTCTATTTTAAGGCTTCTTTTTTAGTTCAATATTTAGAATACACTCGCTGTGATATTAACGAAAAGGCATCTTCTGATTGTGAGACTGAACCTCGTGCTGATGCAAGAGCATTTGTTACATATTAAAGTTGTATATAGGTGAATATATACCTGAAGGACATCATTCAATGAACCCGTATCAGCGGCAATAACAGATTCTTTACGTTGTCGAAACCGACTGCAGGCAGTAATGAGATGGTTCTTGGGAATGTTTGCTATGGCATCCACTATAACAGCTTTAAGAGCTGCAACAGTGTTGTGGGAATGACTATTGGAATTACTCTGAGCTACGCCCCCCACGTAATAGTCCAACGAATTGACATCTGGTGAGATGGGGGGTTAAACGTTAGGTTTAACATAGTCGTGAAGATTCTCGGCCTTCCATTCTGGGGTAGTTCTGGCTGCATTAGATAGTGATGAGCCTTGTTGTAAAACGATTGTGAGACTGAACCTTGTGCTGATGAATCGTGCCAATTATCTGAATAAATATCAAATAATTGTATATTTTTTATTCCGAAATATTGGCCAAACACTACTATCTTTGATAACTAAGAAGAGTGAATCACATAGGCGTTTTAACCTGTTGGACTTAATCAGCATAGTACTGGCTGTATCTCAACGACCAAATATGACCATTTGTGATATATCTTTTATTGAAATAATCTTTACTGTTTTTTTTTTCTGTGAAAAATAGACACTTCGGACAGTTAGAGGTTTTGATTTTCTCAACGTTTCGAGAAAAATATTTTGTCTTCGTCAGGAGAAGTAAATAAAATAAAATGAATATATGATATGAATGTTTTGTTCGAATAAATAAGCTTGAGGGATGAGTCTCTTTTAATTACCTTTATTTCAAGCTTTCGGGCTCAACCGCCCTTCGACAGGACAAATTATACGCTACTAAAGTTTTCAAATCTAATCTATATAAACATTTGAGAGACGCCTGTGTCTCGAGTGTACTACGAGGCTTGCCGCGGGAGGGGATGAGATCTTTGAAAAAGATGGCCGTTTAGCCCATTGAATTATCGGAAATAAAAGATTATTTGTTGAATCGCAGAGTTCATGATACCGAGGGGGGTTTGGTGGCTGCAGGGAATATTACATTGTATATTTCGGGTAAATCAATTTTTCTATTGAGGCTATGGAATTTGCTTGATAGGATAGATTCTATGACTAGTCTTTGGTGTTTGTTGGCAATATTAGAATAGTGGATTTTCGGTGATGTAATGTTGAAGGAATGGCCAGTTTCATTTATATGCTGTACTATTAAGGATCTATGGTCTAAGTTATCTATATTTCTTTTGTGTTCATGAATTCTGATATTGACATGTCTCCCGGTTTCGCCTACGTAGACTTTTGGGCAGTTCATACATTCTATGGAGTAAATAGCGTTTCGTGGTGTGCTGTTAGGTTCATTGAATTTCATGATCTGGTTTCGGAGAAGGGATCCAGAGGTAGGTGCGCAGGTGAAGTAGGTTTTGATTCCAAATTTCAATAAGAATCTCGCTATTGTGGAGGATAATGGTGAATATGGCATATTGCAAATAGATCTGTATATTGGAGACTGTGTCTTTTTAGTTGGGTCATAAAAGTGTCGCAATATAAAGGATATCGGGTATGCGCAGTCCCTGAGGTTAGCTAATATGTTCTGTGTTTCGAGGTTCTTGTACATCTGGAGGGAGCAGTGGGTATGGACTTGTTTTGATAGAGCAATGACTGTGTTGATTTTGTGACTGATAGGACAGAAGGACGAGTATTGAACATAATTAGGACGGAAGGATGGTTTATAATAAACGGTGGTGTGCAATTCATGTTGATGCCGGATGATTTTAACGTCGAGAAATGGAAGGGTATTATTGGTTTCTTTTTCAACGGTGAAGTGAAGATCAGGGTGATAATTGTTTAGATTGTAGAGGATGTCATCGGTTTTGGTGGTGGTGCAAATGCAAAAGATGTCATCAATGTACCTGCGCCAAAAGACTATATCATGGGGGAAATTGGCGGTAATCCTTTGGTCTATTGCGCGCATAGAGATCTCAGCAATTGTGGTCGATAGAGGGCTTCCCATTGGGGACCCTTTTGCTTGCCTGAATGATTCAGAGTTATATGTGAATATGCAGTTATCTAGACATATGGAAATTAGTTGTGTGATTTTTTGGATGATATCTGTATCAATATGCTGTTCCTGCAGAAGTTCTATTGTATCACTTATGATCAGAGGATGTGGAAGGCTGGGGTATAAGGCTTGCACGTCGAAAGACACCATGATGCGGTCAGATTCAGGTTTGATCTTTAGTACTTCTCCTATAAAGGTATGGGTGTTGGATATGGGGAATGGGTCATTCTGTAATTGGAGGAACGGTTTCAGGAAGTTGGCTAAAAATCTGGAAAGAGGGGCTGTTGGAGAAGAGAAAAAGGCCACTATAGGACGCAAGGGAGTTTCAGGTTTGTGTGTTTTTGGGAGACCATAAATATAGGGCTCATTGTGTGGGCTGGACAGGTTAGATAGGAATTCTTTAAGTTCATCGTCTGAGATCTTGTGGTCGGTATTCATCTTTTTCAGTTCTTTTTTGAATGATTTATAAGCAGATTTTTTATCACTTTCGGAAATGGGATGGAAAGCGGTTCGGTCTTCTAGTATTTTGAGCATTTTGCTGTTGTAGTCTGATCGATTAAGGATAACTGTCTGTCCTCCTTTGTCTGCTTGGGTGATGACGATTTCTTTTTTGTTGCTTAGATATTGCAACAATTTACGTTCATGGGGGTTGTAAAGGGGGAGATTGGGAGGTGACACTATTAAATTGGTGACTTTGTTTCGTATAATGTTTCTTTCTTGTAGATTGAGTCTGGTAATGGCTGATTCGATTCCACTTATAATTCTAATGGGGTCTGGTTTCTGGACTGTTCTATATTTCATTCCTTTTGCTAGTAAGATTTCTTCGTCTAATGATAAGGTGGCATTCGACAGGTTCATTATAGCGCTTGTTATGTTCCGTGGGTTCAGTTTTGGACATATATACTTATAAATCATTCAAAAAAGAACTGAAAAAGATGAATACCGACCACAAGATCTCAGACGATGAACTTAAAGAATTCCTATCTAACCTGTCCAGCCCACACAATGAGCCCTATATTTATGGTCTCCCAAAAACACACAAACCTGAAACTCCCTTGCGTCCTATAGTGGCCTTTTTCTCTTCTCCAACAGCCCCTCTTTCCAGATTTTTAGCCAACTTCCTGAAACCGTTCCTCCAATTACAGAATGACCCATTCCCCATATCCAACACCCATACCTTTATAGGAGAAGTACTAAAGATCAAACCTGAATCTGACTGCATCATGGTGTCTTTCGACGTGCAAGCCTTATACCCCAGCCTTCCACATCCTCTGATCATAAGTGATACAATAGAACTTCTGCAGGAACAGCATATTGATACAGATATCATCCAAAAAATCACACAACTAATTTCCATATGTCTAGATAACTGCATATTCACATATAACTCCGAATCATTCAAGCAAGCAAAAGGGTCCCCAATGGGAAGCCCTCTATCGACCACAATTGCTGAGATCTCTATGCGCGCAATAGACCAAAGGATTACCGCCAATTTCCCCCATGATATAGTCTTTTGGCGCAGGTACATTGATGACATCTTTTGCATTTGCACCACCACCAAAACCGATGACATCCTCTACAATCTAAACAATTATCACCCTGATCTTCACTTCACCGTTGAAAAAGAAACCAATAATACCCTTCCATTTCTCGACGTTAAAATCATCCGGCATCAACATGAATTGCACACCACCGTTTATTATAAACCATCCTTCCGTCCTAATTATGTTCAATACTCGTCCTTCTGTCCTATCAGTCACAAAATCAACACAGTCATTGCTCTATCAAAACGAGTCCATACCCACTGCTCCCTCCAGATGTACAAGAACCTCGAAACACAGAACATATTAGCTAACCTCAGGGACTGCGCATACCCGATATCCTTTATATTGCGACACTTTTATGACCCAACTAAAAAGACACAGTCTCCAATATACAGATCTATTTGCAATATGCCATATTCACCATTATCCTCCACAATAGCGAGATTCTTATTGAAATTTGGAATCAAAACCTACTTCACCTGCGCACCTACCTCTGGATCCCTTCTCCGAAACCAGATCATGAAATTCAATGAACCTAACAGCACACCACGAAACGCTATTTACTCCATAGAATGTATGAACTGCCCAAAAGTCTACGTAGGCGAAACCGGGAGACATGTCAATATCAGAATTCATGAACACAAAAGAAATATAGATAACTTAGACCATAGATCCTTAATAGTACAGCACATAAATGAAACTGGCCATTCCTTCAACATTACATCACCGAAAATCCACTATTCTAATATTGCCAACAAACACCAAAGACTAGTCATAGAATCTATCCTATCAAGCAAATTCCATAGCCTCAATAGAAAAATTGATTTACCCGAAATATACAATGTAATATTCCCTGCAGCCACCAAACCCCCCTCGGTATAATGAACTCTGCGATTCAACAAATAATCTTTTATTTCCGATAATTCAATGGGCTAAACGGCCATCTTTTTCAAAGATCTCATCCCCTCCCGCGGCAAGCCTCGTAGTACACTCGAGACACAGGCGTTTCTCAAATGTTTATATAGATTAGATTTGAAAACTTTAGTAGCGTATAATTTGTCCTGTCGAAGGGCGGTTGAGCCCGAAAGCTTGAAATAAAGGTAATTAAAAGAGACTCATCCCTCAAGCTTATTTATTCGAACATAATATTAAGGGATTACCTATATGATATGAATGCCGGCCAGGGAACCTCTATCTTCAGGATGATCTCCACTGTGTCACTAAAAAAAGAAAGAAAATTACTTATAGACAGTCTAGTTCATCAATGTTCAGACTGGAATAAATGGATTCTGATCAGGATCAGTTGAGCAGATTTGATCAGAAAAATAGTTCCAAGGAACAACAACAGGTGGCTACCAGTAGTTGGTGGCAGAATCCAGGTTGGCTCGTGCAACTTCGCTACCAATCTCTCACTCAGATTCAAATGAATGTTGATTGTTTCTTTCTGAAAAAAAAAATCAAAATACATCTCCTAAGGAGAGTCATTGGTTGATGTGGCTATATTTACTAAAGGTTTTAAACATGTCTAAACATGTGGAGTATAGTTCAACTTTTGCCTCTACATTGGTGTCAGAGCCCGTTTAGTTACTTGTAGTCACAACTCCGCCTTTGTCGTTCCCAGCCCCGGATGAAAAAGGAGGAGGGGAGCAGTAAAAAGCTCACTAAAAAACCTGGGCTCAGCTGGCCCGGCTGATGGTACCCTGTAAGGGCACCTGATCCAGGTATACAGGATGAGCAGTGTCTGTACTTCATGTTAGGAGCAGCTGCACACGGCGTCTGTTCCTCATG
>CP092886.1:14406480-14703986 GCA_030710605.1 Cordylochernes scorpioides
TGTCACCGACCCGATGCCGCTAGTTGCGGCGACGGTCAATAGATGGCGTCAGATTCTGACGATTATTTTGACGGGAGAAGCGCCCATTGCTTCTATGGATTAAATTCCTCCCGGCAAATTTTCCATATAAATATCTGTATACCGAATTTAAGTGAGCTTATCAAAATATCTTGCTTATTAAATTGGACAATAATTGTAAATTGTAAAACAAATGTTCGCGTGTTTCAAACAAATTACATCATACTTTCATCATACTTCAATTATTTAATTAATATTGGTAGTTTTAAAAAGAGTATGAGCATATAGAGGGAAAAATTTGTTACAAAATTTACAAACGAGAGCGACTCTGAGAAAAAATTAAGGAATGAATTTGGAGGTGTTTTATAAGCATAATTCTTCCAATATTAGAATTAAAAAACATTTTATTCGATCAATGTGAAAACTAAAAACCTAAACGCATATTTAATAGCAAAGAGAATATATTTTCTCTTTATTATTTTGCAATATTTTTCTGTGTACAAAAGTAATTTTATCTTCATTCATACTTTTAACATTCACTTTTTATATACCAAAATTTATATATAAATAAAAACGAACAAAAATGATTTTAAAAAATCTGTGCCATACTCTGATTGATCAAATATAAACCAATATTTTTAATTACAAAATATATTCTCACAATAAGTATATTTTTATATAAAAAACGCTAGCTTTCAAGCGAAAATCGCTCTTCAACGGGCTTAATAAAACATCGACTACTCGTATATCTTACAAGAAATATTTACAAAAAACATACGCTCTCAGCGTGGATATTTACAAATGAAATTTTTAGTTGAAGAGCGATTAAAGCTAGCTTGAAAGCTAGCGTTTTGTAATAAAAAGAAACTCATTGTGAGAAAATATTTTGTAATTTTAAAACTTTTTTTTACAATTTTATCATGAATAAACAAATATATTTATAATACACATTTATAAATATTGCTACAGATTTAGTTACAATTTAGATTTTAACAATAAAATTATGTAGCAGGGACATAAAATATGTATTGATGGCATCAGCCAATTTGCTGTTAGGTGTTGTTAGGATAAGTAAGTGGAGTCTCCGATTAAGAAGGAGTGGGGCGGCCCAATACATCACGGCGCCTATACATCAATGTAATCATATTCCCGCGTCGGGATAAATATTTGCATCGACACCCTGCTAACGAACGAAAACATCTCACCTGACATACATATTGCAGCTTGATTTTATCATTATGTCGGTTTTAAATATTTATTTTTGGAATAAAATGTTATTTTTGTTTGTGTTTATAGAATCTGTTTGTTGTAACAAGAATTTTAATGATGCCATAACACATTTGTACTTGGGATAGTTTATCGTTATTTATCGTGACACCTGAGATCGGTTATTGCAACAATGGGGTTATTAATATCTTAATATATTTGGACCTAGGCTCGTGTATAGCTATTTATCGCATATATCGAATAACCTGGACTCGTTTAATGTACCAATAGTTTTGTTGATATTATTACTTATTTGTATCTTAATGTAATGTTAATGTAACGGTGATCTTGTAGATATCTTAACGTATTTGTACCTTACCTTGTACATCGCTATTTATCGTATAACCTTATCTCGGTTAACGTAACGGTAGTCTTGTATATATCTTAACATATTTGTACCTGAGCTCGTTGATCTCCTGCATTAATCTGGAATATATGAATAGACCATGTGGCCCACCCTCGGTAGAGGAAGCACTGAAGGAGGAGGAGGAATGCCTCAGAGTTTCACAAGCTTGTATGCTTCAATGATGTCAATTTTTGTGAGAGAAGTTTTATCATATTTTCAAATAATTCAAATGTATTTCCTCAAGTTCTGAAGTTATTTGTTCTTATGAAGACAGTAGGAGAGAGAGGGAAAGTGTAAACTATTTTCAAAATTTCTTTAAAATTTAATAGGAATGGATAAGTCATCTTTAAAATGTATCTCCGTTAAGATACCCACTGAATACCATTCGCCATTTGTCGACTGCCTTTGCCATTACAAATATTCAGATGGGTGAAATTTCAAAACGCTAGCATTGAAAAATTTAATTTTTCAACTGAAGTGAAAAGTCTTTTTATATTTTTATTGCAAATGTTCATTAAATATTTATCCATAATAACGACCTCCTCCCCTGCCTTTTTACTAGCAGAACATTTTTCGACTGAATTAGATTTCAGGAGTTCTCTGATGGGCCTCATTAAATGGAAGCGGCTAGAGTGACTAGTTCCATAGTTGAGGTCGCTAGGTAGGCTTTCTTGAATCAGTTAAGTCTAGTAGTGAGATATTTTCACCTGGGGTATAGACTGTATGATTACCGAAACATGCGATAAATTGCATACTATTTTTTTTTTCGTTTTTTTTTAACTGTATATTTGATTTTTAAATTCGAAACTATTATAGACGCGTATTTTTTTTTAATAAACAATTTCTACTGTCCTTACTGCAATGGAAAAATTAATGGGAGAGCCTGGCTCATCAGTGGTGAACCCTCCCAGCGGTTTCGCCAGTTTAAACTACCATACCGCTGTACTTCCTTTTATAGTGATACTGATGCTAGACTCTTGGAATGGGTATTTTAGATGAAATATGGACATAAGCTTTGAGGACAGCAGAATTACATACATTTATAAATATATAAAATGCTTCGAGCAATCGCTCTTCCGCAAGAATCATACGCGTCTATAATAGTTTCGAATTTTGATACCAGATGGCGCGCTAATGCATCATAATATATTTGATTTTACTTACAAGAAGTTAGACTCTTTAGGCGAGTTCAACTATCCTCATATGGTCTATCTCAATCTTGAAGGAGACATATAAAAACCATATTGATCTGTGAGCCACAATAAAATGTATTTTAAATAAGTGTTTGCCTAGCGACCCCGGGTTTAATAGCCGCAAGTTCATCAGCTCGAATGTTTGCTTAATGGCATCGCAGTTGATGGCGTGGAACCCTTGATGGTCGCGATGATCCTCATTTGAGGAAATTAACCGACCTCTTCCAATTGCATTACTCTACTTTCGAATGTCATTTAACGTCTTGTGGGATGGCTGGCGTTTATTTTATAATAATGCTCTAAATAATCTTTATTAGTTCCTCTTTTCTAATATATATATAGTTATGTCATATTAGGAGACCTGCAAATAGGCTCTCATAATACTTCTATCTCTCACAGACATTATTAATAATAAAATATTATTTTTATTAGCGAGATGTCTCAAAGGATTTATTTTGGTGATTAATATGGTCATATATACCTTATTAGTTTTTAAATGATTATAGCGCTGAGTCTTATAGTAATAAAATGTAAGATTTTTGTTGACATCGATAAACTTAATTCTCTGATTTATTCATCTCTATACCATGACAATGATGATGAATCAAGTATTGATTTTTATCATCATTAGTAATTAAAGTGATAGATATTGCTGTTCATCGTTCACGATTCATGTTTATACTGTAAATACATACATGTACGTGACAATTTTGTCCGTTATATAAAGTAACTGTGAGGAATATAACAGTGACACTATTGCTGCAATCAATATTTAAACACTAGCGAAAATGTAAATAATCGCTAATAGAAATTTGCGCACTTTACATCGATTAAGTAGGAGAATGCAATGTTGAAAATTAATGGGGATCCTCTAATTTGTCTCTAATATCTGTGATTGCACAAATCGCAATTAACTTCATAGCCGACTGTGAGTTAGCTTATAATTGCATCCATTATTAATCAAATACGACCCATGCGCCACATAGAGGTGAAAAATTACTAAGTTAATTGGAAATTATAACCATACTGATATTATTAATAGAATATTTCAAGCGAATAATTGCATTCCTGATAGTTTATTTACTTTTTTATCGCTTCACTAAAATCATTCACTTTTTCTTTGTCTAACTTTCATTAATATAGATAAGGCTTCCATTTCTTCATCCATATTCCTTCTAAATAATTTTTCTATTCAAAAGTTCGTCAAATAATCAAATTCGCATAGAAGCATTAAGTACGTGTATGTGTCATCCTCATCAATATACTCGCGATTTCATAACTAATTACTAATTAACTCTTATTAACCAAATGTTTATATCACTTTATAATAAATATTCAGTTCTAATATTATATATATATATAAAAACAATCTCTTATTTTGAAAATGATTCCTTTATATATATATTTGAAAATATTCGAGAAAAAATAGGAAAAAGGTCAGGTGATGTAATATTACTAATACAAGGGCCGGTCAATAAGTAATGCACACACAATGACCTATAAAAATATTCAAATAATTTGTCATCGTAAAAATAATGTTCATTATTATATTAACATTCCTATTTTTTCGTATCTGCTGGAATAATTAAGATATATTTTGTATTTTCAGATATGCAGACTGAAGTAAGCAGAAGAATCTGACAACGGTCGGTGATGGAGTTCCTGTTTAATGCATCTGGCGGACGCGTCGGTCCACGCGTGATGACGTCACTATGGCCGCACTAGCACCCTTCAAACGTGCCACATTTCCTTGTGTCAACTATCTTCGCAATAGCCAGTACACTGTGGACGCGTCGAGGTGCCTGTCCGTTGAGATTTGACGTATGGACCAACCGGCCCGTTTAAGGACAATCACCATCCCACTCGTGAAATCGGCTGTCTGCTGAAACTGCCTCGGTTGGCGGTAGCCTGGCATTCTCTGCTACTAGACGTTTTCTCTGAGTCAAAAAACAAGAAATCAATTATTTACTTGTTACACAGAGAGATGATAATATTGGCAAATTTGCAAGTTACTTCTTTTATATCTCAATCAACATGCGCGGGATAGCTGCGCAACTACATAATTTACATAATTCGTGAGCTAACTTTAACCTAAAATTTCATATTTTTCCGCCCATTAATTCTTGTTGTTGTACAAATTCAGAGTCAGCCATTGTTTAAATATCGATTTCTAAGGAGAAATCGAGGAGAATAAAAGCCTTAATTAAAAATGATTTTCCTTTTAATTTTGTGGGTTTCTAATTAAAAATCCATATTGTCTCTCTCAAATTCCATTATATATCTAATCCAATCAGAGTACCAGTTAATTAAATCTTACTAATTAATTTAATATTGACCAAGAGGAACAGAGGACAATTTCTAATTATTTTAAAATTTGTTAATAACGAACATAAGAAATAAGTTTTAACTTCCTTTTATAAAAATTACTTCAAAAGTCGATCTTTGAAAATCTAAATAATAAATAATTTTTAAAGTCAGCGCTCTTCTATTTAGTTATTTTTTTCGCACACAAAATATTTGGGGGAAGGGATTCTAAAATAAAATCACTTAACCACTCCTGTTACCTTATTAATATACAATATTAAATAATAATTTTAAGCTTGCTTAATCTATGAGTCGTCACAGCCACAGATGCTGAAACACGCATATAGATCGCCGCTTAGCGGATCATAAGTTTAAAAAGTCAAGGAAAATAATAATTATTTATTAAATTTGAGGCACATGAATGAAATATAATTCCTAAATTACACATTGGGCTCACCCCAGGAAGGTTTGGCCAAAACTTTAGCGATTCAAGTGAAAAGAAATATTTTATTATTACTTAACATTCCCATTATGAATATATAAGAAGGATTATTAAATAGACAAACATAGTACACATTAAATAGTTTATATGCTCACATATTTTGGTGGCGGGCGTTATATTTAAAGGATAATAAAAACTCATAAACACAAAAAAACTAATGATGATAATTATAATATTAATGTATCTGATGATAAAGATATTTCTATTGATGATGATAAAATAATAGTTGCAATGCTAATGATTTAACATGATAATAAAAAAAAAATATTCAACAAGGTAAAACTATAATAGACTTAGGAGACTGGCCGCTGTTCCAGATCTGTTTGTAGAACGGGCATTCGTCTAATTTTAATTTATATATATAAGTAATTTGTGTTTATTGATTAAAAATTAGGCCCCATAAATATACACATTATATCATTTGTGCGTAGAAATATAATTAGCACTGTTATATATTGTTCTGAAAATAAAGCAATCCATACTTAAATCATTATATAATAAAAAGGCATATATTGTATTGAATAAAATATTTATTTGCCAATATTTCGGTTGGCGTTCAGCCAACTGAAATATTGGCATATAAATATTTTATTCAATCCATATATGCCTTTTTGTTATCTAACTGTTATATATGTAACACGCACTAGAAAGATATACCGCCAAAAGATATAGGCTTCTTCATCATGAAAATAGATTCTTAAACTATGCGACATCATCGTAAATATTGAGGCTGCCTGGCCGGCATTCATATTTCTTGAAAATGAAGATACTTCGGCCAGTAAATATTTTTATTACCTCGACGTTTCGACAAAAATCTTTTGTCCTCGTCAGGAGCAAACAAAATGAATGTTTAATTTTTGTTTGCTCCTGACGAGGACAAAATATTTTTGTCGAAACGTCGAGGTAATAAAAAGATTTACTGGCCGAAGTATCTTCATTTTCAAGAAATATGCGACATCAATTTTTTCCATTCATAGAAATAAAGTTTCCTCATATATAAAACCACTCACATCATCACTGCTTCCAATCACAGCGGGAAAATCAGATCTTCTCCTAAATTTAAGTTCAGAGGCGAAATTGCAAACTTTATTTTCTCAAAATTCGGGACACGTAATTGTTAAATTGAAACATTGAGCTTGGTTAAGTGTATCGAGCTAGCAGCGATTGAGTGGATGCTGAGCGTCAATTGGAAGGCAGGCACATGTAGCGAGGGACTTGAGTCAACTAAATTTTTAACTTAAAATACGTTTTTTAACTTGTGTCAAATATCCTCTTTTTGTGAAAATTGAAACTATTTATTCAAAAAAAAAAAAAAACATTTTCCTACTATCCCTTCAAACGCGACAGTAGAAAATTATTTTATTTGAAAAAATAAATAAATTCGCGTTAGTTTTAATTTTTTTTCTTATCCTTTTATTAGTCTAAATTAGACAATATCTTGGAGGTCGTGCTCATAAAGAAGTTCAAGAACTCCTCTTGTTTCTCTGTACAGGGATCCTTTGTCCTTTCCAAAACAATTTAGCATATTAAGAAAAAGGTATCTCCTTATCCTGCAACTGAAAGTTGCTGATGGCTTGCGCCATCTATCGGAATAAATTTCAACTATTCTCGTTGATTTTTAATTATTCCAGAATTGGCCAAATACCCATTCTTGATTAATCAAGAAAAGCTAACCACGGACGCGTTTCGGGCTGTTGGCCCTCATCAGCGTGGTGCAAGCTGTACCGCAACGACTAAAAAACTGATCATTCAGGCATCCTGAAAAATCACGAAATGGGTAGTTAAGGCCAGAATTATCCCGGTACAATATCACATTTGTACTATTTTTTCACATTGTGTAGCGTTCTCACGCAATTCTAGCCTTAACTACCCGTTTCATGATTTTTCAGGATGCCTTAATAACCAATTTTTTGGTCGTTGAGGTACAGCTTGCACCACGCTGATGAGAGCCAACAGCCCGAAACGCGTCCGTGGTTAGCTTTTCTTGATTAATCAAGACTGGGTATTTGGCCAATTCTGGAATAATTAAAATCAACGAGAATAGTTGATATTTATTCCGATAGATGGCGCAAGCCATCAGCAACTTTCAGTTGTACGATAAGGAGATGCCTTTTTCTTAATTTATTCACCTTATCCCAGTACAATATCACATTTGTACTATTTTTTTTTTTCAAATTTAGTATATGTTCATTGACAGGAGGGGTAAACTATTTACACATAACAATAGCATAGGGTTTTAATGAAATTTTATAAGTTAAAAAGCACAAAAGGATCACAAACTCGTAATAAAGTGTAGTATTAATATTTTAAAGAAAAAATGAATTTCTTCTTAATTAACATATAAAATTAAATATTTAACCACCTTCAAGTTTTTACTGGGGTGATAAGATTAATAGATTGTTTTGGTGCATATTTATAAGGAGAGGTTCTTCATCTTTTGGTATATTATATATATATATATTTATAATAGTGTCGTATTGATCTTCATTCTGCGCGTGGAAGAGGAATATATATATATATATAATTAAATATATATGCAATTTGAATTTTCGCAATATTTATTAAATAATTGAAATAATCTATTTACCATTCCAATATAAGCTTAGATATGCCAGATAATATTGAATATCCTGAATATTGAAGGGGGAGGAAATTATAATTCAATAAATTATTCAACTCTCCGGGTATTGAGGATGTGTTCACGTGGTGCCATTGTTCGTCTGGCAGGGCCTGAGAACTCCCAGATTTACTGCAAATGCAAATCCTAGAACACAGCCTCTTTATTAGATTACGTATCATATGTGTGGATCTCGTTTTGTCTCACCAAACTGTCAGAGCTTAATTTGAAATAAAATATAACATATTTTTGAGTCAATGATTCGATCTGATATGGTTTACATTGTTTTAAAGTCTGCAGCGTGCAATTATCTCTATCAGCCTTCCATGTCAAACGACTATTGTTCCTATCGGCTGCTATGTAAGTTCAATAACTTGTGTCAAAATATGGAAAACTTCATTCTTCCCAACTGGGAAATCTTTAAAGCTCAATCGCCAACTATCATACAAGGGGAATTAAGCACTCGAATCACATTTAATCCTGTTACCTACACAATTAATCCCATTATAATGTTATATAGAGAGCTAACATAATGAGATTTTGTATTTGATTCATATAAATATATACTATATTAGGCTACAATATGGTAAGAAGTGAAATATTTGTAGCAAATGAAAGCATTAAAGCATGTTTCTTTTACACATTAAACAAGCTTTTTATACTTTCCTCACTGCAGTGAAAATATTGGGAGGATTAGGAGAATCAGTGGTGAACCCTCTCAGCGGTTTCGCCAATTCAAGATACCAGACCGCTTCTTAGAGCTCTTAATACTGTATTTGACGGTTATACTTTTATATGCTACAGTGACAGGTGGATTATCAGAAATGGTATTCAGGCAAACTATGAACATAAGCTTTTAGGACATTAGAATTACATATATATATTTTCATCGAGCAATGTTCTTCCGCAAACAATAAGGACAATGCCAGTTAGACATAAATTAATTATAAAATAATAACACACGCGCACTATATAGAGGAAATGAAAGAATTAAAGCACGAATGTTCTTTTACACATAAAACAAACTTCTACTGTCCTTACTGCGGAGAAAAAATATTCGGAGGGCTTGGATCATCAGTGATGAACCAACCCAGCGGTTTCGCCAATTTATTCTACCAGACCGCTTCTTATGTAATTTTTCTGTCCTAAAAGCTTATGTCCATAGTTTTCATGAATATCATTAATGAGATTCCACTCTTCAGTGTAGTATATATAAGCAAAATCGTAAAATACAATATTAGAGCTCTAAGAAGTGCGCGGTCTGGTAGATTAAATTGGCGAAACCGCTGGGAGGGTTCGCCACTGATGAGCCAAGCCCTCCCAATATTTTTTTCTCAGCAGTAAGGATAGTAGAAGTTTTTATGTGTAAAAGAAAGATTCGAGCTTTGATTCTTTATTTCCTATATATAGATATCGCGTTATTATTTTATAATTGAAATACTTTATTTAATGATCGAGAAATATCCACCTCTATCCATTGTATTAATTTAAATTGAAGATTTAAAAAATACTTTTTAAAATCAATTTTTAAAAAGGTATTAAATTTATTCCGAATTCTTTCAAGCAAAATAAGGGTCTATGTCAATAAAATTCTTCCGAGCAATGCATTTACGTCATAACTGATCGAAATAAAATCCAAATAACGGAAGGTAGAAAGAAGGGCAAACAGTGCGGTTTATTCAAGTCGGAGATTATTATAATGGCAAATTGTATCTGGGAGACCAAGAAGTTATCGTTGACCTGGAAGAAAAACAATTCCGAAATGTAAACTGTCTTTCAAGGAGCATTTTCTTAGGACACAATTCATAATTTAATAAAGTCGGATTTAAAAATATAGATTTTATTATTGTTATAATACACACAATGTAATATTACACACAATTTGTCTTAGTTTTAATGTTACTTATCTCTCTCTCTGCATGTTTATAATGGAATTTTTCAGCTATCTGATTGGTTAACTCGGCAGAATCGCTGGGAAGGTTCAACACTGATGAGCTATGCTTTTTCCATTTTTCTCTTTACATCTTCACTTATTAAATAAATTCTTCGTATAGGAGAATTCTATCTCCAATATTGACAAATCTGCACAGAAAGGTGCACCCCTACCTTTAAAATGCATTTTATTATCATCCCTATACAGAATATACGATGGGTGATAAAGAATCTGCCACAATCCTTTTTTTTTAATTCAGACAACGGCCACCTGTATACTATGGTGTCGGCTCTCATCAGTACAGGGGTTGCTCTAATTGCATAACATCCTTCGAGAGGAGTAATAAAATTGGTCAAATTTGCCAAAAAAAAAGGTGTTTAATCCGGTCAAGTGGTATTTTCGATTTTGATCCCAGAATACAATACAAGATTACTAGAGAATTTGAAAGGAGAGGTATCTCTTTCGGTATATGTATAGCATCCTCCCGCAATATTGTATGATGTATCTATGTATGATTATTGGTTTGATTTAAATAGAGAGAGCAGGCATTACAATGAAGGAATAAGTAGAAATATTTAAAGAAATTATAATTCCATTTTTTCTTCCTTTGGACTCATCATTCCGCATTCATTATTCTACTTCTGGAATGTAGAAAATATATAAGTATTCACTCAAAAATGCATCGGGCCCTCTCTGGTTTAGAACAGCTGGAAATGTAGGAAATACTTTTTTAAAATTAAATATCATTTTATATAGTCTTAATACAGAATAATGTTCGATGCATTTTTCGTGAGAAAATACTTATATATATCGTACATTCTCTCCTGGAATAGATTGTTAATTGCAGAAGTAGAATGTAGTTATTATTTCTCTAAATGCCTCAATTTATACCCTCTCTGAAATAACTGATCTCTATATAAATTAAACCGCTAAATGCACACACTTGTATGGATATTAAGAAAAAGGCATCTCCTTATCGTGCAACTGAAAGTTGCTGATGGCTGGCGCCATCTATCGGAATAAATATCAACTATTCTCGTTGATTTTTAATTATTCCGAAATTGGCCAGATACCCATTCTTGATTATTCAAGAAAAGCTAACCACGGACGCGTTTCGGGCTGTTGGCCCTCATCAGCGTGGTGCAAGCTGTACCTCAACGACCAAAATAATTGGTCATTAAGGCATCCTGAAAAATCATGAAACGGGTAGTTAAGGCCAGAATTGCGTGAGGACGCTACACAATGTGAAAAAATAGTACAAATGTAACATTGTACTGGGATAAGGTGCATAAATTAAGAAAAAGGCATCTCCTTATCGTGTAACTGAAAGTTGCTGATGGCTGGCGCCATCTATCGGAATAAATATCAACTATTCTCGTTGATTTTTAATTATTCCAGAATTGGCCAGATACCCATTCTTGATTAATCAAGAAAAGCTAACCACGGACGCGTTTCGGGCTGTTGGCCCTCATCAGCGTGGTGCAAGCTGTACCTCAACGACCAAAAAATTGGTCATTAAGGCATCCTGAAAAATCATGAAACGGGTAGTTAGGGCCAGAATTGCGTGAGGACGCTACACAATGTGAAAAAATAGTACAAATGTAACATTGTACTGGGATAAGGTGCATAAATTAAGAAAAAGGCATCTCCTTATCTTGCAACTGAAAGTTGCTGATGGCTGGCGCCATCTATCGGAATAAATATCAACTATTCTCGTTGATTTTTAATTATTCCAGAATTGGCCAGATACCCATTCTTGATTAATCAAGAAAAGCTAACCACGGACGCGTTTCGGGCTGTTGGCCCTCATCAGCGTGGTGCAAGCTGTACCTCAACGACCAAAAAATTGGTCATTAAGGCATCCTGAAAAATCATGAAACGGGTAGTTAAGGCCAGAATTGCGTGAGGACGCTACACAATGTGAAAAAATAGTACAAATGTAACATTGTACTGGGTTAGCTTTTCTTAATTAATCAAGAATGGGTATCTGGCCAATTCTGGAATAATTAAAAATCAACGAGAATAGTTGATATTTATTCCGATAGATGGCGCCAGCCATCAGGAACTTTCAGTTGCACGATAAGGAGATGCCTTTTTCTTAATTTATGCACCTTATCCCAGTACAATGTTACATTTGTACTTTTTTTTTCACATTGTGTAGCGTCCTCACGCAATTCTGGCCTTAACTACCCGTTTCATGATTTTTCAGGATGCCTTAATGACCAATTTTTTGGTCGTTGAGGTACAGCTTGCACCACGCTGATGAGGGCCAACAGCCCGAAACGCGTCCGTGGTTAGCTTTTCTTGATTAATCAAGAATGGGTATCTGGCCAATTCTGGAATAATTAAAAATCAACGAGAATAGTTGATATTTATTCCGATAGATGGCGCCAGCCATCAGCAACTTTCAGTTGCACGATAAGGAGATGCCTTTTTCTTAATTTATGCACCTTATCCCAGTACAATGTTACATTTGTACTATTTTTTCACATTGTATGGATATTGTACACAATTGTATAGATTTTAAGTTTAAACCCGTAGAATCGCTAGAAGTTTTCTCACCATTGATGTTTAAAAGTCTCACCAGTAGTGGTTGTGTTGAACAGAATTGAAAGTGATTTTAGCGCAAGGTAGTTCATTCTTTTAATCAATAAATAGCGCTCTCTACAAAATAAAAAAGTTCAATTATAAAAGCTAATTGTGTTTCTCAAAGAATTTCATTGTGTGTCACATATTTTCTATTATAGAGCAGATAAACAGAATTGTGGTCGCTTATTGAAATATTACGAGAAAGGACAATGAGAAAATGGGTTCCGATTCTGAAAAAAAAATTCGTTAAAAAAACAGTAAACAGTAACAAATAATTTATCTTTCAATCAATAGTTGACGCGTTGAATTGTTGTATTTTGATAATTTCTTTGCAGTTACCTATTTTTGGGATTCGATAAAAAAATTCCCGAAAGCAATCATTTATACATACAAACCACGGGAAAAGCTCTTCTGTAATAATATACAATACAAAATATACAATAATATACAATACAATACAAAAGGAATATACACATGTACACACAAGCGTCTACCAAAAGATACACCTCTTCCTTTGTACGTATGTATGCATTTATAAATATCGCGTTCTTTTCTTTGATCCGGGCAGTTGGAGTTGGCGCTCCAGGAACCCGGGTTGCGTCTATATTTTCTAAATAAATGAAAAAGATATATATGTAAAAAATAAGAATAAAATAGGAATTTTTGTGTGTTGATATTAAAACCAAAAAGGGCATATTTCGTCCGCTCACAAAAGCATTTTAGATCGAAAAGCGCCATCTAGTTGAGCAAAAATCAACTAAACGTTGAGTCAAGTTGTTCCATCCACTCTCAACCAATAACCCATAGGGTTTGTATAACTCCATGGTAACAATTCCTCTTGCTGAATGGCTTGGAGAGTGACTACACTCAATTATAAATTAAGAGAGTAAAAAAAATAGAATAGAGAAATATTGATAATGATAGACACGTATCGAAAGGTCCCCTATCAATGCATCACTTGAATCAAACTTATAGAATATATAATTGAAGAATGCTTTATTGCGTATCGCTCAAAGACTAATATACATGTCCTGACGTTCCTAGAAGAGCAATTTACTTATGTTTTTACCTAATAGGCTTAGCGTTTTTTGTTATATTAATCCAGTTGCCCGATACAAGATTTCGCATATACTGGGAATAAAGGTGTTAAGACTAGGTGAAGGTTACATTGATTATAACGTAGGAGTTCCTTTAATTAAATTCTGAGAACAAAAACGTAAACAAAATATAATAAGACCATATATGTGTGTATTCACTCTAATATTTTAAACATTATTTTATATAGAACGTAGACGTTGGAAAATTTCAATATTTAAAAAAAAACTTTTGTCCCTTTTGTTTTGTGTGTGTATCTTTTAATTATAAATATAACTTTTAAAAAAAGCATAAGGATATATTATTATATTAAAATAGATATTAAATTAATTATAACTAGAGAACTAACAAATTTTGAGAGAGAAATAAATTGTATTAAGTTGTAGTTTTTACATCATAGTTTTTATTTACTTAATTTTGAACTTGAGAATCTTGATTTTTTAAAATCTGTTTTATCTTGTCAGAAACATCCAACCCCACCAGTTTGTGACAAGATGAAACTGTGGCATACATGTATGCGCAAAGGTCAAACTGTTTTATACATGTGTAGACATGTGGTGCACCTTCAACAAAAGCAGTCGTTAACTACCCACCATGGTTAACATGGCCTGTATCACTTGTACTTAGGATGCTTTTTAAAATCTGCCTTTTTTAACTTTGCTACAATTTTCGACAGAGAAAAGGTTTTTTTTTTTCTGAAATTTCGTCAGTTTTTAAATAAATAAAATTACAGTTTAAATTGTCATCTTTTTATAGAAGCTACTTCTGTACTTTCCAGAAGTCCGGGTTGTATCAAGAGAGAGGCGAATTATGTACGCTCCAGGAGTCCAGGTTGTATCAAGAGAGAGGCGACTTCAGTACGCTCCAGGAGTCATGGTTGTATCAAGAAAAAGGCGACTTCTGTATGCTCCAGGAGTCCAGGTTGTATCAAGAAAGAGGCGACTTCTGTACGCTCCAGGAGTCCAGGTTGTATCAAGAAAAAGGCGACTTCTATACGCTCCAGGAGTCCAGGTTGTATCAAGAGAGAGGCGACTTCAGTACGCTCCAGGAGTCATGGTTGTATCAAGAAAAAGGCGACTTCTGTATGCTCCAGGAGTCCAGGTTGTATCAAGAAAGAGGCGACTTCTGTACGCTCCAGGAGTCCAGGTTGTATCAAGAAAAAGGCGACTTCTATACGCTCCAGGAGTCCAGGTTGTATCAAGAAAGAGGCGACTTCTGTACATTCCAGGAGTCCAGGTTGTATATCAAGAAAGAGGCGACTTCTGTACGCTCCAGGAGTCCAGGTTGTATAAAAAAAGATGCGACATTTGTATGTTCCAGGAGTCCGGAATTCATTAAGACAAAAACTTTCTAACTACTCATCTAACAATCTTATTTGAATCTTCTTTTATATCAAAACTCGTACCAAATAATCCATGTACAAAGCAAAATTTCCCTATCACAACATCAAGCCAAATCAAGAAAATACATTTCCACACTAGTTGCCGAGCTAGTCAGAGGTCACCAAACCCTTACATCGCGGCAGAGTCATCGCTCCCTCCCTCAACTAATTACCTGCTAATTAATCCCCCATTTTATTAGTCTGAAACCTTCCTTAGCACCTCTTTTGACAATAAAATTTTATTTGTACTATCTTTCCCAATTTAGTTTTCCACTTTAATTCTCCCTTATACACTCATTTAATTTATGCCAACTCTTCCCAATGAGAGAATTACCCTACAATCTATTCTATTCAAATAACACTGAATATATGAATAACACGCATTTTTTAATTTCATAGAAATCCCAACACAACACAAAGTACATTTTTGTTACAAAACATAGTTGCAATTCATCAAGACAATAAAGGCTCTTATCCAATATATGAAAATCCCCATTCCTCATACAGAGACTGTGACAAAGCAAATTGACACTCTACTTTTCCCAATGAATTAACCAACAATTTATTCTCTTTCAAATAGCCCTACATACACGCATATAACACGCATTATTCAATTTCATATAAATCACAACACAAAACAATTCGCATATTTTAGTTACAAAACATAATTATAATTCATAAAGACCATAAAGACTTTTATCCAAAATCTTGAACAAAATCAAATTGGCATTCTGCTTTTCTGAATGAATTTACAAAACTTATTCAATTTACAAACCACTACACTAACACCTCTTGTTCCGAATTTCTTTTTCTCTTTCCCATATCCTAATCTATAGGAAATATTATCCTTAATTCCACCAAATCCAGGTTAGAGTATAAAATCTTCTAAAACGCCAAAGTCACTGAGAACCAAAAGGTCTTTCATATAATTCACTGATTATTAGCCATATTTTCAACAACAACAAAGACCATTATGCCAAACCAATAAAGACTTCCAGCTTGCACAAACATAATGATTATATAGACCGCACGTTATCGAATTTCTCCCACACCCCAATCTCTATGCCTTCATTTATTTGTCCGCTTTTAAAGCGGCTATTCCATTCATAGACTGCAGTTTTCTTGCGGCATGTCTCACCGAATGCTTTTCGAAACATAAAAAAAAAATATCCAGTTACTGGAACTTCATTTTCTTATACAGAAACAAATGCATATTCTTTGTTCAAAAATTTTAGGCATCAGAAAGTCACTGATAACACGCTGATAGCAAACAAAAAAATTATATATTATGAGAGCGTACGAATATTTCTAAAAATAAATCTAATGGTTTTTAAGGCTTAATGTGTTCACTAATTGTAAACACGTTCTTCTTTTTTTTTTTTAGTACACGATAAGTTTTTTAAAAAATTAAATCATTCTGGAAATTTAATGGAATTACCTTGTAAAAATCTGCTATTCTTTTTTCATTAATTTATTCCATTATTAACTTCACCTTCCTCTCGCCTCTTATAGATTTTTTTTACCAATTTAGTATATAGAGTCATATGCTATTCTATTCTTTTAATTTCTAGGTTTCTCTGTTAGTGTTCAAATTGATGACAAATAGATAGTAATTTATTAAAATCTAGCTAAAATTGGGGGTATATATATAAAAATAAGTTTAGAAATCATTTACCTTCTCTATATCGTAAATTTTTTTTAAGTTTCACTTTTAATGGTGTAGTTCAAATTAATTCTACGAACATTGAATAATAGCGAAAGGGGGAAGAGACCATATTTATTTGCAACACTCTCTCTCGGCCGTGCGGCTAAGCGGTGTGCAAGCTCCGCGCTTTTCGGCGTTGTGGACGAAGGTTTACAACCCATATGCGGTATTGGCCAATATGACGGGTAGTACGATGGTGTTGCTCCAATCGAGATGCAGACAACGAGCGTCGAGCTATTGAAGGATAAAGGATGAAAGGAAGAAAATAATCCTAAAAATTCAAAACTATGTACAAATTCTTTCATTAGAAACAGCGCTTTGAAAAGCTTGAATTGAACTGAAATCGTAGAAGACGAATTGAACTACACTCATGGACAAAACTTAAGGAAGGTTTATATTTTGATGTCCTTTTTTTTTTTTTTTTTGAAGGAGACAGAGGCAATTTTGTTCTTCAATAAAGGTCACTGTGAATCAAATATCTTTCAGAGTTATTGTCTGAATCCCGATATACATGCTAGAAGGTACAAATTACTTATGTTTTGTCCATGATGTAAATTTCATATTTACACGCAATTATCCTAATTGTGGATATGGCGTGTCTTTGCAACTGTTAAATAAATAAATAATGAGTGTACTTTGAGCAGAGGAAAAAACGGAAGTATTCTCCTTTGACGAAGGAGCGCCGGCCCCGCCTTAAAAAATAATATCTCAATAATCTTATAGAACATATTTATACTTATACAAAATGCTACATATATATATACCATTTCTTTATCCTAAAGTTTCATGTATTCATATTATAGTCTGTTGAAGGACTTTATTTTTCGAAAGTTCGCCCAGCTTATACCTCATCAATAAAGAAACTCATTGCTGTTAGCTTTTATCTTCTTAGCAAAGTTATCTCTCTCGTTTAAAAAATGTATGAAATGCATTTTTTAAAAACATTTTTATTAAAAGGTCGAGTTGTTTTTTTTTTCGTCCATAAATTACATCCTTCAGCATTTCCACAATATAAATATAGGTTTTCTATAATCACTTAAAAATGAAATAGCTTTTACAGTTAGATCTATATATATATATATATATTTAAGAATAAACGTATCATTAAACGGAAGATAAGGATCTTTTATTTGGAAACGTTACGAGCTTTCGGGCAAACGCCCTTCTACAGGTTTGACGAAAAATCAAGGCGAGAGACAGAGCTATATACATGGGGATGATTTACATAGAGCACAATTTTTAAAGCTTAGCAGTAAGAATTTTAGAATGGAAGTTAATTTTTAATAAGTAACTATTGTAGTGATATGGTAATAAGTTGTTGTATATAAGATTTTTAATTATGTAAAAAAGGAATAAAATTAGTTTGAAACAAATATATCATAAATTTCGGGAATTTCTATTTTTCTATTTATGCTTTTAAGTTTGGTGGATACTATGGATTCTAACACTAATCTTTGGTGTAGGTTGGGTATGTTACGGTAATGGATAGTGGGGTGGTTGGTATTAAAAGAGTGGCCAGTGGATGCAACATGCTGATAGATGAGGGAACGTGGGTCGTTGTTATTAATGTTGCGGGTGTGTTCTGACATTCTAATGGCGACGGTTCTACCTGTCTCACCCACATAAGTGGCGGAGCAATGTTCGCATGAGACAGAGTAGACCGCCCCAGAAGAATCCAGAGGACTGAGTTGGGTACTGGTTTTTGTAATGGGGTGTCGGAGAAGTGAGTGGATACTGGGGGTATTAATGAAAAAGGTGCGAATGCCAAATGGCCTAATGAGGCGGGAGATGCTAACTGTTAAGGGAGAATAGGGCAACATGCATGTAGTCCTGAAGACTGGGGAGGATTGGAGGGAGCGGGAGAATAGGTATGTTTATTAATGAATGTTAGTGGATAGGAGGCGGCGGTGAGATGGGAGATGATACGGGCTTTTTCTGTGGTTTTAAAGATGGGTAGAGAGCAGTGTGTGTGAAGGCGCCTGGTGAGTGTTTTAACGATGTTAATTTTGTGTACTATGGACAGAAGGAGTTGAAATGGGTGTAGGTGGGGGTACTGCTATTCTTGTAGTATATTGTGGTGTGGAATGATGCCGGGGTACGTATGATTAAAATGTCTAGGAAGGGAATGATGTGTCCCTGTTCTTTTTCCATGGTGAACGAGAGGTTAGACAGGTGAGACAGGTAGAACCGTCGCCATTAGAATGTCAGAACACACCCGCAACATTAATAACAACGACCCACGTTCCCTCATCTATCAGCATGTTGCATCCACTGGCCACTCTTTTAATACCAACCACCCCACTATCCATTACCGTAACATACCCAACCTACACCAAAGATTAGTGTTAGAATCCATAGTATCCACCAAACTTAAAAGCATAAATAGAAAAATAGAAATTCCCGAAATTTATGATATATTTGTTTCAAACTAATATTATTCCTTTTTTACATAATTAAAAATCTTATATACAACAACTTATTACCATATCACTACAATAGTTACTTATTAAAAATTAACTTCCATTCTAAAATTCTTACTGCTAAGCTTTAAAAATTGTGCTCTATGTAAATCATCCCCATGTATATAGCTCTGTCTCTCGCCTTGATTTTTCGTCAAACCTGTAGAAGGGCGTTTGCCCGAAAGCTCGTAACGTTTCCAAATAAAAGATCCTTATCTTCCGTTTAATGATACGTTTATTCTTAAGTTGCACACCGGAAGAGTTTCAAATTCTAATATATATGTTATATTGAAATATTTTATTTAAAAATGTTATGTATTAAAATGTTATTTTGTTTAAAAAAATTATAATTTCATAGATATAAATACTCTGTTTTAGTCGACCGCCAGAGGTCACGCTTTTCCCTATAAGTACTCATTGTTGTTCTTCCCCGTTGGCCGACCCAAAACTTTGTAATTATGTAAATAATATTTTGTTTTAATCATTCTTACGCCTTAAGCCAGGCAGTACTTGTACAAAATTATGTTTTTCATATGAATTCATACCTCAGCTCAAATAAATCAATATCTGATCAAAACCATTTTTATTATTATTCTTTCAGGATTTTAGCCACGACTGCACCACCATTACAATAATCCTCAACATGATCTAAAATTCAAGCAGAAACTCACTCAACTTTTTTTTTATTAAAATATAATATATATATGTAATATTGGGTTGGATCCTGTCTGTGATTAGGGATCCTGTCGACTAGCTGTAATAATGCGTTGAGGTTCTGGTTGGCCTGTTGTAGAACCTCGTCGACTCTCGCTATAAGTTGTGGCAACCGAGGGTCAAACCTGTAGTAACCGCGAGGGACAGTCAGGGGTGGAGAGTTTTCCCGTACCTCTCTGCACCTTGTAGGATCTTTAACAGTTCTCACAGGGTACAGGCAGTCGTGGTCGAGGCAGAGTGGAAAACTGGGAATGTCCACACACACAAAAAACGAAGCGACACTGTTGAAAGAAAGTTCCTTGAATAGATAAAAAGCGAGCCAAGAGCAAAGATGGAGATCGAGAAGTTTTCTTACTGTTTTACATCGTCGATGAGTTGGTGACAACCGGCGACACGCAGATGGGGAACTGACTGGAACTGAAAAATGGCTGTTGCTACGTGGGGTCCTATTTAAACAACTTTTTTGGACCAGGAAGGGACTAGGAAGTGGACCAGGAAGTATTGCCTTTCTGCACGTGTCCACACTGGCGCCTGTCTGGGCTTCCATCTAACTTTAGAAGTTACATTGTGATTCGCTCTATCTTGCTCTTAACTCAGTTTTTAATCTATTATATATTTTTATTTATTCATCCTCAGTACATTACATCTGGAGATACAAGGACACACGTCAATTATGCGTATAATTAGTTGTAGTTTATAATTAGTTCTATATACAACATGACAATCTTGTTATACGTATTACATAATATAGGGTTATTGGTTTAAATTATCATAGATGGGCCCCGTGAGTGAAAGGGTTTATCCGGGTTTAAGCGGGTAAAGCCTCTCTAACACAGGTAAGTAATTAAAATTTCTTTAATTAATTGAAACTGTGAGGGAAAAAGGGCTATAACAAGATGTTTATTTGAATATATCTGAAAATTATCAAAATAAAACTTATGTTTAATTTAAAAGTTATGATATTCATTATAAAAGAGAACTGTAGATAAAACCTTTGTTTGCTAAAAAATAATGATGATAAAAATGATGTTCTAAAAGATTGTTGGCGGGCGTTGGAAAGGGTTAGGGGTTGAAGAATATGCAATTGTAAGTGTTGCACAGCCAATCAAATACTTAGGTCCAGGTGCAAAGCGAGGATATAGACTTGTGCGTCTTCCTAGGCAATGTTTCACCTGTGATCCTGTATAAGGTTACAGTGCTTTGTCACAATTGTAGGGTTATTGGTTGAAAAGATGTTGAAGAAAAAGACTTAATATGATTGAAAGGGGTGGTAGAGCCATGCGATAAGTAGAATTGTTGTAGCGACAGTAGGGTCTGACTTGACTTGAAATCAAAGGTTGATTGTGGTCCGCTAGAGCTGAAAAAAATTGAAAATTGAAAAAAGTGAACGCTTGGTGCATGCGTTGGTGATGTGCTCTGCGGATGATTGAAATAAACTTTTGAAACGTGTTCAGACCAAAAAGTCGAGACTTGTACTTCTGGGGAACGGTGATTTCAAAGAGTTTGTTGAATTACGAATTCAAAAGAAAAATTGTCAAGCAGTGCTGTCGTTTCTACTATCGTTCGAAGCAATGGCTGAAAGAGGTAGTAAAAAAATATATAGGGAAGTGATTAGTAAGTAGGATTATTGAAAAACTATTGTTGTATGCCCGGTGGTTGTTGATAAATAAACATTGTCATATAATAAAGTATTTAAACAAAAATATAGTGAATAAAAAGATAAAAATGTGATTGCGGATAACAACAGTATAAGTGGATAAGATCAACATGTAATATATAAAAGACATAATAATGAATTAGCAAAATATAAAAGATATAATAATGAGAATTAGTAATATATAAAAGATATAATAATGAATTAAAAATGATTATTGAAAGAATTAAATGTTTTGCCATACTAAAATAATATCATGAAAAATAAAATTGTAAAGTTGTTAAAATAATGTTGGAATAAAAATTTGATTATATAATTGAAAAGTAAAAAAAAAATAAAAATAAAAATAATTATTCAAGAATTTATACAAAAAAATATAATATAATTAAAGGTTATTAATGATTAGATAAACAAATGGAGCAAAAAATGTCTCTTTTGAAGAAAAGTTAAAAGAAAACAAAAAATATTCGTTCCTGAAAAAAAAGAAAGGAACATATTCACACAATGTCTAGGTGTAGGTCCAAGATTATTGGTGTCTTTAGTTTGACCTATGGGGAGGCAATGTGGCCCTATGTCGCTTTGGTCCGGTCTGAGAAGTTGGTCTTTGCCAGATCTTCCCGATTAGATTATGTGAGACCAGACGGGGAGCGATCTTGATTCTTAAAATTGGATGGTATTGACGAAGATGATTGTAATATATAACAATAAAGGGTTAACATTATAAAAGCTGGCGTTCTAGTTTAGAAAAAATATTCCATACTGGGCGTGAAAATAATGTAAAAGTTGTAAAACACATAATGATAATTAAAGATATAAAGTGTTATAATATTTCAATATTAAAGTTCAAATTAATAAGTAAATTGGGTAATGATTGGTAAGTCAATTAATTATAGGTGCTGCAATCTATCCATTCTGCGAGCTGGATCACGTGTTTCAAGTACAGGCGGACTGCAACTGGAGGTGTCATTTTAACATGGCGGCTGTAACGGGTGTCCATATCAACATGTGTCATGTCCTTTGATGCCTACCGACATAGCTGGGTTGTTTATTTACGTAGGCGGTCCTTTGTTGCCGACCCTTTGTTACCGACTGGCATCTGATGTCATGTCTGGCCTACGTCCCGAGTTGAGTTATCTTCTCTTGCCTGTTTGAAAATAAAATTTCTTCTGTTTGAAAATATAGTTTTCTTGGTGTTCGTAAGTGTTGTGTTTCGATGTTGTTGCGGACTTATTAAAAAAAATGTTATTCAATGATGTCAGGTTAGATGTGCGTAAAAGTGCGACTTCAACGTAGACACGCTTTTGGTGAGGTGTCACAGGCATGAAGGCGTCTTGGGCCTGTTAAGTGAGAAAATTGTTGTGGTGCGCTGTGTAACAGTAAGTGGATTGAATAGAAAGGTGTCACGTGAAGTCTGTTCTTGGTACAGCATCTAACTTGTTTCCGAAAAATAACAAATTTATTAGTCATGGATGGTGGTTGTACAAAACACATCGAGAATTTTCAGATTGTTATAGAGGTGGTGTGTTTATCGTGAAATCTTTGTGTTCGCGACGATATGGAGCTCGTGTGGCTCGAAATTGGACGTGTTGTTAAATCGCGCGTTAAAATGGTGGCCAATTGGAGAAAGTGATGTGGTAATGTGTTGAAGTTCGTTCCGAGGGATGTGTGAAGTATTAATAATTATGCATGTAAAAAGAAAAGGACGAGGGAGTGTAGCTATGCTGGAATTTTTAACTTGTTTTGGGGAAGGACAGTTACATTTCTAGTTGTGCTTTTGAAGATAGTGTATCTTTCGATTTTTGTATTTTTAAAAAATGCGTTTTCACCTATGTTTATTAAAATTTGAATATATTTTTTAAATCGTTGCTTATGTTAGTGCGAAAATTATACTTGTAAAAGGGCAATGGCATGATAGTGACTTATAATTTGAATGGGGCGTGTACATAAAATAGTGAACATAACAATGATTTTTTGCAAAGTTTTGTATATTTAATTAAGACATTGGTGTTTTTGGTATAAAAATAAGGTATTAAGAGAAACACACAAATAAGTTTAGAATTATGATTCGAGTAATTTAAATATAATATGATTTTTTTAAAACTGTAAGATTGCAAGTAATGAATTAAAATTTATAAGTTGCTTAAAATAAAGTAAAAATTGATAAATGAGGGTGTACAATATTTAAAATTTGAATTGAAATGCTATAAAAATGGTAAAATCTGATTTAAAAATAATTACAGTAAAAATAAACATTATATTTATGGAAAATCAAGTTGTTAGCATGTAGAAAGAGTTAAGTAGATTTTTTAAAAACTCACAGTTTTTATGTTTGTTCAGTCAGGAGACTTGGTCTTTGGTTGTTGTCCTGATGACGTGGAAGGCGTCCCATGTAGAGCTTGTAGAAGCTTGTGGATTCTGTTTGGCGATGGTGGCATGTCGTCTGGATGGTTGTGTTGTAAGGTCGAAGGTGGGTAACTTCTCCCCGGCTTATTTTGCGGGATGTTCGGCTGTGTCGTTGGGGGGAAGATTGCTTGGTCGTTTTGTTGGAATGGCGTGCTTGTTCCTCCATCTTTGCTTCTTGGCTCTTCTATCTATCTGGACAGTCTTTTTACCTTCTTCGTTGTGGTCTCCTTCGTTGTGGTAATCCTGTCGACTAACTGTAATATTGGGTTGGATCCTGTCTGTGATTAGGGATCCTGTCGACTAGCTGTAATAATGCGTTGAGGTTCTGGTTGGCCTGTTGTAGAACCTCGTCGACTCTCGCTATAAGTTGTGGCAACCGAGGGTCAAACCTGTAGTAACCGCGAGGGACAGTCAGGGGTGGAGAGTTTTCCCGTACCTCTCTGCACCTTGTAGGATCTTTAACAGTTCTCACAGGGTACAGGCAGTCGTGGTCGAGGCAGAGTGGAAAACTGGGAATGTCCACACACACAAAAAACGAAGCGACACTGTTGAAAGAAAGTTCCTTGAATAGATAAAAAGCGAGCCAAGAGCAAAGATGGAGATCGAGAAGTTTTCTTACTGTTTTACATCGTCGATGAGTTGGTGACAACCGGCGACACGCAGATGGGGAACTGACTGGAACTGAAAAATGGCTGTTGCTACGTGGGGTCCTATTTAAACAACTTTTTTGGACCAGGAAGGGACTAGGAAGTGGACCAGGAAGTATTGCCTTTCTGCACGTGTCCACACTGGCGCCTGTCTGGGCTTCCATCTAACTTTAGAAGTTACATTGTGATTCGCTCTATCTTGCTCTTAACTCAGTTTTTAATCTATTATATATTTTTATTTATTCATCCTCAGTACATTACATCTGGAGATACAAGGACACACGTCAATTATGCGTATAATTAGTTGTAGTTTATAATTAGTTCTATATACAACATGACAATCTTGTTATACGTATTACATAATATAGGGTTATTGGTTTAAATTATCATATATATATTATCAAAAGCAATTTTCAAAATAATAGCTAGACCTCTTTTCCCATGTGAATTAGATATTTTTGTGTAAATTTTCAACGGGTGTCGTCAAGAAAATAATCTGTAAAATTAACAAAAAAAAAAAAAAGAGAGAAAGTGGAGAAACAAAAAAGAAATTCTTTCAACATTGCACTTGGGTTTAAATTAATGGGATTTTGAGAGTAGACATTCCCTGGGGCTGCGGTGGCGATATTGATCAGGTCGGCTGCAGGATATTGGAGGATTTCGTGAGGACGACGTGAGCGGACGGGCTAAGACAGGCCGTTATTGGGGAGAATTAATTTTGCCTCAGATATTGAACCTCCTGACCTCTCTTCTATCCCTAATATTTTAAATTATATAACGAATAAAAATATAATACACTGCGGCCTGTGATTGTAAAACGACACTTGAAGTTACACCGCATGAGTTTCTTTTCAACGAAAATTAATTTTTTATTTCAAGTTGAAATATCGATTATTTCTAACCTTTTTGGATGATGTATGAAAGGATGAATTATGAAAAGTAATGATGAATGATGGACACTTTTATTTTTTCCGTTCATCATTACTTTTCATAATTAATCCTTTCATACCTCATCCAAAAAGGTTGGAAATAGTCGATATTTCACCTTGAAATAAAAATTTAATTTTCGTTGAAAAGAAACTCATGCGGTGTAACTTCAAGTGTCGTTTTAGAATAAAAAATATATACAGTAGAACCTCCATGAAACGACACTCTCTTTAGAGGACACCTCTCTACAAAGGACAGTTTTCATTTATAAAATTACTAGCGGATGTACCCGGCTTCGCCCGGTTTTTACCCGAGTAAAGGTTTGTCTAACGAACATTTGTTAAAACAATTCTCTATAAACTTAGAGTGATAGTTAGAAATGGTCGATGTTTTTATTTAAAACCCTGTCGAAAAGTGATTTTTACTTGATGCTAACATTTCGAATATGAAAAGAAACTTATTGTGAAAAAAGTATTTATAATTTTAATTACCTTTCACAATTTTAACTGAAATCAAAACGTCTTATATTGTCTTAAAATGCCATATAAATTGGACACACAACTTCTTATACTAATCTTATATTTATACTAATCTTATCGATTATATCCCGTATGACATTTCCTAAGCCTTTATATATTTTAATGCATTTTTCTGTATTATAAAAGGTGCATTAATGTGTGAGTAGATATGCACAATATGGCGGATATATATAGAGAAAAGAATATTCGTGATAATTAAGGATTGGTAACGCGCGTCCTTAGACGCCAAATAAATATAAATTATCCTTCAAAATGAGATGCTCTGAGCAGATAATGAATATTTAGATGACGGTTATTGCGTCAACATTCGTGACTACGCGATATTTGTAACTTTCTGCCGAGGTCGATATCCCTGATGGCCTAGTGGGGAAAGACTTTCGTCTGGAAATGTCTTTTGGACTGTAAGCCCTCAGCAACTTTTAGTTGCACGATCAGGAGATGGTTTTTCTTAATTTATCCACCTGATCCAAGTGCAATTTCATTTTTGTACTATTTTTCACAAAAAAAACTAAGGTTTGCCAATAATTATTAAACACCTAAGGAGAGATTACATTAATTATAAGTCTATTGTTCATAAGATAAATCAATAAAATGGAAAGAAAGAGAGAGAAATCATCAGTTGTTATCAATATCATTACGATTCTCTGCCAAGCAGATTTGATTACAACATTGAAATTTTACGTAATAAAGATCTATCCAGTCATTACCTATGCTAATATAGTGTCATACTCCCAATTGATTACCTGTCAAACTATGTCAAAACGGATAAAAAATTAATTCCGTAAAAAATTATCGAAGCACATAAATCTTATTCAATGGAGTGAACGATAATAAAATTATTATTTGAAGGATAAAAAAATGTTACGTCATTTCATAGAAAATAATATAACGCCGAAAACACACACAGTCTTTAATGTAACATATTGGAGTGATGCACAAACTAGGAAACTCGCCAACTAAATCAAGTACGTATACCATGAACTACATCACAAGATCTTTATTAATATCCCCTTCCATAAACCAGATAGAGAATTCATTTGCATATTAGGCAGATGACCAGCGCTCCTCTGAGACATATCCTCTCCTGTCAATACGGGAATCTTTCTTCAATTGGACAATTAGTCCAACTAGGTAAGCATTAAACAATGAATCATCCAAAACTATAATTCTCAATTATGTATTTAACAATAAATAGAGATAAAAATGTTCTGGAATAAGTTTGTTTATTATCATCAGAGTTTATTATCACAAAGCAATAACGCGCTATCTATTCATATAAAATGAAAGGATTTAAAAACACGAATGTTTCTTTTATACATAATACAAACTTTATTACTATATATACTACTAAGTTTATTATCATTAGAAAGATTGGATCTCCGAATCCCTCTTATCAAGGAATCAGAAAAGTATCAACAAGAGAATAGATATTTCAAGGCGATTCCGTCACTCACACATATCCTACATCATGTATAATTAGCCCTAAAACGTATATCTCGTTCTCCCGTGTCCACTCTTAGATTTAATTTTGCCAGTTTATATAAATGCGAGTTCGAAAGATCGCGGTTTTGATAGTAGACAACTTATTGCGAAAGCTTTTGATCTTTGAGCATATAATAGTATATCGTAATTTTCTTATATTAATATATAGAGCAAATAATGAAGAAATAAAGTTTTGTGTGTGAGAAAAATAGTAATATATCAAAATATTTTAACTGTAAGTGATATAGATGATCTAGAAAATATTATCGAGAATGGAGCCATTATTTATCTTTTGCTGTAAAAATGTTCAAACGAAATTTATTACTGAACTAAGTATTCGAGTTAGCGTCAGGCCGCTATATTTAATGCACTTAAATTTCTTAATTCTTCTCAAATATTTCTTATATACTTTAATTCATAAATGATATATTCCTGTATGTATTATTATTAATAAAACGAAAATAATAAGATATTTTATATAAAGAAGAAGCTTTAGGAAATAAGTGCATAAATGAGTATAGTTTCAACCTGTATTTGGGACGTTCACAAGCGAGATCCAATAAAGGAACTTCAACTAAACTCATTGTGCGCTAACAAAGAAAAAAAACGTCAGTTTACTTTTGGCGATGAATAACTCTTGAATTTTGAATTAATTAACGATAGAAGAGGCAATAATAAAGCATTTAAAGAGTGTTTGGATAAGAATTATTAGAAATGATAAGCGAAATTTTGAGGAAAATATTACCAGTAATTGGATAATCATGAATAACCCCCAACTTCATTAAAATATTAATATGAGATTTTAATATATATCTGAATATTTTTGAGATATTCAATGGAATAATCTAATAATAAACTTGATTTTCTCTCATTATTATTTTATTCTTTACCAAATATTTTTAGTCGATATGTTAATTGTTTTAAATTGGGAAATTTTTTCATAATAAAATAATAAATAGGAAAATATATATATCGCACAGGTAAAACTATGTAACTAAAATAACGCGTAAAAATAATTAAGCGAACAAGTTCAGAAATATTTTATTTATTTTATTTTATTTATTTATTTTTTTGATTAACACAGATTCCTGGAATGTACAAATGTCTCCAAATACTCTAATTTAATAATAGAAAAAGTGACCTTTCTTGTGTCAAAATAGACACAAAAAGCTATGATAATCTTTTGACCGTCTCTGCAAACTAGTAGGCTCGGGGTGGTGACAAGCTACAACTCCTGTTTTGGAAAACTCAGAACGCCCCCTGGAGTCCATGGTGTCGGGCTATGGCGCTCGTCAGTTCGGAGTGAACAGACTTTGACTTCATGAGAACTATAAGGAATCAGTAAAATCCTAGAATTTACCTAAGAGATGTTCAGCTGGAAAGCCTCCCCCATCTCATTTTAAGGCTTGTTGATAGAAATATAAATACAAAAAAAAGCAAAAATAGTTCCAAATTCAATCGATAGAGAGCATGCTTGTTATTTTGTATTTATTACCTAAATCTTCATAAATGGTATTTTAAACTCATGATGCATGTTAGGCGTGATAAAATTAATAAATTTCATTTGTTATAATGAGTCAATGGCCCACTATTACAAAATACGTTTTTTAAGACATTATCTTCTACTGCCGGCTATATAAGACGAACCGAACCTGCTATAAATGTAGCTGTCTTAGTGTTAACTCGACGTAACATTAGCTAATTGTTTCTTGTTATTACTAATAAATATCCCCACAGAGTAATATACAAATTGCCGCAGTTACTTGGCTCTTTGCCACTTCTGTAGGGTACAGCAAATATCCTGGCGAAAACGTTAAAGCTCTAATTTAGCCTTAACGCTTAAAAGGGATATACATTTTTTTTTCGACATTTACGATTTAAACTTAAGAATATCGCAAAATCCATCATTAAAACTGCTTCTAGGATTTCAAAAAAAATTATCTCTGATAGAAGGTGGGCACAAGATAAAACAGTATAACCTCTCTGTAAAGGACATTTAGCTTCAAAACCAAAGTATTCTTTAGGAAGAGTTTTTGTTTTTACCTGATAGAATTTATAAATAGTAAAAATGCTAATTTTGTCTATCAAAACTGCCCTTTGTAGAGAGGTGTACTTTAGCGAGAGTGTCCTTTCATGGAGGTTCTTTTTTATTATGCTATATTAAAAATACGTATAGCCTCCTTATGATAAATTCTATAAATAATTAGTTTCAGAAACCAAGAATTCAGTAGAAATTGTGAGAGAATAGAAAATAATCAAAATATAATCATTTTTTACTCAATACAAAATATTAAAACTGGCCCAATTACAACTAATAATTGGCATATAATAGAATTATAAAATGATAATAGCACACGAGATGTTTCATTAATTATAATTAATAAATAATAATATAATAATAATAAATAATAATTCATTATTTATAAATAATTATTTCTCTTATATTACTATTAAATTCCTCTATTTTATCTTATTTTCAGTTGTGAGTTTTTTTTACCATCTTTCTTGAATATCCCAAAACAGCCTTTACCACATGCCTAAATTATTAACCGTGAAAAGAGTTAGGCGTATTTAAAAGCCCATGATATGTTCTGGCCCACCCTGTATTTCTTACATGATAATAATTACATTAATATGTATTTCTACTAGAACAATAGCCCGTTAAACGAACAAGTCTAGAGAGAGAACCTCAGTCAGTTTTAACTCTTATTTTAAAAGGTTTTGACTAAATCTTAATAATAAAGCTTAGAGCATTATAACTCTTCTCTAACATATGACTGAAAATTCAAGAATAATCAAACCTAAAATGCGTTGACGTAATAAAAAATCGAACTATTCTCACGCCACTAAGATTTTCCTTTACATAATAAGTAGATCAAGCGTCCAATTCTTATAATACAAAGAATAAATAAGCCTAATGTATCAAAATAATTCATATATTATACTGCAATCTTGCAGTTATTTGTTCTTCTGTCTCAAAATCAATTTGCAAACTTTTCGCCTCTGACATTTTCTGAAATATTACAGTTCTTTGTTTTCTACTTTCATTTTCTCGACTTAATCTTTTAAGGCACAATCTTTTAACTATTTCTTCTCCAGTTTAATTTTTGCTCGCTTTTCCCTCTGTTTTACTACCTCAGCAGCTTTAATCTCTTTTATTCACTATTATATTTTCGGGGTGTCTTCTAGTTTTATTTATTTTTCAAATAATATTGTCAAACTTTAAATATAAGGAAATACAAACCTCAAGGTATAACATAGAAATTTATTTTATTCCAAAACAGTAGTAGTTTTTGTTGTAACTGTGTGTAACCCGGGGTCGTACAAAGGTCACCAAACTATTCGGTGATTCACAATAATTATGGATTCATAATACAGTAAAGACAATGAGATTAGTTTGCGGTGGACAAAAAGCACGCCGCAGTTGGTGACTAAACCCAAGCCAGTGGACAGGACATTGAACGGTTCTGAGAATTCCAACGAAAATGTCTGAGACTCGAAAGTTACACGCAATGTGTCAGTGCCGCCGTCTGCACTTCAGGCCGTGGAAATGCGCCACGGATTTCTGCCCGCCACCTCCCATTATTCGTCCAACGGGATGCAGACCCAGAAGTCCTCGCCTGAAGGGAATTCTCCCGAAAACGAGAACACCACGTTGCCTGGCGTTCCCAATGAGTTTTGAAATCCATAATCCAGTGCAAGGTCGGCACGAGGAGGTCCAGGTCTGAAGGTATTGGAGGGAGAAAGCTCAGGAAACAAGGAAATGAGAAGCCGATGGAGAACTTCATCTGGAGAGGGAACTGCCCAGATGGCCTCTGGGAGACTAACGGGGATGAGCATGTGCTGCACAGCCGTGATGCCGAAGGTGTGGATCGGGTGGACATATTCTCAGGGAAGCAGAGTGCTCTTGAGCTCTAATACGTAAATAAAGGCGTGATACTCTCAATGTTATGGAAATGGCGGCCGCAGCTCCGGAGTATTTATGGGGAGAAAGCTAGGGAGCTCCTTAAAAAAAAGGAAGGCGGCGAGGAATGGCCGCCCGCCCTGTGATTAATAGATCCTTCACAAGAAGGTCAGGACAATGGCGTTGACGATATTTTAGGTATGAGACTGGGCTGAATGAATGTGGTTCTACAGTCGTGGCGACGCGCTGTAGGACGGCTGACAAGCCTGAAATATAAGTCTAAATTACAAAATAGAGTGAAGGTATCGTAATATACGAATTGGAGGCCTCGACATTACCAATCTGGCATTACGATTTTAAAAGAAGTAATCATGGAGGGATATTATAATTGCTAAAGAATTAATCGGCACTCAGAGTGAGTCTATACCCTTTCATTTTACCCAAAATGTATGAGTATTCTAAAACATTCACGGAAAGCCCTGAATTGGTTCTCGTCGAGCCTGTTGTCGCCGTAAATTGGCATCATAAAATTCCATGCAGCGACATGAATGTAAACAAAATTTCAGCGTTCACCATTAAAATCATTGGAAATTTACAAAGAAAGTCTCGGCATCGATTTACAACATCGTTAGAGTAGTTGCCTCTAATGAGATATTTTCTTAAAGTAGTCGGTATACAAATGGAAGTGAAAATTGACTCGACCCAGAATCAAAACATAAGAACCAGCACCCATTAAACAGGCACCAAAAATATTTTCTTTGACCGAAGACAAGAAGTGGACATTCTTGTGTAATAGATGTTGGATTAAAAAGTCATCGAACCAACTTACAATCACTAGATATCGCCAGTAGTTCCGGGCAAGAAGAAAGATGAATCCTTGAATCCTTCTGTTTCTGTTCTGACTAACGTAAGCCTCTGTAGGACGTATATATCTAAATAATTACTATTACCCTTTACCTAGAATCGCCGCTACCTTTATTACTATCTTCAGATCCAAAATATTCTCTAGATCTTAAAAGTGAATATTGGCAGGTAGAGATGCACCTCAACAATAAAGAGAAGACAGCCTTCAGTTCTAGAAATAGATTGTGATAATTCAAGGTAATACTCTTTGGTCTCTACAACGCTCCAACTACCTTCAAATGCCTAGAACAATGATGCCATTAAAGTTAGCAACACAGGTCTCATAGGGGAATATACTTTGAAAAATAGCTAGATTAGATGTCCTCCAAGATTTGCCCTGGGAGACTTATTCTCTTTAATGTTGATAACATCATTGTTCTAGGGATGACACTTGACAATCTCAAGCAAATATTTTAACAATTGAGAGAAGCCCTAAAATATATCTTTTCGCAAAGGAATAACATACTTAAGGCTCATCATTTCTTCTGATCGTATTTGCACGGACCCATAGAAAAAAACCCATCAGAAATAGGCCGGTTCCAAAATACCTGAAGCAGCTCAGAACCATTTTAAGCCTCTAGCCCTTACTATCCGCATTTTGCCTCTAGGTTTTCAAATGTTTAAAGGCCTCTCTATTATCTTACCCCAAAGTTGATGCAGATTTAATAGGACAATTGATGTCAACAAATCATGGACAACATTAAGCAAACTCTAAAATCTGTTCCCCCCTTTTGAGATTACCTCAACCAGACAATAAATTTATACTTGCTCACTGACACTAGTGGAAAATATACTGGAGTGTTTTATCACAAATATAGGATGGCTTCAAGGAAATTATAATATTTCAGCAAGACATTCTTAAAGCCAGAGAACAAAACTACTATGTAGCACACAAAGATATTCTTTCCGTGATTTAAGCTATCAAGCATTTTCATCATTACCTGTATGGAATATTTTCTGCTTCGCACAGATCAGGCCTCCTTACAATGTTTTATGATACTCTGGAATCCAAAAGGCCAGGGTGAAAAATGGTTACAATGCCTGCAAGAATAAAATTTTGATAGGTTGATTTTAGGCAGTGTAAACATTTAAAAACTAATATACTGAACAAAAAAGTTGCAGTTCAAGCTTGTGAATCTCTCCAACAGACCGAGTAAAAGTCAATCCACAAGACCCAAAATGAAGCTGTTAATCTTCTTCCCATTCTGAATTAGTTTGAAGCAAGTGAAGATCGCCCTACCTGGGAGGTAATGACTTCCTACAGTTTGAATACAAAAGTTATTGGGCAATGTGAAACGCTTCGGTATGAAGAACAGCCTGTTCCAGTAAAAATAGAAAAGTCACAATTACAAACAACTCGATTGGAAGTTGGTCCTTCCAAGTCTAACATTAAGCTGATGTTTCTGGATCTTCACAACAATTCAGCTGATTAACTTTTTGGCACCAAGAAAGCCTTGACAAAGGTTTGGCAGCGCTGCTGATGGATTAACCTATAAACTTAGTTGATAAAATGGTGTTGACAGTGTTGGGCCATTATTTTCACAAAACAGACCCAACAATGATGTAAACATTTTACATCATATATGCACAGTGTCTCGCCAAAGTGTTTGTTGTCCAGGTGGAAATCCCCACCAAGGAAAGGACGAGAAGATGACACTGGCCCTGTCCATACTGACCAACCCTCCACAGAAGGACAACGACGAGGAGAATTAAAGGATGAAGAACTGGAATTAGCTCTGGGCGTGTATCCCGAAGCCCGCTGCAGAAATATTCAGATGGAGAAAATACAAAAATGTACAAATGTATATATGTATATTATCTCTTCCTTTATATGCAAGATAAAAGGTCCAGAAAAGTTTATTGCCATCTCGAAAATTCTAAATTTATTTTATTTCAGAGAATAAAATTAATTATATATTTATAATCCTAGATAAATTAGTTTTCTTTTCGGTAACAATATAAATTATTTTTAAGAAGAATTTACTAAGTTAAATTCACAAGAAATCGATCTGGTACATAATATCATTTTTATTATTAATTTAAACTTCCTTTTACTAAAAGGAATAATATTTTTTTATTTTCAAATAAATTCTGCGAAATTAAAATTTTCTTTTTTTTTTACTCTGTAGAAAGAAGATGATAAAAATTTGAGAGACGCGAGTTTTAAAAAAATTTTGGCGGTTACTTTAGTAATGACGAGGAAGCGATGGGGTTGACAAGACGAATTTGGGGATGGTATGTAGAGAAAGACAATGGTAAGTCTACTTAATGATTTTTAAATCTTAGTGTATGGGCCTAAAAAGGCTCGTTTATATGTCAGAAGACATATATATATAGTTTTTTAATAGGTAAATATTTTTTTTTCTTGGCGATAAACTCTACTTAATGATTTTTTAAAAATCTTAGTGTATGGGCCTAAAAAGGCTCGTTTATAGGTATATGTCTATGTAAGAAGTTTTAATCTCTTCTTTTATTTTATAACTTTGCAAAATTTGTTTTTATTAATCCATTTATTTAGATGTGATATCTTGGTTGAATTACCAGGTCGCATATTCCCAAATCATTTTCTTTGCATGAAGTCTTATAATTTTGCTAGAAATAATTTTAAGCCTACTTAGAATTGTCTACAAATGAAAGCTTGTAATTTTGTTGAGGTAAAATAAAAACTCATATATTGATATTTTAAAGTGTGTATGTAATACTTTCTCCTTGAAGTAAATACAAATATATACTAAACAAGTTCCAGTAACCATCAGAGGTTTTATTGGTTTAATAATTTCCTTGAATGATTCTACTTGTAAAGTAGGGGAAAGAGGAAGTAAATGTATGCTATGGACAAACTATGTATGAACCTTTTGGTGTGTGCTACATCTTTCTGTGTGTGTATCTAAGTTTAACCCACTTTGGTATATAATTATAAAACATTATGGTTGCTGAGCTGAACCAAGTTTGAGTTGAAACGTCCTCAATAGGACTTGAACCCGACTTAACAACAGCATCAAGAATGCACTGCAAGAAGTAGATGAATCAAAGGAAAATTATAAATCAACAACGTTGGAGACCGCATTGGGGTTGACATATCTTCGACCCCCTACCTCCCAAAAAATTGATGCTATAAATACATTATTGTTGCCTTTAAAAAATAACCTGCACCAATTATTTTTCATGAAGCTAAAACACAAATGCTTAACCATTAAAGAAGAATTACACAGGATTATACAAGAGTGGCCTAAAAAGAACAAAACATCATGTTGGGGGGAAAATGTCATTAACGACCTCTTAATTGAACAAAAGAGAATCAACATATTTCCTTTGCATATAAAGCTGGGCTTTATGAAGTAGTTTGTAAAAGCTCTTGATAGAACGGATCGTGCTTTGCATATATATGGGAGGAAATGTTTCATTTGAGTAAGGGAATAATTAGCACAAGAATTTTTGACGCTCACAAATAAAACAACTAATTAAAAACCCTGCCTTTATAAATAAGATAAATGTGGCTGAGAGAAAAGCCTGGACTTCATTTGTTGCAGTTATCGAAAATTTTCTGGGCAAACGCAAAACGGAAAACTGCTGAATTGGTAAACGAGATGCTTAACAATTTCAAATCCATGGCTGTAAAACGCATAACAAGGTTCCCTATTTAAGGTGCCCGATTTCCTGAAAATTTAAGAGATATCAGCGAGTAACATGATAAAAGATTTAATCAGGATATTAAAACTATGGGGCACCATTTCCATAGATGGGATACACAAATGATGACAGATTTCTAATGAAATTTGAAAAGGAACTGTACCAAAGACTGCATTCAAGAATGTTAAGGAAAAGAAGCTATTCTGATGTCTTCAGTAATATCACCGATATTTTTCTCTATCTTTTTTTCAAGAAATAAAATATAATATTCTAAATTCTGAATTAATTTTTTTATTTGATCCTTGAAATAAAATAGCCTACCACTATGTAATAGCCGAATTTATTTATTTTTCGACGGGGTAGTGAGGAAGGGGATAAGTGGAGGCTGTTCCCTCGTTATTGCGTATATTTCACTAAAATGTAATATATTTTAGAAATTTGAGCTCCTACGAAAAAAAAAAACAACCAAAACTAATATCACATTTGAGGTCAGGGCACCAAATTAATATAAATCGACTTCAAATACTCCGGCACCAAAACATATGTTCCTCAGTGTAATTGATGTTTGTCATCTTTTAAAGCAATAATCGTGGAGTGGCAGCGAAGCTCCTCACATTTCTGGTAGAATGGTCTTCAATGTAATCTTTTGTCCTCCTTTCCTTGTCGAGTTGTCTTCATCCTTTTTTAAATAATGACTCAGTAGAATTTATTTTTAAAGGTCATAAAAGAAATAATTGATATCATAAATTGAATTAATTGTTCAAATATATTATTTTAGACACTTTTAATTTAAATTTATATCTATTCAGCGAATTAATAGGAGGAGTCTAATAAAAATATTTTGTTGAATTGTCAGATTTATATAATGCTTTAAATTGTTTTATATATTAAAACTCAAAAGTTGTTATTAAAGGTGAGACATTTTTTTTTAATTTAAAAGATTTTATTAAAGATAGAAGTTTTTTATTAAGGTTAAAAACTCAAAACACTATAAATGGCAGAGGCAACAGCAAAGTTCAATTGAACGATCTTGAAATACTCTTTATATTTATTTATTTATTAATAGATAATATTTTTAAATGTAATAAAAAAGAAATGAAAAATTGATAATATCAATGACTTTTTTTTTTTTTTTACAAGATTGATCCGAAAAATTATATTTGACCATAAATGTTGATATTTATATTTTATTTATTTATAATTTACAAAATGTTACTCAATAAGCATGGTTAAATATTCTGTCAATATTTTAATAAATAAATTTTTATTAGCTTATAAATATAAATTAACAATATTTTTAGAATAACCGAATTAATAGAATGTGTGGTATTTGTTGTATAGGTTTCAAAGGGCCCATACCCTCTTCTGATGTAAGTAAACTACAAAGCATATTGTAAGCCTAAGTAAATATATATGTGAATGTTTTAATTATTGTAAGCGTTTTCTACAAAATATGCCACATTTTAATCCATCAATGTTTATATAATGTAGTTCAATTCACCTGTAAAACAATTGTTGAATACTATTATTCTTTTGACAATACCAAAAAGTTAGAAAGATTTTCACTGTATATAAATAATATAATTTTAATTTTCTCATTGACCATTATTTAAGAAGTTACATGATAGGGTGCAAGAAGAAAGGGAAGATGCAATCATGAAGTTAAAGCCAACTTGATTTATATAGGCCAAACATGGCTTGGGAATTGCAAAAGGAAATGCTGTTCATAAAATTGAAGTTAAGCAAAGATTATATTATTTAAAAATATATATATTTTAAATGTTTATTGGTATTTAACTAATTTAATACAACCAGTTTACTATATAAGTGTCAAACAAGGGTATAATATATAATAATATACTCACATAAACACCTTTTTTAGTTTTACATAAAAAAAAAACAATTCTTCAGTTAGAGAACACCTCTCCCTAAAGGACACTTTGATTCTGAAATGTTCTACTGCATATACCATTACACACACAAATTAATATATTTTAAATTTTAATACCTTCTATAAATTATTAATATTTATTTGAGTAATCCCCCAAGCTTCTGGAGCATATTATTGTCATTAATTTGGATGTGGTCTTGTTATCTTAAGTTTCTAATCTGTAATCCAAATTGTACCTTATTGTTAAAATCACTATTATAAATGAATTAAATTTAGAGCCTAGTTGCTCATAAATGCATACAAAAGGTTTTTGCCTATCTGTTATTTTTTTTGACACATTCTTGTTACAAAATAATTTTTTAAATGTACATACTGTGAGAATGCATCGATATTCAAGTTAGGAACAAGCAGAGATGCAAATGGAAATTGCTCTGAAACTGTCTGGCATTACCAGGAATGATATGCTGAAATAAAAACAGCCACATCAGACATTTTCATTACTGTATCCAATGTTGTATGAAATTGGTATACAGCTATCAACAACAAGCCTTTTATTGGAGACCTATGCCCTACACAGGATCATCCAGGTGCATAACTGCTTAGAAAAGATTGATTATTTATAGGTGATCGTTCATTTACATATCCATTTACACATGGCTCTCTTTTCTCAATGTTACTTCTCTTGCGCAGCCATGTAAAACTTGTACAGGGCCAAAGCACTGGATTTATTCTTTATCCCCCTAGACAACAGAGCCTCCAGAGCAAGATGATTTGATCCACTTTTATGCAAAAGAAGTTCCCTTTCACTTCTTAACTTTAGACAGAAAAAAATGTTGCTTCCAGTTCTAAGTTGATTTTTTAAATTACATAATGGACATATTAAGTCAGTTGAGGTAAATATTTTAGTGTGGTTTTCTTAAACAGTGAAAATAGTATTCTTACTTGTGCTATACATATTTTGACTGGTAATGAGAGATTGCCGATCATATATTGTTCTGCTATTATAGAAGAGGGTGTATATTTTTATAGTGCAAATATAAAATTTTAAAATTGCTATTCTTAGTAGGTTTTCTTGGCGAGCCAGGTCTGTAGCAGTCCTGATAATGGAGAAATAGCTCTATTATAATCAGAACAATAAATACGGCATGAGAATCCTGTATCATTTAATTTTTTTTTTTAACACAAGGTAATAAGACCAAATCCAAATAAATAAATAGTGTATGACGTTTCGATAACAGCGTTGTTACCATCTTCAGACAAAAGTAAAAATTTGTTTATTTGGATTTGGTCTTATTACCTTGTGTTTATAATCTAAATCCAAATTGTGCCTTATCAAATTTTGTTTTGCTTTCCAATAAACCTATTTTTGTCTGAGTAGATACAGTAAAACCCCTCTATAGTGAACCCCATTGGGACGGGACTTTTGGTTCACTATAGCCACGGTTCACTATAGCCACGGTTTGGGTATTTAAATTTTTTTTGAAGATATAATTAAAGGGCACGCGCAAAAAAAAAAAAAAAAAGGCTACCTCTTAATATTGGCTGCTTTTTTCCCCCTAAATTAACCTATTTCTATATATTAAAGCTGTATATTAAAATAAAAACAAAATCATGTGAAAATATTGCCTTTTTGATCTGTTCCTCTGATAATTTAATTAGTATAAATGCAACCTGCCCCCCATATGTCAAAAAAATCCAAGAAAAGTATACCTTATATATAAAAATTAAATAAAAACTTTATTAATAATATTTTAAAAGGTATAACAATATATTTTATATAAATAAATATTATATTACAATATAGGATACAAAGGCTTACTTGAAGTCTGTTATTTTTTCTGCTTTACCATATTCCTCAAAAATTTGGTTTCATATCTAGCAAAGAAATCTTCATTTTTTTAAATGAAGCCTAGCTTGTACTAACCACGTATACAAGGCTTCTAAAAATGGATAATGACACTGACGATAGCGGCAATAGTTGGGATTGATTCCTCTTTGTAGCATTTTTTTTTTATAGTCTTATTTTTTGCCCCATATCGTAGAAATGCTACTTTTGCTCATTTTCATTTTCTTCCAAAGTTCCGCTTGCGATGTACCACTCTCAATAGCTTTTATGATGGTTAATTTCTTTTCAAGTGATATCTTGGTACGAGCGACTTTTTCTTTGGCACTTCCATTATCTTTTAAAACTGGTTTTAATAATTTAAATCATGTTTTAAGGAATTTTCCTAATGTAGAGTTAATAAATTTAGTTTTCAATAAGGCATGAAAAATTTATAAAAGGGTGCAGTATAAAAATAGAACGTAAATAAAAACACCCAATGTCGCTAAATTCTTTGTTTTGAATTGCGATCTGTGAGCTAGAGCTCACACAAAATTTTAATTAGTTTTGAAAATTATAATTTTGGAATTTTAGAATTAAAATTAGAAGTTCTTATAAGCATGGTATTTTTGATAGAATTTAATATTTTGGGACCAAAATTGGGTTCGTTATAGCGATAGTTCGCTAGTTTGAAAAGTGAAAAGTTCGTTATAACGATGGTAATTTTAATGGAATGGAATTGGGATTTTCGATGGGTTCGTTATAAGGGAAGGTTCGTTATATCCATGGTTCGTCTTAGCGGGGTTTTACTGTATTTCCCACATTTGTCTTAAACTAATAGACGGTAACCTTGATTCATTCATTTTTAGTATTCTTAGCCAAAATTTTAAAGTTAATTTTGTTGATATAACTGCAAGTGAAACTCTTGCAGTGTCAGACCTTAAGGTATATCCAGGAATATATTCAGGGAGATTTAAGTATCTGCAGAGAAAAATATCTTGGATCATGTCTAGGACCATGTACTGCTCATTTGCCCAAATTGGTGCTGCATAGAGTTGACCGAACTATTGCATCCAACAGTTTCATTTCTGATTGGAAGAGTTCATGCTTGAGTTTGTTGATATCTCCCAGATCGCACCTATCCCTGCCAGTGCTTTGCTTTTGTGTGTTAGTTTTTTTATTTGAACTATAATATAATTATTCAATTTTATTTTAAAATGTGTATGACTTTTCGATAATTCCTTTTAGAAATAAGGCATTATAGATGAATTATGGATAAAGAAAACTTGATGAACACGGGGGAGGGCATCATCATTTCATGAAGTCTGCTGGGGACTGGGCAGGCATTGTGGGAAAATAAGCCTGATGAATGCAGAAAAATGTGGAATCATATGCTGGTCATGCTGTCTTCAGGCCATCTAATTTGCCTGACCATTTCGAGCCATTTTGGAGCTTCCATAGGCCTGGCTTCTTTGATTAAGTTTTGCTTTTGATGCAGTAGGCAGTCGGTGAGAGTGTATATGATGATGGAGGGAGACCCAGCTTGGCTCCAAGTACTACCATCTTTCTGTAACTGGAGTCTAAATCCTGTTTGGGATGATAGCTCAGAAGAAAAAATTTCATATAGGAGGTACCACTTCTCTGACAGTAAAGGTCCAATAAGACTTGTTTAATGTAAGCATTTTTAAAATCTCATTCACAAGTCACAGAACTAGCAGAGGGTCTCCTAAAAAATTATTAGTGATCAGTCTCACATTATCTATATTTAAAAGACCTAAGAATCCTTGTGCATCTTCCAATTTTTCAAAAATTTGATCAGCAGCATACATCCTGCCAAATGCATGAATTCAAATAACAAATGCCTGTTGTAGATCATTGTAGAGCATTGGCAGGTTTATTCAGGGCTACACTGTTCAGCCATGACTCACCAATGTTGACCATTTCTGGATCATTCAGCTGGGGAAGATTCATCAATACCTGGTGGTGGATATTGTAATATGTTTTGTTTATAATTATTATTGATGAAAGATATATCTTTATAAATACTTATTTTATTTTATTTTAATTTAACAAAGTGCAACATACTCATAATATATATCTTCTATATGTATTTTACATATTTATAAAAAACAATAATATTGGTCAATGATCAAATCTATTTAAACATATTATATTACAGAAATTTGATGGTTCTGCTGGCAGAAGATAGATGATGCATCACTGTGAAGGGTTGTGGGAGAAACAGACTCAGAGTGTCTACAGTGTTTGTAGGGCAAAATGGCTTCAGAGATCTATGAAATCTTTTTGACAGGTCTTCTTGTTGCACGACGGCCGATGCAGCATAGCAGGGAGATTTGACAACCATCTGGGGGTAGTAAAAAGCTTCTGCCTTGTCATTAAGACTGGGAGAACTACTCAGTGGCAGACCTACTTAGCTCCAAAAGAAATGGCCACCTCTGACACGAGGCACAGACACCATGTGCAGCCGCTCCTAACATGGAGTACAAACGTTGCTCATTCTGTATTCCTGGATTAGGAGCACTTGCAGGGTACTATCAACTGGGCCAGTTGAGCCCAGGGTTTTTAGCGAGCTTGTTACTGCTCCCCCTCCTACTTTTTCATCCGGGCTTGGGACCACCAAAGGCGGGGTTATGACAGGTCTTTATTCTGTTTAACTGCGCCATAATATGGGGTTATATAGAAAATTTACAATTTTGGCAGTTATGGGGAGATGCTCTGGTTGCACAGTGTAGTGTGTCCATAGTGGCTAGGCATGGCGATTATCAGACAATATTGGATAAAATTAGGAATGAGACTGAGCCCAGCAGTTAATATGATCATTAATCAAGCAAATTCATACAAAGGTGATGTTCAGCGAGATCTTGTGTGGTTGCCTAACTCCATCTTAAATATTCATTAACAACTAATTAACTACTGATAAGTCCATGTTCCCACCAAGGACTATTTCTCTTGGAATCCCCCTTAGATTAGGGACACTAGAACAAAAGCGATATCTTCTCAGAGGTAATAATAGGATATTTCATGATAAGGCACAATTTGGATTATAGATTATAAACACAAGGTAATAAGACCAAATCCAAATAAATAGTATGTGACGTTTCAGTAACAAACGTTGTTACCGAAACGTCACACACTATTTATTTATTTGAATTTTGACTTTTTACCTTGGGATATTTTATCTTTGTTAGCATTGCTTCCTATGTTGGTTCCTATAAATGATTCCAAAATACAATAAGTGATGATACACTATTTAAAATGGTCTATTTGCAATAATTGTTAGGGAAAATTTTTACTACATATACTGACTGCAATATTATTATTTACAATAATTACTCATGAAAAACACTACAAATTGTGCCATTAGAAATTAATCTCCAAGTTTAATTCAACTTGAATAGTTAACTAAACATAATAGGTTACACAGATATTTGGAAAAACTAAAGGAATTTTAAAATAATCTTCAACTAAAATCAATTCATAAGAATAAGTGTCACCCTTACTGGAAGGCTGGTTAAACCGTTTGGTTTACGACCACTACGACCCGGGTTCGATCCCCGCATTGGACACTTTTTTCTGTTTAAAAAAAAAACTGCTCCAATGGCCCCCCGATTCTTGCAAAAGTCCAACCCCACCAGCGAGTGCAAGTAACCAAACGGGGCTCTGGCACATTTGTAAGTGCAAAGTCGAACTGCTTTCACATGTGTAGACATGTGGTGCGCTTACAGTAAAAAAAGCAGTCGCTAACTACCCACCATGATTATTATGGCCTGTACCACGTGTACTAGGGATAAGCAAAAAAAAAAAAAGTGTCACCCTTACTGATTTTTTGTGTGCATCATACAAGTGCCTCTAAAAGGTATTTACAGATCCAATTATAATTCCTGGAGTTCTCCTCTTGGTCCTGGTCAAAATTCTTTCATCAGAGATGAACCTCAGCATGTTACAAGTGTTTCATGTTTCAGGCTATAATAAAAAATTAAATAATAATAAAAGTTATTTAAAATGTACTAAAAAGAAGAAATAAATATTTCAGCCATTATTATTGAACAATTTTATTTATATGACTCTAAGGGGGGTAGCAAGACCAAATCCAAATCAATAAATTGTGCATGGCGATTTGATAATAGAAATGTACATTTTCATACAAAACTACAAAAAAAAAATTCTAATCACTTGTGTGTGTTTATTCAAACATTAATATTATATAAAATATTAATTGATGTTCCAGGTAAATTATGGGGAATCTCTTCTCAAGCGCCGTGGTCCAAATAACTCGTACAAATATGAGGCTCAAACTACTTGTTATTCTTTAAAATTTATCAACACAATTCTCAGCATGAGAGGAAATTCATCTCTGCAAAATTCTTCAGATATATTACTTTGGAATGGTGAAATTTATTCCGGAATTGAGGTAAGCTTTATATTTTATCTTCAATATTAATAGTTATTGCTACCTCTCACTAAAAAAAGGGGGAAATACAGTGATACCCTCGACATACGAGTTTAATTCGTTCCGCAACCTTGCCTGTATCTTGAATTACTCTTATCTCGAAGCAAATTTCCCCATACAAAACAATTGAACTACCATTAATCCGTTCCAACCTCCAAATTGTCACCCCAGTTATTTTTGTTACGTGGTTTTAAATAATAAAAACGTATTTATAAATATCAAATATTTATTGCACAAAAACAAAAAAGAGAATGTAAATCCTTGGGCTTTTATTAGATCGGAAAATGTTTTTATGTAATCCTCAGCTGCCTTCATATCTGAACTTACTGCCTCACCATGTCTGACAACGGAGTGAATACCGCTCCTCTTTTTAAAATTCTCAAACCAGCCCCGGCTGGCTTTAAATGGCTCTTCCGAAGCCTCGTCGATGGAAGTCTGCAGGGTTTGCTTCAGCAAATCTCCGTAGATCGCTCTTGCCTTCTCACAAATGATGGTCTGCGTCAAGGTATCTCCTTGGAGCTGCTTTTCTGTCACCCACACCATCAGCAGTTTCTCCATATTTTCATGAAGGGAGGTTCGCAGCTTGGAAATTATCGTAAGGCCCTTAGCCGGGGTTACACTCTTTATCGACTCCTTCCGTTTAAGCACAGAACATATCATGGACGTACTACGGCCATACTGCCTCGACAAGTCAACAACTCGAACACCTTGCTCATGTTTTTCTATAATTTCAGGTTTTAATTCAATACTCATCATCCTTTTCTTAGCACTTGACTTTTTACAAACTTTCTTCCGATCCATGGTTATAAAAATAAATGAACTAAAACTGTAAATGTAAACGCAACACAAAACGTGAACACAAAACACAACTTATCACAGCGGAAGCACGCTGCTAACTGATCGTGATGGCGCGACTGCATGTTACTACCTGTTGTGTTTTAACTTTAAAAGCACACAAAAAATAATAAACTTGAATTTGTTTATTCAAGTCTCAAAAAACAAAGCTTTGCATATAGAACAAATAATAAATGAAGAAGAAGAAAGAAACATTTTAGGAAAAGCAAAAACAAAACAAAAGTACTGGTCAAAAAGAAACATTTAAAATCACAGATTAATATCTTCAACACTACCGAACCGAACTCGTATCTCGAATTTCGCTCGTAACTAAAAGCAAAAAATCACTTGCTCGTCGGCTCGTATCTCGAAAAACTTGTATGTCGAGGTACCACTGTAGTCCAAAACATAGTATACAGGTTTGCTTTTTGTAGAATTTGCCAAAGCTTGTTTCGTGGCATACTCATTTAGCTTAATTTGAATTGTCTTTACCCCATGAATTTAGCAATTTAGTATTTAGCTGAATAAATGAAATTTCTGTTTGATAAATTAGGCTTGATAGAGAGAAAAGTAAACATATATTTGCATATTTTATCTTTTTATATATGCATTTGATTCTCATTATTACATAATATTTTTGTCTGTTGTTATAATCATGGTCAAAACTAATTTAAACTTGAGATTTTGGAATTATGATTTTTTAGCCTAGCTTATTTTTATAAAGGAAGTTGTTATAATGAGGTTCTAAAGTATAATTGCAGTTTCAAAAGAGACTGTTATACCAATGCGGTACCTAATATATATTTTATTTGTAATGAGGGTTAGAGGCCTTTTCTCTTTTGCAATAGAATTTGAGCGTTGAATAAAGTGAAAGTGGTAAATGCCAAATTGCTAAATTTACCTTTTTATAATTACAAAGCATGTAATCTCTTAAACTTGTTTAATTTTTGTTTTTGATTCCAGGTTGATAAAAGTCAAAATGATACAGATGTATTAAGAGATTTAATTTCAAAATGTCAAGAAACAGAAGAAATTTTACAAATACTCGGAAAAATCAAAGGTCCTTGGGCTTTTATATATTGGAAGGTAAGTTTATATTCATTATGTTAGCTAATTAATAATCGTCATAGATACATAATTGAAGGTCTTAGAGCAAAGGAGAAAAGTTTCTTTGTGCAGATAGAATTATCTGGCTCTCTCCCATGCAGAACACTCTGAACAAGGCTTACAAAAATCTGCAAAAAGTAACCCAGAAACTGAAACTTATCTATAAACATCAACAAATCTGAAATTGGCCTCTCCACTACTAACATTAACCTTCACCACACTGGGCCTCAAATATTTTTCTGAATAACCCTACAATTGAATATCCAAATTCCTCAAGATAGCTTGGTGACACACTTGACCTTGCTCTCACTTTTAAAAGATATATTGACACCCTGATACATAAAGTTATAAATAAACTAATTATAAAAAAATTTGGGTTTAACTTGGGGTACAAATGCCAATATCTTATGCACAACATATATTGCACTTGTAATTCCTATTTTGGAATATGCTGCCCTAGCCTGAATCAATGCATGTAAAAGCAACTTATCCAAAATCCAAGCCAGCGCAGCCAAAATCAGCGGGCCACAAAGAATTTACCAAATCACATTGCTGAACATGAGTCGAGAAACCTTCTTCTGCACCTCAGAAATAAAAATCTGTTTCCTAAAATTCATATTAAAAAAGATTAATTTTCCCAAAGACCACCTTACAGGAATTTTTATTTGAAATTAGGACCCACTTCTCTCAACATATTGCACTTGTAATGCCTATTTTGGAATATGCTGCCTTAGCCTGAATCAATGCAAGTAGAAGCAAATTACCAAAATCCAAGCCAGCGCAGCCAAAATCAGCGGGCTTCAAGGAATTTACCAAATCACATTGCTGAACCTGAGTCCAAAAAACCTTCTGCACTTCAGAAATGAAAATATGTTTCCTAAAATTCATATTAAAAAAGAGTAATTTTCCTAAAGACCACCTTACAGAAATTTTTATTCGAAATTGGGACCCACTTCTCTCAACATGGCTTGCAATTTTTATCTTTTGGATATCCCAATCAACCTTCTCTGAGCCCAAACATTTCTACCCTTCATACAGAACTTGCAAAAACTCACTGTATACAACCTTCTCAAAACCAATCCCACAAACATGTAACTTGTTCAAAATTGCTCAAAGTTTACGGCCTCAAATTATTAATGAAAATAGCTCCCTCTTTGGCATCACCATTTACACTTTTGGTAGCCAACTTGAAACTGGACTATCTGGCTATGGTATTTCTATTTGCAAAAAAAAAAAAAGAATATTTTTTAAAAATCACCTGTTTCCACCCTACAGACATTTCAGTTTTCAAATCAGAACTCTTGGCAATGGATATTGCTCTGAAAAACATCAAATAACCAAATAAAATAATCATCTACTCTTGGCTCAAGAGCATTCATTTACATTCATCAAACCTGTTTCTCTAGCCAAGAATCTCTTTTCAAAAACACACACACATTGCCAATTTAGAAACCCTCAGCCAACAGCTTTGTCACAGTACAATGGCTTTCAGTTTATGTTGAACTGGCAGAATCTCTGGCAAAATGGAGCTCTTGGCCATCCTGAGGTAAGATAAACTACCACCCTACTAGATGAAAAAGACCTCCATACCATCAAGGCCCAATGCTAAAAAGAATGAAACTACTACAGCACATGGCTGGGGTAGAGCAGAAGGGACAAGCATCAATTCTCTCCTTCCAAGAAAACAGCAGTCCTTGATTTTCAGACTTGAATATGGCCATCTACAAACAATATCCTTTCAGAGAATGGTTGTAAGGTTTTCCCACTACATATTAAGTGAAATTCTCAACCTGCAACCCCAAACCACATCACTGACTGCATCAGCTCATCCATTGAGAGTTCTACTCATACCCAGTAGACACCAAAAATCTCAAGCTACTCTAGCTCAATATCCTAATATGATAAAATGAAGATAAGAAAGAAGAATATGACGTTAAAACACAAGCTTTCTAACCTGTTTTTCTACAGGTGTAACTAATGAATCTTGAAAGAATTTATATTTGAGATATATCACTTGCCTTTATCTAAAAGAAAAAGGACAAAAACTATTTGTATACTCTCTTAAAGATATATGCAAACACATTTTTTCCATATGATTAAAAAAAAATTTCATTTCAATGTTGCTGCATTATTCAGTTTAATCTCTTTTTAAATACCCTATTTTGCATTTATATACTCAAGTTAAAAATTAAGAAAAAGGCATCTCCTTACATGCAACTGAAAGTTGCTGATGGCTTGCGCCATCTATCGGAATAAATATCAACTATTCCCGTTGATTTTTAATTATTCCAGAATTGACCAAATACCCATTCTTGATTAATCAAGAAAAGCTAACCACGGATGCGTTTCGGGCTGTTGGCAAATTCCAGAAATGGCCAAATACCCATTCTTGATTAAAATTCCAGAATTGGCCAAATACCCATTTTTGATTAAAAATCAACGGGAATAGTTGATATTTATTCTGATAGATGGCGCCAGCCATCAACAACTTTCAGTTGCATGATAAGGAGATGCCTTTTTCTTAATATATGCACCTTATCCCAGTACAATATCACATTTGTACTATTTTTTTCTCAAGTTAAAAAGTTATTTCTTTTAGATATAGGCAAATGATATATTTATCATATATAAAATTGTCTTTCTTTAAACGTTCATTAGAGTTACCCCTGTAAAAGAACTGCGATGTTTGAAAGCTTTAGTTTTTAATGGTATGATACAAAGAAACTATTCTCCTTGGCAGATATATAGACTTTCCATTATTTATTATTTTATATTTTTACACACACCTTGATTTGAATGTTATTTTTATTGATACACATATATTATTGTTTATATTTTTATAAATATTTTTCTATTAAGAGCATAACATTTACCTTTTGGATATGCACATAAAATCAAATGAAATATTAAAGCAAAAAATCAGTTGTAAATGACATTCACTTCAAAACATAGAAAATATAAAATAAAAATATCAAAAGGCTTTCAAATTTCCTTTAGCCCTTTGGGTGTAGGAGGCGATGGTCGTTTAGAAAATTTATTCTGTAGAGTCAGGAAGCCTGCTATAAAAATTAAATCCTTTTAGTTCGGCAGTCGATGAAAGTTGCCCCATTAATATGACACTACTGACTTATTTTTGCCTGCTCTCTCAGTGTGGGAAATTTGATCTTGTTTGTTTAGTTAGTTTGCTAGCTGGGTTGGCTAATGAAAGACTGGTAACATTTGCTTTCATTTTTTAGCTAAAAATAATTTATACAAGAAGTTATTAAAGGAATTTTAAAATATAATTTAAAAAAAACCTTTTTTTTTTTTGCTTATCCCTAGTACACGTGGTGGTACAGGCCATGATAATCATGGTGGGTAGTTAGTGACTGCTTTTTCTGTAAGCGCACCACATGTTTACACATGTGAAAAGCAGTTCGACTTTGCACTTACAAATGTGCCAGAGCCCCGTTTGGTTACTTGCACTCGCTGGTGGGGTTGGACTTTTGCAAGAATAGGGGGCCATTGGAGCATTTTTTTTTTCAAACAGAAAAAAGTGTCCAATGCGGGAATCGAACCCGGATCGTAGTGGTCGGAAACCAAACGGTTTGACCAGCCTTCCACCGACCCCCCAAAAAAAAACCTTCCACAAACAAGCAGAAAAAATAATTGCCTGTTCAAACTTAGCGTCGATTGAAAGAGAGACACTTACCTGATCAATTTGAAGATAAAAATTCAAACCTAGTTATGTTGTATTCAGCATTCTTCCTAGTAAATGTAAAAAAGGGGTAAAAGGTACTTGCAAAAGAATGCGAACATCATATTACTGCCCAGATTGCCCCAATAAGTCAGCATTGTGTGTCACACTATGCTTCAGGGATTATCATATGAATCAAAATTTTGAAAACCCCTGCAACTGTTCAATTTAGGCATATTATATATATATATATATATTTTTTTTTTGTATTATATATTTGAATATATGATAAAAAAAAAAATAGAACAAAGGTCAGGCCTTAATTTTAAAAAGAAAAAAGGCATATCCTGACTGCAATCACGTGAGCATTTTTAGATGACTGCGCACCATCTAGTGGAACAAAATTAAACTCAATGTATATTTAACTTGTTCAATGAAATTTTGCCAACCTAATTTCTTGATAAATCAAGAAAGACCAACCACATACGTGTTTTGATATGTTGGCCCTTGTTAGCATGGTGTAGGCTGTACCTCTATGACCAAAATTTGGTCCCAGAGATTTCCGTAGAAATCACGAAATGGGTATTTAAGGCCAAGTTTGGGTAAATACACTGTTCATGTGAAAAAAAATATATAAAAAGGTCATGTGTTGATATTAAAAACAAAAAAGGCATATCCTGACTATGCTCACATGAGCATTTTTTTTGGGGGGGGTGGGGGGGGTTTGAAATATATAGCATTGAACAAGTTAAATAAATGTTTAGTTAATTTTTGTTTCACTAGATGGTGCTCTGCTATCTAAAATTCTCATGTGAGCATGATCAGGGTATACCTTTTTCATTCAATAAAATAATCCCTTGTATCAATATTGAGTAAAAATATCAGGCCTCCAGGAAAAAGTATATTTCCAAAAACCTTTTTAATCTCAAGCTTTTGGGCACGAACGCCCTTCTACAGGAGAAAACATGATATAATGATTCGCCAATAGAACTTTTAAAAATATATATACAGTCGAACCTCTTTAATTCAACACCCCAAGGGATCAGAGCTTTCGGTTGAATTAAAGGAAGTGTTGAATTAAGGTTAGATGATTAGCTAATCATCTAACTAGCTAAAATAATATATATTTTTTTTATAAATAGCTTTGTAATATAAATTAATGATATTAATTGAAACCATTGTGTGTGTACTTTTTTATATTTATTTTTTTATTTTCATGATTAACTTTTAGTATCTGGGACAAAATGGCAATAATACATATTTTTGAAACAAATAATATTTTATTCCAATTGTGTGAATAATAGTTTAAAGAAAATAAATATGGAAAATAAAAAGAAAATTAAAAAATATTATTTGAAAATAATCAAGATTAAAAAAATATATATTTTATAGATGTCTGTTTTTTCTCTGAAATCCTATTCAGGATGTATTCCAGATAGTCTATTTTTAAAAGACATGCATGCCTTTCTTCCTCAGAAATGTCTTTTAAATAACAAAGAGTTTTTATTGTATTAAAGGCATCCACTGCTGCTGCAGGTGTTATTGATGTTTTGTTTAAATCTTTTTCTGTTGGCTCTACCTCTTCATCTTCTTCTTTTCCCATTACCTCCTTTACAATTTCTTCAATGGACTGTTCCCCAGCAACTTGCACATCTTTATCAACTTCCAAGAAGTCAATGTAGTTGCAATCAATGGCTTGATGTTTTTTTAATGCCTCAAAACATCTGTTCATTTCTTCTTCAACAACTTCTTCCATTGCTTCATCCATCACAAATCCTGAATGAGAAAAACAATTTTTTATTGTGAAAGAACTAACCCCAACCCATGCAGCCTCTAGCCAGCTAATTGCAAAGAGTAAATGTACTTGAGCATTTTTTTTTCTTCCATGCAAGTGAGAAGATACGTTATCATTCGTTTCCTATATTGGTCTTTTAGGGCTTTAATGATACCCATATCACAGGGTTGTAATGCACTTGTAGTTAGGGCGGGCAAAAATCTTATTTCAATGTTCTGTAACCCTTCAGGTATTTGGTGGGGTGGGCAATTATCTAAAATTAATAAAAATTTTCTTTCTCTTCTTTTGAATATTTGGTCCAATTTTTTCAGCCAATCCGTAAAAATTGCCCCGTAAAAAATGGCTTTTTATTAAAATGATAATTTGAGGGAATATTCATGCCATGGAAGCATCGTGGTCTTCTATATTTCCCAATATAAAGTAAAGGCAGTTTTTCACTTCCATCCATATTACAGCATAACAACACTGTAATTCTCTCTTTAGACTTCTTACCCCCTTCACATTTCTCACCTCTGATAGTCATTGTTTGATTAGGCAAAAGTTTATAAAATAACCCTGTTTCATCAGCATTGAAAATGTCCTGTGAGCTGTATTTAGCTAAAAGTGAAGGAATAATCCCACCTTTCCAAGTGGCTACACTATTGGCATCCACACTTCCAGCTTCTCCATGAAGTCGTTTAAAAGCAATATTCCTTCTGGCCTTAAACTTTTCTAGCCAGCCATTGCTAGCTTCAAAATTATCTTGACCCATTTTTTCAAGGCCTAGAGTATTGTCTTTTCTTTCAAGATATTGCCATTTATGGCAAGTTTCATGGCATTTGCCTGCCTTATCCACCTAAACAGGGCTTCTTCAATCTCTGGGAATTCCCCGTCACGATCACGTTTCAAGGTAGAGCTAAAATTAGATTTTAAAAAGGCAGATGTTATGGCGAATTTATTTTTAAAAATTGTGCTAATGGTGAACCGTGGAATATTTCTCTCTCTAGAAACTTGACTATGTGATTTTCCTTGTTCTATTTCTTCTATAATTTTCATTTTTTTCCACATAGTGAGCTGGTGATACTGACTACGTTTCCAATTTTTTTGGCAGAACCTGACATTCTTGCCCCTCTCATTTATTCAAATTAACACAGAATATTGAATTAAAATGTTATCATAATCATTGTTGGATCATTTTATAAAGATTTATTTATTTAAAATGAAATTATTTATAAATTTAAAAATAGCTAAAATATTCAATGTTAAAAATAAAAAATAAAAATTATTATTAGTTAGCGCATGATGCCGAAATTCCAGCGTAAAAAAAACAACAATAACATCCGTGAAATTGCGCAACGGCACTGCAAAGTGAAACTTAAACTAACCAGAAACCAAAAGTGCGCAGGCGCGATCCTATCGGCGCCCGCCGATGCCGATCGTCGCCGCCGTAATACCGTTTAGCGGTAAAGTTGCATGTAAAATAACATTCAACTGTCGAAATTCGAATTTTAAAATGGTCGAACTATCGGAACTGTCGTATTATCGATACTGTCGAATTACGGTTTGTTATTTGATAGGCCGGAGGTCGGGACATCGGAACATGGTCGAATTATCGCCGAGTGTCGAATTGGGGTGTGTCGAATTAACGAGGTTATACTGTAATCATATTTTTTATTAAAATGCTGTAGATATAATATATTTTTTTAATATTTATCTATTATACAAATGGAGATAAAATATTTGAAAATAAATATCTAATAAAAGGACAAATAAATAAATAGAGGCCTTTAGGGTATAACTAAGGAAGCAAGTAATACATATTAAGCTGTGGTTATCAATAAGAGATGTTCATCTGGTCCTAACTGCTGCTATTCAGAGGGGATTTCTCTATTTGGATGAATAGAGTGAACTCAGGGAAAAGTATATTATAAATTTCCGGAATGTCTATTCTTCTGTGCTTTCTTGTAATTGTTGCATGTTGGCTGACAAAGAATAACTTCCATGGGCATGAAGGATCTTTAGGACTTTATTTAGGCCTAATCAATAAAATATTTACAGAAGAATTTAAAATAAAACAACAATAAAGAAAACAGCAGTTACAAAAGCACCAACTGCAGCACAGTGAAGGAAAGCAGGAGCAGAACAGGAGACAGAAGTTCGTAGAACCTAGAATCTTCCAAGAAGTACACCGGCGTTGGCGTAAGCAGCAGTCCGACCTCTTGGATACCGGAGTAGATCTTTCCAGAACGGTCATGGTTGGTCAGCCAATCAGAAAGCCGCCTGCGCAATCACTTTAGATTGGCCAATCAGTTTTCTTCCGCCCTTTCTGCATTATTCTTAAATGTTCTAGAACATTCTCTCTCCAATCCGGAATGTGCTTTTCTTTCTACGTAACACTGCCCCCTCCTTAGAACTGATCGTCCCGAACATTCCATTGTTCTGGAACAGTACCCCTGAAGGGTGCTAACCAGTTGTAATGCACCACTTTGGGTTTAGACTTCGGGGTCTTCTGAATTCGATTGATGACATCATTGAGGCACTTGATTATCTTGTAGGGTCCTTCCCACTGATACTGAGTTTAGGAGAAAGACCTTTCTTCCGTTGAGGATTATGTAGCCAAACCATTTCCCCCCCTTTAAAAGTCTTGTTGAAAGACTTGATGTTGTACCTGTCTATAATTTTCTCACTGGAAAAGTGGAGCTTTACTCTTGCCCACTGGTGAATGGTCAGCATCCTTTCTTCCAGTTGAGAGATGTACTCATTAGTGTTTTCGAAGGTTTCTTCTGGATGACCAAGGAGCACATCACAAGGCATTCAGAGTTCATGGCCAAATAGCATTCCAGCAGGACTATGACCAGTCGATTCATGCCCATCTGATCGATAGGCATCAGGAGCATGAGAAGATGTTGATCCCAGTCTCTTTGATTCTTGTCGACAAACATGGTCAGGTGTTGAGTAAGAGTCCTGTTAAAACGTTCAACCATTCCATCAGATTGAGGATGCAAAGTTGTAGTCCTTGTTTTCTCAATGCCCAGTTTTCTACACAGTTCTTGGAAAATTTTTGATTCGAAATTCCTTCCTTGGTCGGAATGCAGAATTCTTGGCATGCCAAAAATGCAGACCCAATCTTGCAGTAGTGCTGCAGATACAGATGAAGCCTCTTGGTCTGGAATAGGGACTGCGACAGGCCATTTAGTGATGTAATCCATTATTACCAGGATGTACTTATTTCCTATGTCACTTTTTGGAAAGGGCCCCACAACATCAATGACAATCCGTTCAAATGGGGTACCTACATTGTAGATCTTCAACTTTCCTTTGGATCTTGTTGTCGGTCCTTTTCTCGCTGAGCATTGCGTACAGTTTCTGCATCATTTTTCGACATCAGCTCGACTTTCTGGTCAACAAAATCTATTCTCTAGCTTTGCCAATGTTTTTCTGATGCCGAAGTGATCTCCCGTGGGACTGATATGCATCTCCTGGAGAACCAAAGGTACATGAGATTTAGGTAACACCAACTTCCAAGATTCATGCTTTCCATCCTCGTTCTCCCATTTCCTGTATAAGACACATCTTCCATGGTCAAAGAATTCTAGAGGAACCAGAGATTTTTGGTTTTAGGACTGTATGGGGCTACATCTTCCCAGAATGATCTTTCATCTAATTCCTTTCAATTTATCATCGGCAAAAAATCTCGGTCTTCACATTGAGCCTTTCTTAAAGCTTGGTCAGTCCAATGTTGATCTTCTACTTCATCGCTTTCTTGAACTGTAACTTGTCTTATACAAAATCTTTCTTCAGCACGAGCACAATCTCCACTTTGTGGAACACATGGCCTTCTTGGTAAGGCATCAGCATTATCGTTCCGTCTCCCATGGTTCTTCCTAGGGGCTGAGGTGGTTTTAAAATTTTCCGGACAGCTTCTTCTCATGTGGCCATATTGTCCACATCTCCAGCAGTCGGTAAAACTGCGTTGTTTTACTTTTCGGGGCAAGTTGGAGAAATGTGATCAAAAGCTCCACAAATCCGCAGCGACTCTTTTCTCTTTCAAGCTTATCCTTAGAGATACCTGGACAGTTTTTTCTTATGTGGCCATCTTGTCCGCATTTCTAGCAACCTGTATCACTGCGCTGTTTTACTTTTCGGGGTCAAGTTGGAGACATGTGTTCATGGGCTCCATAGGTCCAGCAGCGATCCTTTTTTTCTTTCTAGATTATCCTATTTAACTCGTCTAGCCATGCGATAACTTCCACTTGAAGCTTGATGGGCAGCTTCATACTTCATGGCTTGGACCAGGGTTTCTTATAGAGTAGTCGTACTTGATAGTCTGGCAAACTTCTGGGTTTCAGGGTCTCCGATGGCATCAATAAACTGATATTGGGCCATAAAATCTTGTATTTCAGGAGGGCATGTTTGATAGGCTAATCTTGCCTGGCGTCAGATGTAGTGGGCCAAATCCTGCAAACTTTGTTTCTTATCTTGTAGCCTATTCTTGAACTTTACTACATAAAGCTGTAGGTAATGTTCTTCTCCATATCGGGACTTCAGAGCGTCAATCAGGGAGTTGAAATCTAGGCGAAGTTGTTCCAGAATCATCTGGAGAACTTCCACTGCAGGTCCACGAAGTACAGCAGCCAAAAAGCTTGCCTTATCTCTAACGTTGCATCCGTTCACTTGGGCAACCACATCGAACTGGGTTTTGAAGGAGGTACATGATGATTGTCCATCAAATGTAGGAACTTTGACAAGAAGTCTACCCGAATTTTTATTTTTTTGCTGTAAACCGGAGTTCTTGAATGGCCCGTTTTCACAGCAGCAAGTCTCTTCTAAAACAGACATTTATCTTTCATTTCTTCTTTTACAGAGTAGATTTCATCTTCTAAGCATTTGAATTTAAGCCCCAAGCTTTCTTTTAGCTCTTGATGTTGAGCTTGAGTAGCCTGATTTTGAGCTTGAATAGCCTCACAAGTTTCTTGATTTTGAGCTTGAAGAGCCTTGTTTTGAGCTTGAATAGCCTGGTTTAGAGCTTCACGAGTTTCTTTATTTTGAGCTTGAATAGCTTCAAGAGTTTCCTGATTTTGAGCTTGTAAAGCCTGGTTTTGAGCTTGCATAGCTTGGATCGCTTTCAATATTTCATCCATTTTTGTGGTACATACCATCACTTAGTCAGGCTTCACCTAAAGACCCCACTTCTGACACCAAATTGTTGCGTTGTTGGTTGGCAAAGAATAACTTCTGTGGGTACAAAGGATCTTTAAGACTTTATTTAGACATAATTGATAAAATATCTACAGAAGAATGCAAAATAAAACAATAAAGACAACAGCAGTTACAAACTCACCAACTGCAACACAGTGAAGCAAAGCAGGAGCAGAACAGGAGACATTCGTAGAACCTTCTAGAATCTTCCAGGAAGTACACTGGCGTCGGTGGTAAGCAGCATTCCGACCACTTGAGACAGCAGCTTGCTTGGAATACACCACGAAGCTTCCTTCTTCTCCCTCTGGCATGAGTTCCTAGAGGCTATTGTTCTTTCTTATAGTAGGGAACTTAAGCCTTAGTAGGGAACTTAACCTAGGTGAGTTCCAGAAAAAGGTTTTAATTACGATTTTTTTTTTCGGATAATGGGCCATTGTTGTGGATGCTGATAAGTAGGAAATAGTGAAATAGTTTTCTATTGGCAAATCATTATACCATGTTTTCTCTTGTAGAAGGGTGTTGATACCTGAAAGCTAGAGATTAAAAAGGTTTTTGAAAAGATACTTTTACCTGGAGGCCTGATATCTTTACTCAATATACCTTTTTGTTTTCAATATCAACACCTGACCTTTTTTCTATTTTTAAAATTATTTTTCCCCAGAACAGCGCATTTATGCAAACTTGGCTTCAAATACCCATTTCTTGATTTCTGGGCCCAAATTTTGGTTGTAGAAGTATAGCCTGCACCACACTGATAGGGGCCAACAGCACGAAATGTGTAGATTGTTGGCTTTTTTGATATATCAAGAAATTGCATTTACCAAATATCACTGAACAAGTAGTTTATTTTTGTTCCACTAGATAACGCTCTAGTATCTAAAAATGCTCATGTAAGCGTGGTCAGGATATGCCTTTTTAAAAATATTTGGATATTAAAATTCATTTTTATTTAAATTATTTAAAAATGTATGCATACACTTTTTATACAAATTTGTATAAAACATCCATTTAAATCATTAAAATTGTCAAAGTTTACATAATAACTGTGACTATCCGTTTTATCAACAATATTTTAAAGATATCTATCAATTTTTTCTGATGTATAAAATCATTTATTAAATGAAAAATAAAATTTTTATAAAAATGGAAATTTTGATCATTTTTGGAAAAGAGTATGACTAAGCGACAAAATGACACCAGCACTCAAATGGTTAAACTAATTTAGATATTTTCTATCACATACATTGTAATCGCCTGCTGCCAAAATTACAGAAAAGTACATGAAATTAAAACTGTGAACCATGAAACCCACTGTTAATAATAGTGTAAAGATCAAGAAAGAAATTATGACAAGTTTAGCATGACCCTTGGGGAACTCATGCACTGAATAATTCGGGTGGCATTGGTGGAAGAAAAATGAATTTCGTGGGGGGAGTTAGACAGAAAGGAGTTTGGGGATTCCAGATACAGGAAAGTGGACACCAGAATGAATGTGCCTACAGGACTGTGTTGCCAGGGTTGGATGTAGATGTGTGTGGAGTGGGATGCTTTGCAAGATGACATCCATGACTTCAAGGATCCATGTCCCCAATATGGAATTTCTTCCTGTTCATACCACTCTAATAAAGCCCAAACTTAGCTTCATTTCTTCATGAACTCACTTGCAGTCTTTGTAGCATCCTGAACAGATAAAAGAACATGAATGGCATCTGTGTACCGATGCAACAATTTGGTGTCAGATGTGGGGTGCAGCTTAGTAATTTTCATTGAAGATTTTTTTTCAATAATAAAAAAGAATAAATAATCGAACTTAAAATTGATGGAAATGATGTATTCAAAGATTTTTCTAGTCTATGAAATCAGAAAAATGACAACACTGCCTTTGCCAGCCCCAAGCCTGGATGAAAAAGGAGGAGGGGAAGCAGTAACAAGCTCAACAAAAAAACTGGGCTCAGCTGGCCCGGCTGATAGTACCCTGTAAGGGCTCCTAATCCAGGGATACAGGATGAGCAACCTTTGTACTCCATGTTAGGAGCGGCTGCACATGGCGTCTGTTCCTCATGTCAGGCAGCTATTTCTTTTGGAGCTAAGTCTGCCTGCTACTGAGTAGTGCTCCCAGCCTTAATGACAAAGGCAGAAGCTTTCTACCTCACCTAGTCGTGATGGTTGTCAAATCTGCCTAATATGCTGCATCAGCCGTCATGCAGAATAATCAGGGCCGTGTCTGAAGTTAGGCAGAGGGCTTCATTTGAAAAATTCCCTACAGTCTTCAAATGGCAAATTGAATGTTCTTCAATGCAAAATCAATGGCATATCTACTTATAAGAGCAAGATTAAACTGAGCGAGATATTATCACCTGCGGATTCCAAAGGTGCTAATATCATTTGTCTACAAGAAACCAAGCTTAAGCCCAACCAACTTTTTAAGGTAAAGGGCTTTAAAATACTGAGAAAAGACAGACCTTCAGCAGATGGAGGAGGAGGGCTCCTGACCCTCATCAAAGACCTTTCTTTTGAAGAAATTGTCACTCCTTCAACGACTCACACTGAACTACAGGCCTTCAAAATACACCTACCTAATCAGAAACCCATAACAATTGTGAACACCTATCATCCACTTTAAAAATTAGGCCCTGAAATAGACTCGGTTGCACACCTACTTGACCCCAATATTCTCGTCCTTTTTGACTTCAACAGCAAGCATCAATCTTGGGGGTGTTCCCTCAACAACACTGAGAGCTCTATCCTCAGCACCTTCATTGATAAAAACTACCTCACAATTGTGTCCCATGGCCTTTTATGTACTAAGTGAAATTCTCAACCTGCAACCTCAAAACACTTTATTGACTGTATTGACTCATCCATTGATGAGCTCTACTCATCCCCAGCAGACACCATCAAAAGTCTCAAGCTTTACAAGCTTGATACCCTAATATGAATGAGTGGAGATAAGAAAGAAAAAGAAGCGGAACAGTCAGAACTCATTCATGCTCTTTTTGCAGCAATGAAAGATCTTTCTCAGGAATTTCTGTAATCCTCCAAGCAAAATTCAGCATTTAAAGAACTCACTAGATAATTAGATTAAACAATCCCCATCATTTGAAGCATTTTCTAGAAAACCCGATCAACAAACTGCATTTTAGAATGAGAAGATTGACCAATAGCATGTGGAAGTTGCGCTCATTGTGTCAGAACCACTGTATGCGAACCAAGACGAAAAGATGTGCTACGACTTTGAAGCTATCACCACCATCCCTCCTCCATCAAGCAAGATGAAGAACCAACAGTCCCAGACTGAAAATAGTTTTATTGAAATTGAGACTACCACACAGCCGGATGCCTCCAAAGGTTTTGAGGAGTCCATAGTCTAGTGAAAGGTCTGCACAAAAATAGTTTCAGAGAAAAATTTTAGAAAAAGAAAATGAGATATATTGAATAAATTATAACCCTTTTTATAGAAATTGTAAAATTTATTGGAAAGTTAAACATTAATTTGCTTGTTTTAGGCCAGCAAGAAGCAACTCATTTTCGGCCGTGACTTTATTGGAAGAAGAAGCCTATTATGGGGCCACTCACCCAATTATCCATTCATTATTAGTTCTCTAGCTTTTGATGTGGATAGCATAATGGTAAGTTATATTTAAATAATATTTTGAATATCACACAATTTTTTTACCATTAAATCTCTATATATATAAAAGTCAATTTCTGTCTGTCTGTCTGTTTCGCGATAAACTCAAAAACTACTGAACCAATTGGTACCAAATTTTGCATGTCGCTTTTTATAAACCTGAGGAAAATTTTCGGCTGCATTTTGATTAGTATTTTTGGCTATTTCTTTTTTTCATTTGAAGAACTTTTTTTTACGCGGACTAATCCGGAATGGAATTAATACCTAAATATGGCCATTTTTTTAAAGCATCGGTGGTTCAGTGGTAGAATGCTCGCCTGCCACGCGGGCGGCCAGGGTTCGATTCCCGGCCGATGCATTTTTTTTTAAACAATTTTTAAAACTCATTTATATTATATCTTCTATATATATAAAAATGAATGTTTGTATGTTTGTTTGTTTGTTTGTTGGTTTGTATGTCCGGTATACAAATTCGCAGTAGTTCACTAATTCAAACCAAAATTCCCATACATAGGTAAAAAAATACGGGGAAGACGATAGGCTATTTTAAAAAAATATATAAATCAATTATTAAAACTATATATTATTAGTCAGAAAATGATGATGACGATATTGCTGTATCATGTAAGATTATCAGATACAAAATTATATCGGGAAAAATTCCAAAAAGCAGAGACCACGGGTGAAACCAGCTCATTATTTTGTACGCAGGAACAAAATTCTAACAGAAAAACATTCATTCGAGCAGAAAACAAAAGCCAGATCATCTTTCTATAAAAATATCGCTTCTCAGACACAAAGTTTGGAGCGGGACGTTTCACAAGAGTGACATCCACGGCGCCAATTTATAATTGTAACGAATAGTATTTAAATAAAAACATTTAATCGGGTAAAACCCGGGCGTTGCCCGGGTCATTCGGCTAGTAGATAATAAATGCTACTATATACTTATATATAGTATATGTGATTGTTAACTTAAAATTGTTAATTAATAACATCAGATATAATTAAATATATTTTATATAACACATTGGCATAGCAGTATTGCTTTAACATTAGACTAATAAAAATTCTTTTTTTCTATTTTTAATCTTCTTCAACATTAAAAACTGAATAAAGTTCTAAACATATTTCTCTATTATTAATATAAATAAACTGTGACATCTGGTAGAAACATTGCTAGCATTACCAAAGTTGAGAAGTCAATTTTATCACTGTATATGCTCTTGTGATGCCTATGCCCAACACTCCCGAAAAAACATTTTGTTTTGAAAAATAGGAGGAAGTGAGAATTCCATCCATTAACTAAATTTTCACACCGCTATAGTTCTTAAGTACAGCCTTGAGCAAAGCCAACATGATCATGAGTAAATTTTCTTTCAATTATTTATGCGTAGTGATTTTGTATAATAAATTTCTTTTGGAAAGACTTGGCACACAGATGTATTTGGACATAATTCAAATGACTGGTATTAAAGCCCGACTTTTTAAACATTCATAATGAACATTAATGGGCTTATAAAATGGAAGGAGGGGGGGATCAACCTGCTATATAGATGTGCCACTAGAGACGGGCACATTATATTATATATTTGAGGTCTCTTGTTAAAATGTTAGTATATTTTCAAAATATTTCAGCATATAGATGGATATTTTTTATCTATAAAGATAAAGGTCACCCCTCCTGTCAACATAGATGCCAAAGAGCTAGATTTCATCTATCTTTATATATGAGAAAACAATAGAAAAAAATAAAAGATAAGTGGGTCAGGTGTTGATATTAAAAATAAAAAATGCATATCCTGGTAAGGATATGCATTTTTTATCTTTATATATATATATATATCTATACAAACTCTATAACAAAAAAATAGCATTAAAGGAGTTGATTTATAAGAAAATACATATTGTTACGTGCGTGTCTGGATGGCTAAGAGATGGCGAGGTTCAATAGGGATACAGAAATTTATTGGTAGTATTTGATATGAAAGAATAAGTTAAATAAACTGCAGGCTTTGCAGAAGAGTAAATAAACAACAGATCTTCCCAGTACTTACATGTGATAACAGTCCCCCAATGTCCGGGAGAGAGAGTCACCGTCAAGATGCTGCAGACAATCGCAGTTCTGACTCGTAGAAGTCCACACGTCGAGAGGCTGTGTCAAAGATATTGCGGTCAATCGCTTGTAAACACGTTGAACACACAACAATATCCATCCGCACACACCAGTGTGGCTTTTTCTATATCCTTCCCGAATAATCCAGCAGCTAGGGAGAGTATACGTTGAACAGGTAGCGCATGCTCAGACGAACTATGTCTCGCGCACCGTCAGCCTGCAATGATCAAACCTGGTGGAAAAACATGCTAGAACATGCGCAGCGCTTCTATTGGCTGACCCAGTTGTGACGTCACAGCCATTCCTTCCGCCTGCAGCCTACACGCGTGCTATATCATGTCATTGCAAACAAAGCAATATTTTCCGATCGGTATGCCGTTTCAATACCCCCTTTTCAGTCCTTGGTATGGGGCAAGTCGATTGAAGTGGACTACCCGTGGCTTGGAGTGTTCTGTTCATTGGATCCGTTAGACCACACCATTGAGTCTGGTCACAACTTGGTATGGTCCTTCCCATGGTCGTTGAAGTTTAGGGGAGAGCCCCTTTTTTCGCTAATGATTAAATAGCCATACCAGATCTTCCTTGAAGGCATTGCCATGAATCTTGGTGTACATTTTTTTCATTACCTCACTTGCAAAATGTAGATTTTCTCGAACCCACTCGTGTACTTGGTTCATTCTTGATGTTAAACTCTGGATGAACTCATCTGGGCTTCATTATGACTTTCACTGGACTGACCAAAAATCAGATCACAAGGTAATCTCAATTCCCAGCCAAAAAGCATCATTGCTGGCGTGTACCCTGTGGACTCGTGGATAGCTGATCTATAGGCCAACAGAAACAGAGGGAGATGAATATCCCAGTCTTTCTTGTGATATTCCACAAAAATGCTTAAGTGATTGGTGATCGTCCTGTTGAACCTCTCCACCATGCCATCAGATTGAGAATGAAGTGGGGTCGTTCTAGTCTTTTGAATCTTGAGTAATTGACACATCTTTGAGAAAAGTCTTGATTCAAAATTTCGTCCCTGGTCTGTGTGAATTTGTAATGGCACCCCATATCTGCTGAATACATGGTTCACCAGAATATATGCAACTCTTTTGGCTTCTTGATCTGGGATTGCAAATGCTTCTGGTCATCGGGTGAAATAGCCCATCGCCACGAGGATTTAGCGATTTCCAAGATTACTCTTGGTAAGAGGGCCCATTATGCCGATGGCAATTCGTTCAAATGGGGCCTACCTACATTGTAGGTCTTCATTTCCCCCCGTGATCTTGTTTTTGGTCCTTTTTGGCAGGCGCATTCATTGCAAAGGGGGCACTATTTTTCCACATCAGCTCTAGATCTGACCCAATAGAATCTTTCTTTCACTTTGTGCAAGGTCTTATTGATGCCAAAGTGACCACCACTAGGGCTGCTGTGTAATTCTTTTAATACTTTTGGAACCAGTGAACGGGGTATTATAAGCTTGTAGGTGACATGTTGGCCATCATCACTCTCCCATTTGCGGTATAACTGACCATTTCTCATTTTTAGAGTTCCGCATCGCCCAATAACTTTTTGTACCTGGGCTATAAGGTGCCACATCATTCCATCTTGGTCTTTCATCTCCAGATTCTAGCCAATTTATAATTGGTAGAAGGTCTTGATCTTCATATTGAGCCTCCCTCACTTATTGGGGGTCCCAATGATCTTCATTTTGTCCAGTTACAGTTGCTGGTCGTACATTGACTGGGTCAAAGTTTAATTCAGCCCGGGTGCAGTGTTTGAACTTTTCTGGACATGGTCTTCTAGAAAGAGCATCTGCATTACCATGAGACTTTCCACGTCAGTGTTAATTTTCAAATTCACATTCTTGAAGTCTCTGAATCCAGCAAGCTAACTGTCCTTCTGGGCTCTTGAATTTTAGAAGCCTTCTGAGTGCTGCATGATCAGTTCTTAATAGGAACTTCTGTCCATAAAGGTAATGATGGAATTGTTCAATAGACTTCACAATAGCCAGGAGTTCCTTGCGGGTCACCCAGTAGTTTCTTTCTGGTTTTGATAGAGTTTTACTGAAATGGGCTATGACTTTTTCTTTTCCGTTCTGGACTTGAGATAAGACTCTCCCAATCCCAATATTGTTTGTATCAGTGTCCAGGATGAATTGCATTCCTGGGATGGGGTACGCCAGCATTGGTGGAGATTACAGATAGTTTCAACTTTTCCATAGCTCTGTTGCATTCAGGAGTCCGAAGAAAAGGCTTTCCACTTTCTGTCAGTTGATCCAGCGGTCTGGCAATGTTTGAGAATCCTGGTACAAATTTTCTATAGTAGCTGCATAGCCCAAGAAAACTTCTAATTTGATGGATGTCTTTTGGTATTGGCCATTTTTTGCACAGCTCGAATTCTTTCAGGATCAGTTTGGATTCCTGTAGCTGAGATAACGTGGCCAAGGTAATGGACTTCTTTCTTAAACAGCTTGCATTTCTTTGGGCTTAGCTTTAGTCCAGCAGCTTGGATCTTTTTGAGGACTTTTTCCGAGTTAGTGATGTGTTCTTCAAAATCTTTGCCCCAGGGCAATGATGTCATCAAGGTAGACTAAGCATGTTTCCCAAGAAACACCCTGTAGAACAGTCTCCATCAGTCTCTCAAAGGTTGCTGAGGCATTCTAAAGTCCAAAGGGCATTACCTTGAATTGGTAGAGACCATTACCTGCTGTGAAAGCCGTCTTCTCCTTATCTTAAGGGTGAATGCAGACTTGCCAGTAACCACTCTTGAGATTCAGGGTGGAAAACAATTTCGACCCAGAGAGAGAGTCCAGTGTGGCATCGATCCTCGGTACTGGGTAGGTGTCTTTCTTGGTGACTTCGTTGAGCTTACGGTAGTCTACACTAAAGCGGAGGGACCCATCTTTCTTCTTCACTAGGACAACTGGTAAAGACCATAGACTAGATGATGACTCAATGATGTCCTGATCAAACATTTCCTTGATTAGACTGTCAGCTGCTTCTCGACAAGCAAGGGGAAATCTTCTTGGTAGTTGATTGGTTGGGCTGCTCCAGTATTGATTCGGTGCTGAGTCAGGTAAATATGTCCCATATCTGTTGAGCTTGACGAGAAGATGCCCTCATACTTGCAAAGGTGAGAGGCCAGTTGTTTTCTTTTGTCATAGTCCAGTTCTAGTTTGGTTTCCTTCCACAGCTCTTGTAGATGTTCCCTTTTATCAGACATTCACTTCTTGGGGGTATCTGAACATCAGCATCAACAATTACTTTCAAAATTCGATGGTCTTGGAGTTCTTCTGGACTGATCAAGGGAATTTTCTTTTCCTCTATCATAATGAGATTTTCTTTCAAGTCAATGCTGAAGCCATATTTTCTCAAAACATCCAGGCCAATGAGGCATTCATTCTTAATGTCTGCAATATATCTAGATGCTGAAACAGATGGTCGCCAATTTGGAATTCCAGTTTCACTTTGCCTTCAATTCTAGATCTTTTTCCTGTTGCGGTTGAAGGATCAGGTTGGTTCTTTCTTTGACTTTTATTGGCCTAGATTTTAAACTTTTTATCTATCATGTCTGTTCGAGGCAGAGTAACATTAGCACCCGTATCAATCACCATCTTGCATTTGGTGCCATTTACTAATCCTTCTGTTGCAAGATCACTGTTTTCTCCTTGAAGACTTGAGACTCTGATGATTCTCCCTGGGAAACCTCCAGTTATTCCAACCAGCCTTGAACTTTTGACTGGCTGAGGGTCGTTTCTTTATGTGACCTGCTTTTCCACAGTTCCAGCAGACTATTCCAGATTTTCGTTTTGGGGAGAAACTTCTGGATCCTTGTCCTCCTGTTGATGAGAATTTATTTCTTCCAGAGTTTTTTATGGCTCCAAACTCTTCGTCAGATAGGTCTGAAGTTCCTTCTATTTTTTCTGTGCAAACAACTTTCTGGTGGTTTCTAGAAGCTTCTCTGGATGAATCAAACTTGAGTGCGTGAACTAGAGCAGACTGTTAGGTCTTGCAATCTGCCATTTTTACTGATTGTTGACAGACCGAGTCATAAATGGCATCCACAAAATTTTGTAGGGCCAGTGTGTCTTGAACAGCTGAAGGACATGTCGGGAAGGGCAGTCTGATAAGTCTTTTAATATCTGTGGCCAGTTCTTGAAGAGTCTCGCCACATCTTTGGCGCCTGTTCTTTAGTCATACGATATGGACAGGCTGGAGGTTCTTATCTCCAAATCTCAGGGCTAAAGCATCAATCAAGGCTTGATAACTAAGCCTGTTCTCATTTGACAGAGTCTGAAGGACTTCAGTATTTGTCCACCCAGAGCAGCAGCAAGGAAGCTTGCTTTCTGGTAGTCTGTCCATTGGTTACTCTGGGCCACAACTTCAAACTGTGTTTTAAAGCAGTCCCAGGATGATTTTCTATCATAGGTGGGAGGCTTGATCTTCACGACAATCTCAGTAATGGTAGGAGGATGTCGAGTTCCAAATTAAATTTGAATATTTCCAATTTTTCGTCAACTTGCTTTAGTGTCTGGGCTTTTATGTCAACAACTTCTTCCAGAGCTTTAACTTTCTCATCAAGTCTTTTTACTTGGCTTTCAATTTAGAACAAGTCCAGCAATATTCTTTTCCATAATCTCTAGCTTGGTATCCATGTGAGAGACCAGATCTTTGTTTTGAGATCCCGTTTTAGATAGTTCTTTGATCATCTCCATCAATTCCTCCATTTTGCTTCTTGTAAGCATTCACTTTTTCAAAAATAACTTTTCTTTCTTTTTCTGCATCCCGCTTCTGGCACAAATTTGTTACGTGCGTGTCTGGATGGCTAAGAGATGGCGAGGTTCAATAGGGATACAGAAATTTATTGGTAGTATTTGATACGAACGAAAAAATTTAATAAGGAAATGAACTGCAGACTTTGCACAAGAGTAAATAAACAACAGATCTTCACAGTACTTAACAGGTGATAACAGTCCTCAATGTCCAGGAGAGAGAGCCACCGTCAAGATGCTGCAGACAATTGCAGTTCCGACCCGTAGAAGTCCACACTCAGAGGCTGTGTCGAAGATATAGCGGTCAATCACTTGTAAACACGTCGTTAAACACACGACAATAATCCACCCGCACACACCAGCGTGGCTTTTTCTATATACTTCCCGAAGAATCCACCTAGGAAGAGTACATGTTAAACAGGTAGCGCACATTCAGACGAACTATGTCTCGCACGCCGCCAGCCTGCGATAATCAAACCTGGTGGGAAAACATGCTAGAATGTTTGGCGCGCCCCGATTGGCTGACCCAGTTGTGATGTCACAGCTGTTCCTTTCGCCTGCAGGCTGCACGCATGCTATATCGTGTCGTTGCAAACCAAGCAATATTTTCTGATCGGTCTGCCGTGTCAATATATATATACAAAAATGTTGAGACCAAACATGTAAATGATTGAAATTTGTTGGCCATTTTATGCAAAGCAAGAGCTCCAGCACATCTGAACTAGTGTTCTAGACTCAATATTCTTTGCGGCACGAGCTGATTTTCAAAATTAGCATCCGATTTTTTTTGCACCAAACCTATTTTTACTGTATCAATGCCTCGCCGAAAGATTTGTGCTCATTTTGAGCATTTGCACGACATCTGTGTCAAAGTGATTTCAGCTATTAGACAATTTTGACAAGAGTCAACATTGGAAAAATGCAATGCCAGTATGGCAGTGGTCGGCCAATGAACAGAACAGAACGAGAGTACAGAGCCATTGTCAAAATGGCTGTCACAGCACCGGATTTGACATTATCTACCATCCATGTGTAAACCGCCACACAGTGTCCAAAATGACTATCAACAGATGACTGAAAGAGTGTATCTAAGAGCTCTCCAACTGTTATGATGCCCTTCACAACACGTACACCGAAAAGTCAGATACAGTATTGTCGGGAGCAGTCAACTTGGAACCACGCTGAATGAGGACATGTAGTCATTAGTGATGGTTCCATTTCTTACTTTGTCCTGATGACCGTGGCAAATGTGTCTGGAGTTGTCCTGGGCAGCATGTGGATCCTGGCCTTACTTTCAAACACTACACAGGTTCAAAAAAGGGCGTTATGGTTAGGGTGCCATTTTATTGGTAGTGATTCCTAGCACCCTGATAGCACAATGGTACATAGATGACATTCTAGGGCCTGTTTTGTTGTCGTTCCTCTCACATGACCTTGGGCTTACTTTTCAACAAGATAATTCGGATCACACAATGTTTTACTATGGATTGTCTTCAATCTTGCCGAACTCCTTCCTTGGCCAGCAAGGTCACCTGATCTCTCACCCATAGAACACATTTGTAACTTGTTGGGAAGGCAATATCAACCATCCTGGAATGTTAACTATTTATCCCGACAGTTAGAGACAATTTGGCAAGAATCCTGTAGGACACCTCCTAGAATCTTAATCAGTCAATGACATGCAGGGTTGCAGCCTGCATCCAGGCCAGTGGGGCTCCAACGACATATACTTTCTCGATATTTGACGATCAAACTGTGGAATAAAATTATTGTTCTGATATTTTAATGATTTTTTCCCCATACATATTCTTCACATACACCAATTTTTGTACCATCTGACAACTTTTTATTGGGTTGTCAATTTATTTGTTATAGAGTGGTGTATATTCATATCAGCATATCTAAATTTTAATCTGTAAACTCTTTACTCTTCATCTATCAATATCCATTTTTTAAAACTATTTTTGCTTTAAAGTAAAATATGTTTGTTTCAGTGGGAAGAAATACCAGCGAATGGAATTTTTTGTCTTGATTTATCTATTGAAGAATTAATTATAAATCATTATACATGGTCAAGGTCAATAACTGGTTGTTCCCAAATAGAAGTTAATAAAAACGATCTTTTAGCAATTCCTTTTAAAAATAAAGGACATATAGAGATCAATTGTTTGGAAACTTTAAACAAAATAAGTCCAATTGAAACTTCAGACTCCACCATCTCCGATGCAAGGCTAATAGATTTAGGCTATGATGGTGAAAAGAAAATACCATTGCCTTCTTTGCAAGAAGTAAAAGAGCTATGCGAAATACTTTCTCAAGCTGTAAAAGTGCGAGTAGATAATCAACCTGAGTGTTGTAAAGATTGCTTCCAATCAAAATCCTGTTTTCATTCATCTGTTTCCATTCTTTATTCAGGAGGTTTAGATTCTTCAGTTATAGCAATTTTAGCTGATAGGTAAGAATATTTTTTTTCCAAAATTCGTGTTTTTGATAACCATTAATGTTTTAGGCATGTATCAAATGATCAGCCAATTGACCTGCTCAATGTAGCTTTTGAGCATACACAAGGTGGTAAATCAACCTTCTTATCACCCGATCGAAAAGCTGCTCTAGAAGGTGTTGAAGAATTGAGAAGAATAGCACCAACGAGAAAATGGAATTTAATTGAGGTATATTTCAGCAAATTATTATATGAAAAAAATGTTTATTTAATTTTATTTTTCAGGTTAATGTCACAAAAGACGAAGTTGATAAATTTAGGTAAGAGGTTTTAAAAGACTTATTTTTGTAAAAAATGTTTCTTTTAAAAAGATTTACTTGTGTTTAAATGATTTTATATTATGATAAGGTACTATAGATTAGAAACACAAGGTATTAATGTCAAATCCAAATAAATAGTGTGATGTTTTGGTAACAACGCTGTTACTGAAATTTCAGACACTATTTGGATTTGGTCTTATTACCTTGCGTTTACAATTTTGTATTATTTACTTATTTGAAGTGACCATGAAAGAGAGAAAGAATAGATTATAATTAGTATGATTATTTATATGTGTGTGTCGATATTTATGATTTATGTCAACCCTTTCTAGTCCGCAAGCAAAGGCTTTGGGTTAGCCGCTAGCCATTACCAGTGGCTTCAGTGTAATCAAGGGGTGGGGGACGAGGAAGGCTTGCACCAATGCCACGTTTCCAGAATATCAAGAGAGAATCTTGCTGAATTATCTCCCTTCCCTCGCACCTCGAGTTTTTACTTATTTTGCTTGCATTTTTCAATTTTTTCAATGTTGTTTATATTTTGCCTGCTCGCTCCAAATCTCCTTTTTCGGATGATTCTTCATCAACTGTAAAAGTACATTCAGAACTTTTGTCTGAAGATCGTAACAACGCTCTTACCGAAATGTCACACACTATTTATTTGGATTTGGTTTTATTACCTTGTGTTTGTAATCTATAATCCAAATTGGCCTTATCATCACCTGAAAGTGTTCTTTAAGATTCTATAGCAGATATTAGTTCCCAAGCTACCAAAATTTACGAATTTAAGGAGTCTAGCTCATCTTGAACAGCTAGACATTTTCATATTTCCACACAAATTTCTACACAAATTTCACCCATATTGAATAACTTTCTAGAATGCATAGTTACCTAATTGGGACCATTATGCAAAGCCAATAAGGAATGCTACAGTAATTGAAAAAAAAAAAACAACTTTAGGTGGGGCAAACTCTTGTCTTCAGAAAGAAACCTATTTGCACTCTGTTGGAAGGACAAACCTGTGGTCCATATTGCCTCTTCAAATCACACAGCTTTAACACAGCTAGTCACCAGGAAAACTAGACATGGTTCAGAAGAAGTTAAGCCAACTGCCATTATATACTACACTTCGAATATGGGGGGTGTGGATGTTGCTGGCCATTATTGTACAAAATACGATTTTCTCTGAAAAAGTGTAAAATGGAGAAAAAGTATATCAACTCATACATCATATACACCCAGACCATGGAAAAATGGATCATGGCCAATCAGATGTGAAAATATCGCGAACATTTAGTGGATTAGCTTGTGGAACCATGGCAGAGTGAATGTCCAAAATGTATGAAAGCTTCAACCTCAAAAACTTGGAAAGGATGGAAAATCAGTTCCACAATGTTAACATCCAGACTGTCAAAAGTTCAAGGTCTATTTTTCCCAATCCACAGCTGGGGATTAGAAAAATAACAGGTTTTTATTGTGAAACCTGTAGTAACACACCAGCTCTTTATTTGGAGGATGATTTCCGAAAATACCATACTTTATTGAACTTGTAAAACATTGTTCTCCATTATATTTGATAATATGGGAATTTAAGGGATGATGAGCGAGCGAATCCTATTACGTGGCCAGTAGATGGCAGCCTCTACACTTACATAAGCAAAGGTGGACGCAAATCAGAAAGGGTTAACCTTGTTTATTGAAAAAGGTTTGGAGGATGGTTTTCATGGGGAAAATGTCATTTATTACTTTTAATATTTGTAAAATATAGTTATTAAATGCATTCAGAAACAAATGCATTTATTAGATCTTGTAAGAAAAGATTCAGATTAATGAATAAGCAAAAAAGTAGTTTTGGCAAATTCAAACAAAAGCTATTTTTATACAACAGTTTAGGGCTATTGCCCCTCATTAGAACAGGGGTAGCATTGAGTGAATCTGCCAAAAAGCAGCTGCTCAGTCCTTTTAATCATGCCAGAGGAAAAACTGAAGAACAACTTTTTCACTCAATTGTTCTAGCTATCTTCGAGACTTACTTTATGTATACATTCATAATTTGTTTTAAAATTATTTCTATTTAAAAAAAGTAACTGTGATTCTCTCTCTCACCTAATTTACAGATTTAAAATATATATATACAGTAAAACCTCCCTGTAAAGAACACCTAATTGCAGAATTAAAGTGTCGTTTGGGCAGAGATGTCCTCTCACCGGAGAGTTGCTAAATAGTAAAAATGGTAATTTTGCCAATGAAAACTGTCCTTTATAGAGAGGTGTCCTCTCATGGAGGTTCTACTGTATATATATATAGAAGCATAGGGAGCTTCTCCTGTCAAAATAAAAGTCAAAAACTGACGCCATCTATTGACCGTCGCCGCAAACTAGCGGCCTTGGGTCGGTGACAAAGCCACAACACCAGCTTTGGCAAATTGAGAAGCGTCCACCTAGAGACCATGGTTTCGGGCTAATGGCCCTCGTCAGTCTAGGGCGGACTTTATTCCATGAGATCCACAGGGATCTAATGGAATCTTCACAATCTACCAAAGAGGCGTTTTGCTGGCAAGGTGGCTGGGCCAAATCTATGGCTATAATATAGATGGAAAAATTGCCGGGAGGAAATTGATCCATAGAAGCATAGGGCGCTTCTCCTGTCAAAATAAATGTCAAAAACTGACGCCATCTATTGATCGTCACCACAAACTAGCGGCCTCGGGTCGGTGACAAAGCCACAACATCAGTGTGTTAATTAAATTCTTTGTCTTATATGAAAGCAATTTGACAAGGAAAACTTCAGATTAAACTATAAATAAACTTACTATTTTCAATTAACCTAACTTTATTTTTCAGAGATAAATATATAAAGGAACTCTTGTATCCAAACAAAACAGTACTGGACGAAAGCATTGGGTGTGCTTGTTGGTTTGCTGCTCAAGGAGAAGGATTATTAAATGGAACTTCTTATAGAACACCCTCCAGGGTAAGTTATTTTTCATATTCTTTGAACAATAAATTTATATTCTGTACAGGTGATTCTTCTAGGAATGGGTGCAGATGAACAGCTTTGTGGATATACTCGTCATCGTGTTGCTTTTAAGTAAGTTTTTATAACTTTTATTTATTTTAATTGATTTAAATTTTTGGTGTAGAAATGGTGGATGGTTGGCACTTATTCAAGAGATTTCAAAAGATATCGATAACATATCTTCAAGAAACCTTGGAAGAGATGATAGGTGAGTGTAACACATTAAATTTATTTTATAGTTTAACCTCTTTAATTCTCGACACCCCAAGGGAACAGAACTTTTGATTGAATAAAAGTAAGTGTTGAATTGAAGTCAGACCATTTCATTATAACAAACACTGCTAGTGGACATTTTTCTAGGATAACTAAGAAAAGACAAAGGAAAAAGCTCTGAGACACATCATTGTTTAAAACAGCGATTAACAGCCTCTAAAGTTAGGTCTAAATGATTCATTTTTGGCACTGATATTTCTGATGTATTGTAACTTTTAAGTATGGTATACAAAAACCAAACAGGGCTCTGGCACATTTGTAAGTGCAAAGTCGAACTGCTTTTCACATGTGTAGACATGTACTGCGCTTACAGTAAAAAGCAGTCGCTAATTACCCACCATGATTATCATGGCCTGTACCACGTGTACTAGGGATAAGCAAAAAAAAAAGGTAGCTGTGCTTTGAAGGTCGGGACATGAAAGCATGTTTGAAAATATTGTTTGTCAAATTATTGAGGTTATACTGTATGTATATATATTATAGATACAAATATTAAATATATATACAGTTAAATCTGTCTATAGCGCGCCCCCTCTTGGGACTCACCAAAATAGGGTGCTATAGAGAGGGGGTTCTATAGACAGGTCACTTTTAATGTAAATCGTATCGTACCACATATTTAAAATCGGGCGCTATTTAGAGGGGGCACTATAGACAGGTTTAACTGTATATATATATATAATGGACCTGGCACTTAACCAGGATATTTCCACATATGTTTAAAAGAAGACAAAGAGATCTTTTACTATCAATTCAATATACATTTTTCAAAAACACACACTCTCAGAAATTTATCATATGAAAAAGACACATTGCAAATATAAAATCATATAATAGAAATATAATTTAAAAGTACTATTATTCTTAAAATCAAATCCAGATATACAAATCAATAATTTCATGATTGTCACATTCGTTCCTATTATTTTATGTAAAATAATTTTTTGAAAATTTATTTTTGAACAAATACTAGAGAAAAGAAATACTCTATCAACTAAGTTCTATTTGATATTTCACTCTACATTTAGATAATTCACATTATCAAATGTTGAAATTTTCCATTGCATGTAAAATGAGTTAATGTTCTAGCATTTTGATATCTGGATATACTTTGATACAAGTCTGTTGGTCAATTTTGATATTTAATAACAAATTGAAGGTCGTCAAAATTTTGTATTGAAGAAATAGTATATACTGTATATATTAAATTGATGTGAGCAGAGAGAGAGCATTAATTTTTTTTTATTAATGAATCTCGATATATATGCTTAAAGGTACAACTTCCTTAAGTTTTGTCCATGACTGTATCTGAACAGAGAGAGAGCATTAACTTATAGCAAATCTTCTTCTTTCTTATCTCCACTCAAAAAATTTGACGACCATCATGATTGGGTGAAGTAAAATGCGTCTGCCTTTGTCATTAAGACTTGGGAGCACTACTCAGTGGCAGGCCGACTTAGCTCCAAAAGAAATGGCCGCCTCTGACATGAGGAACAGACGCTATGTGCAGCCACTCCTAACATGGTGTACAGACGCTGCTCATCCTGTACCCCTGGATTAGGAGCCCTTACAGGGTACTATCAGTCAGGCCAGCTGAGCCCAGGTATTTTAGTGAGCTTGTTACTGCTCCCCCTCCTCCTTTTTCATCCGGGCTTGGGACCGGCAAAGGCAGAGTTGCCTATAGCAAATAAATAAGCCTAATTGTAATAAAATTGAGCTATTCTCACACCCACTAAAATTATTCATCACCGAATAATGAGATCAAACATAAGATCTTTATAATACAAAAAATAAATTAGCCTAATAGCAAAATAATTCATACTAACAACTTCAAATGAAATTACTTTTAAATGTACAGATAGAATGACAAAAATATTAATATTTTTAGTATTCTCCAAAAAGATGAACTACCTAGAGTCAAACCTATGATCATATATTTAATATAGTATATCAATAGTTAATGCCTTTGAGCTAAAGAAATACTGTACACTGATTTGCTGATTAAGATCACATGACAGTAAACAGCCAATTACAAAAATTCAACTTTCTACAAGTGCCGACATGTGGTGTATTTACAGTAAAATCTGTCACTAACTACACATTATGATTACCATAGCCTGTAACCATGTGTACTTGAGATAAGTAAAAAGTATACATTCTATATTTTGAAGATGGATGTTGCCTGGCCAACACTCATATCCAGCAGCAAATAGCACTTTTACCAGTATGAAATCTCTATTTTCTTAGACTTGGCCAAGACTAACAAAGAATTTTGATATTAAGTATCCCTAGGATTTTTTGTTAATAATTTTAAACTTGCTCTCTCTCACCAAAAAACTAAAATAATTTAACATTATTTGAATTCATCCTAGAAATTAATTGTATATCATATTTTGTTATTTATATAATGTAAAATTTTGTTCCAGGATTTTGAGTGATAGCTCAAGAGAACCCCGGTATCCATTTCTAGATGAAGATGTTATTAGTTATCTGAACAGTATACCAATTTGGCTGAAAGCTGATCTTAATCTTCCACCTGGGATAGGTGATAAAATTTTGCTTCGCTTGGTTGCCCAATCTTTGAACTTAAAAAAGGCATCACAAAAGGCAAAGCAAGCAATACAATTTGGATCTAAGTTTGTTAAAATTCAAAATCCCAAGGAAAAAGGGCACAACAAAAGTAATAGATTGTAATATATCATTTATTCTTTATGTTTAAGATGAGATTATTTTCCATTTTTGATATTTTTTCTTCTTTTAGCTCAAGATGAGATTATTTACCATTTTTAAAGATATTTATTAAACTCAAGGAGAATATTATTAATAAAAATTTTTAATTTGTTACATTCTCTTTTTATTATGTTTTATTTACACATAAAATGAGAAAACAAACAAAATTGATGGGATGCTGACACATGTTTTTATAAAGTTGGGGGAATACTGAACAATTTAGAAAATTTCTAATGTTAAAACAAATTATATGAATTACCTTTTTATATAGTTTATAGATAAATACCATATAAAATTGTCTGATATATATGTGTAGTCCTTACATTACCAATCACCTACCTTTGTGTTACATTGAGCCTCCTCTCAGTTGCTAATCATGTGGCAGTGAAAGGATTAAACTTGTATGCTTTGACAAAAGTGGTTAGCATTACTCATATATTTTCTTTATATATATCTTTGGATATTTGGGTATCAATATTAAACAAATTATATATTCCTTAAATAAGATATATAAAGTGCTTGTTTTATACTAAGTGACACTGCATCATTCATTATTTCTCGTAATTTTTTCATTTCACTTTTTTTATTTAATTGTATTTTCTATTTGACACAGTGACACAATGGTTACCAAAAGTTCTAATAACACAAAAATACTTTTCTACTGGTCTACAAAAAATACATTTTCTTTTGCACAAGAAACGTTGAAGGTGTTTGTTCTAGGTCATTTCAGTTGAATCCACTGTGTCCACATACCCAGCACAGCTTATTGTGGCGAGCTCTGTTAAGGACATATTATTATCGCAACTTAAGATGATTGTGCAGGTCCATAGCTTCTAAAACGAATTTTCAATCAGACTCACTGGCAACTCCTGTGTTTTTACATTTATCTTCACGTTGTGAGCAAACCTGAAAATAGCTAAGAGTTCAGCTTGAAAGGATATACAGTTTGGGTGTAGCCATGGATGAACTGGCTGTTCTTTGGAATGAAGAATAATTTAATCACCCATTCCTGAATCACATTACAATCCATCTGTAAAGATTAACCTCTTCACAAGGTTTAGAGTGAAGGAACGAAGTAATCTGATGTGGGGGTATGGCAGCAAGGCAGGGTCTGGCTTTGTTTCATAGTAGTTTATAGTCCTTGATCTCCTTTTGGAAGGCCATCCAAGTCTGAATGATGATATCAAGAAGAAGGCTACCAGTTAGGATATGGCTGCAATGGTTGGCCCCTCTCAATATAGGCTTTGCAAATGTGTAATGGATGTTTCGGAGCTGACACACCCTTTTTGGAGGAAGCACAAACCCCAGGGTGACACTCCATATAGGAAGGCTAGGGATTACCACCGACTCGAAGATTTTGATGCCAGCAGCATATGAAATACTGAATTTCCTATAGATTGTCTTAGTGTTGGAGAGTAACTACGCACATCAGCCGTTGCCTAGCAACACCACCTTCCTACCAGACATCACGCGACCTGGCTGGCGCCGGCTGTACCTGTAGTTTTTAGTTTTGCTTTTGTTGTCTGCACCTACGCTTGCTTTTGTTTTGCCTCTTTTGTTTTATGTCATCTTAATCTAATGTTTTGTTAAATAAACAATAATCTCTGAGATCCAGCCTCTGATTCTCTTATACTTAGTTAGTCGGGGAACAATTGCTTGACTTCAATGAATAAGTTTGTGAAAATGATCAACAAATCCTCTGTCTGGTCGAATTCCACTCTTAATAGTGATAGGTTGGCCAACAATTTTGAGTTCCAGATTGGGGTTGGAGAGAACTCTTCGCCACTGGAAGATACAGACTTGGGTCTTCCTGGGGTTAGATTGAGTATGTTCTCAGTACGCCATGAGGGCATTCTCTCTAAAAGGTTATTAATGGCTTTGATCAGCAAGTGATCTGTAACTTGAGCCAACAAGGTGAAGTTGTCGGCATTGGTAATTAGTAAACTCTCCCTTATGGTGGAGGGGCCAGGCAATCACATTGCACAAAAAAAAAGAAGACAAGTGCCAGTTGGAGAGTGCCAAGCAGAGAGAATGTGAAAGCCGTTGCTGTTCACACAGAAAATGACATCATCATGTCCAAAAAGCTTTGCACAGGACAGATCAGTGAATGGGGGTACACCAGACGTTTGAGACCTTGTATGTCTCCAGACAGTGTCAAATGATTTGCTAATGTTCAAGCTGATGACCAGAGTTTTCCTCTAGTCAACCGACTTTAATCAATAAACTGGGTAATTTTGGCAAGGGTCTCTTCTGATGAACTGCCATACACAAATACAAATTGGTTATCAGATTTGGTGTTCGGCGAGCCATTGTAATCTGTCCATATACGTATAGATATACAATAAACCTGTCTCTCTATAGTTCATATCAAACAAAGCAATAACGCCCATCTATATATGGAAAATAAAACCATTGCGCACGAATGTTTCTTTTCCAAATAAAATAAATTTCTACTTTCCATACTGTGATGAAACAAATTTTGAGAGAGGGTTTGGCTCATTAGTGAGGATATCTTCCAGCAGTTTTGCCAATTTAATCCACCAGACTGCTTTATATGTCTGATACTGTCTTGGACGAATATTCTTATATAAACAACATTGAAGGGTAGAATCGTAGATATGGTGTTTAAAGAAACTATGGATATAAGCTTTTAGGACAGTAGAATTACATATAAATATTTTAAGAAAAGGCACCTCTTTATCGTGCAACTGAAAGTTGCTGATGGCTTATGCCATCTGTCGGAACAAATATCAACCATTCGTTGATTTTTATTTATTTTAGAATTGTTCAAACACCCATTCTTGATTAATCATGAAAAGCTAACCACATACGCGTTTCGGGCCTTTGTCAGCATGGTTCAAGCTCTACCTCAACGATAAAAAAAACTGGTCATTCAGGCATCCTGAAAAATCATGAAATGGCTAGTTAAGGCCAGAAGTGTGTGAAAAGGCGAAAGAATGTGAAAAATAGTACATATGTGAAATTTTACTGAGATCAGTTGGATAAATTAAGAAAAGGGCATCTCCACGCCAATAGCCCGAAACGCATACGTGGTTAGCTTTTCTCGATTAAAAAGAATGGGTATTTGACAATTCTGGAATATTTTAAAAATCTACGAATCTACTTATATATTTGCCTTATTCTGTCTGTTTGTCTGTTTGTTTGTCTGAAGCTCACGGATGGGATTTTTCATAACCATCGGTGGTTCAGTGGTAGAATGCTCGCCTGCCACGCGGGCGGCCCGGGTTCGATTCCCGGCCGATGCATATTTTTTTTTTTTTTTTTACAATTTTTAAAACTCATTTATATATTATACAAGAATGACATCCACGGCGCCAATTTATAATTATAACGAATAGTATTTGAACAAAAGCATTTAATCGGGTAAAACCCGGGTGTTGTCCGGGTCATTCGTATATAATAATTGTATAGACGAATGCAAGACAAAATCACCGCGAATGTTTCTTTTTTTTAAGGCAATTTCTTTTTAAGGCAATTATCGTTATTTATCGTTAATTTTTGTTTCGATTTTATTGAAAAAAAAACGATATGGTGCCTTTAAAAAATGATCTTTATTACTATGCAGTTTTCTATTTAGTCAATATACCTAAGTTCATGTTGCAAATGTAATTATCTCTATCGATTTAGTAGGTGAAATGCAAAAAAAAAAATCGACATGATATAATCTTTATGAAAATTCACATTTTTATTTTTATATTTTCAAGACACACACAGTTTGGGGCGGGACGTTTCCCAGTTCCAAATAACTTTATTAGGTGCCGTTCAAAAAGAACAACCTAGATCATCATATTTACAATATACTGAGGGGGGTGGTTATGTACAGGGGTTCATTTACAATTATAATTTATAATGATGTCGTTGGGTCCGGATTCTCAGGTCCTTGGGGATATTTTTCTTGAGAAGGTTTTTTCGGGCTTGTTTGATATTCAAGGTGGGTTTGTTTTTCCTTTTTTTCCACTTTTCGTCATTCTGGCTTAATTGATGGAGAATTTGTCTAGGTTTCAAATTTCTTATTTTCCTTTTTCCGCATTTGTAGTTTGTGGCTTCCTTAAAGGTGGGATTTTCTAATTTTTCGGATTTTTCGTAAAATTTAAATGATTGTCTAATAATGTAGTCATTGATGTTTTCGATATTTAGATCGTTCCTGAGGATTGTGTTCCGAACGAACCAGGGTGGAGACATGATTTTTCTGATCATTTTATTTTCAAATACTTCTAGCTTTTTAAGGATGGTCTTATGTGCTGTCATAAAAATTGGGTGGCCGTATATTAGTATTGGTCTTATTATTGAAGTGTAAATGGTTCTTTTGCAATGAAGGGATAATTTGCTTTTTGGTCCTAGAAGTAGGGATAGTCGGTGTTGGGCAGCTTTCGCCAAATTAATTCTGTTTTCGATGTGTTTTTTGAAGGTTAGGTGCTCGTCTAGGGTCATCCCTAGGTATCGGATGTTCTCTTTCCATTTAATATTGTCTTCGAAGACAAAAAGTTCGTCTAAAGGTTTCTTAATTTTGTCTTTTTTTCTGGAAAAAATGATTGCTTCACTTTTTTGGGGGTTCATTGTGACTCGCCATTCCTTACACCAGAGCGTGGAAAAGATGCAGGCCTCTTGGAGTTTCATGTGGAGATTGTCGAAGTTATATGTTGAGGCTAAAATGGCGGTATCATCGGCAAATAGGTGTAAAGAGGTGTCTTCAATACAGGGGAAGTCGTCTATAAATATGTCAAATAAGGTTGGTCCTGTGACTGATCCTTGGGGGACCCCGGCAAGGATGTTCCTAGCTGTTGAAAGTTCATTTTTGACTCGTACCTTGAATGTTCTATTTGTTAAGAAGTTTTGCGTTATTTTTATGATGTCTCCGGGAAGGTGCTTTTTGCACATTTTGTAGAGAAGGGCTTCGTGCCAGACTTTATCGAATGCTTTGGCGATATCGAAGAATACGGCTCCTGTTATTTGGCCTAGGTCCATGGCTTTTCTTATTTTTTCAGTGACAACTACTAGCTGGTGCAATGTTGAGTGTTTGGCTTGGTAGCCAAATTGTTCAGGTCTGAGTGGATTCTTTTCTTCTAGGGATTTTCTGAGTCTTCTTAAAACAATTCTTTCGAATAGTTTTGAGATGGCAGGTAGCAGTGAGATGGGCCTGTAGCTTGTTGGTTCATGGATGGATTTTCCTTTTTTAAGTATGGGACAGATAATGGACGTTTTCCATCTGTCAGGGAAGTGGGCAAGCTGCAGTGAGGCGTTAAATATTTCGGTTATTGATGCTAGTATATGATTAGGGAGCAGTTTGAGAGCTTCATTAGGTAATTCGTCGATTCCGGGAGCTTTTTTATTTGGTAGATATTCAATAATCGCTTTTATTTCACCAATGTTTGTTGGTTCTAGTCCTGTTTCTTTATTTTTTTCATGTATGAATTCACACGTTTGATGTATGTACGAGTAGGTTTGGAGTGGGATGTATAGGGATTGGGGGTGAACTGTTTTTCATAGTTGTTGGCAAATGATTCAGCTGCTTCTTCTGTGGTTAGTGTCTGCCCATTGTTTGTCTTCAGGGTTATTTCTTGTTTTTCAGAGTTGGATAATCGTTTGATGGCTTTCCATATGGTTTGGTCCGTGACTTTCAAGTTTTCGATAAAGTGGTCCCAGCTGGTGTTATCGTGCTCTCTTGTAAGTTTCTGTGATTCTCTCCGGGCCGTCATGTAGGCTGATTTATCTCGGGGGTCGCAAGTATTTTTCATTTTTTTTCCTTAGTCTGTTGGTGGATCGTATTTTTTCTTTGATGTGAGGTGGATATCTTCGTTCTAGTTCCGGGTCCTTATATTTTGTTGAATCTTTCAAATTTTGCACCATTTGTTCTTCAATGTGTGTAATGGCCTCGTCTATTTTTGAAGATGTATCTAGGATCAGTTCAGGAGGTTCAGCGATTTCCATTTTGTACTTGAATAGGGCCCAATCTGTAATTTTTATTTTTGTATTTGAGTAGGAGATTTTGAAATCCTGTAGCACAAGTAGTACTGGGAGATGATCAGAGGTTAGTTCGTGCAGGACTTTAGAGTATGCGCTTTGGGGGATGTTTTTGTGCACGGCGATATCTATGATGTCTGGAGGTGAGTCATGAGTAGGTTCGTCGGGGTAGCTCACATCTAGGTCCATAACGTTGATTGCGTTTTGGAGCCTTCTCCCGCTTGGGTTAGTGGTGGTGGAACCCCAGGCAGGATGTTTGCAGTTTAGGTCCCCTGCTATGATGGTCGGTGTGTCCGTTGAAAAAATGTTATAGATATCGGTTTGATCTAGATAGGTGTTTGGTGGTTTGTAGCACGAATACAGGTTCATATTTAACCCGTTTTTGTTTTTGATTGAAATTCCTGTTGTTTCCAGGCTTGAGGTGGTGGCATGAATAGGTGCATGGCTGTACTTCTTGTGGATGAAAATGGCAGTTCCACCACCTTGTCCGGTTAGTCTGTCGTTGCGGATGGTGATGAAGTTTTGAATCCTCATTTTATGGCACGGCTTAAGCCAGGTTTCTGACACTAGTGCGATGTCGATGTCGTGGTCGTTCAGGAATTCTGAGAATTGTTGTTTTTTGTTTCGGAGACTGCACGCGTTCCAGTGAACGATTCGAAGGCTATTTTTATACATATTTTTGTTATTCATTTACATCTAAAGGTGTCTACAACGTTCTTCATGATGTTTTCTATTATTGCGGGGTCACTGAGAGCCTTTTTGATAGCGCTCTCTAGTTGGTTGACCTTAGTGGGTGAAGGAGGATTGGGACGTTCTTTATTGACATATGGAGTTTTATTCTTGTTTTGAGTGGGTTGGGGAATTTCAGAAGGGTTTGGACCTGTAGGGTTGGATTTTTCTTTTTCTGTATTGGGGTTTGGTTTCTTATTAATTTGGGTTTGGGGCACTCTATTTATTTTTCTGTATAGTGGGCAACCACGCCAACTTGCTGTATGCTGACCCTGGCAGTTTGCACATTTAGGTGGGACTTCTTTTTCTTTGGCGCATTCGGATGTGAAATGATTTTCTCCACATTTTACACATTTGGGAGTTTCCCTGCATTCAAACTGAGAGTGCCCAAAGTTTTGGCACCTATGGCATTGTCCGGGGCCTTTGGGAGCCCTGTAAGCCTCGACGTTGCACTTCATGTGGCAGAGATCTGTGATATTGTAAATTTCTTTATTCCTTGCAGTCTTGGGAAGGGTTACCTGGATTAGTGGGAGCTCCTCCTTTGTTCTTGAATTTCGTAGTCTTGCAAGTTTAGACATCTCGAATCCCTTGTTTTCCAGATCTTCTTGTATTTCGGGGATAGTGATGCAGCGGTCGAGACCTCTGACGACGACTCTAAGGCACTTTTCGTCGTCTAGGATCTTGAAGTGGAAGGTGTAGTGGCGATCTTCCAACCACTTGGTAGCTATCCGGTAGTCCGATGTTGTGTGAGTCTGAACGTTGATGTATCGGCCTGATGTGTAAAATTCTGGCTTTTGTTTTGTACAATTGACAAGACCATCTCTAAGGCCTGACCATTCCTTTACTCCGCTTATTTTAATTGGTGGTATTCTGATCTTGGGGTTAGGGGTGGGATTGTTAGGTTTGTTATTCAATGTTTCGTTAGGTTTCTTTGATGGGTTAGAGTTTTTATGGGTTTGTTCGTGATTTGGGATTTTGTTTGGTGTCACTTCTATTTCCATTTCGACTGTTTTTGCTTCATTAGGTTTTTCAGGCTGTTTAGATTGTAATTTTGGTTCAGGATTACCTTGTGACCTTTGGTTGGGGCACCAGGTTGTTTTTTGCGTTGTTGTTTCTTTTGCGGCTACTGGTGATTTTTCTCTTGGGCGCTTCGCGGGGGCTTTTGTAGTATTGTGTTCTAGGTAGTTGGAGCGCAGTTCGCACAGTTCCCTTTCGTAAAAGTCAATAAAATTTATTAGCTCGGCAAAAGTGGTTTCGACCGCGCTGGAGTATTTTTTCAAGGCTTGAGAATCTTCTTCATTTTTCAATTCTGGGCATTCTGGAAGTTTCCAAATTGAATATTTACGGGTACCTACTGGGTATTTGGGGTTGGTAAAATTATTTTTGGGGCTTCTGGTGCAGGGAGGTCTTCCATGGTTCGGGTTGCTTTCTCATTAGGTTTAACTAACGGCGGGACGTTTCACAAGAGAGACATCCACGGCGCCAATTTATAATTGTAACGAATAGTATTTTAATTAAAACGTTTTAAAAACACACAGTTTGGAACGCGACGTTTCACAAGAGTGACATCCATGGCGCCAATTTATAATTGTAACGAATAGTATTTGAATTAAAACGTTTTTAAAATATATACGCACTCGGGTAAAACTCGGGCGTTGCCCGGGCCATTCGTCTAGTAGTTGATATTTATTCCAACAGATGGCGCAAGCCATCAGCAACTTTCAGTTGCATGATAAGGAGATGCTTTTTTCTTAATTTAGCCACCTTATCCCAGTACAATTTCACATTTGTAATATTTTTGCACATTTGTATCGAGAAATGCTTTTCAGCAAACAATATTGTCACCTAGAAAATTAGGAAAGACAAACTTCAGGATGACACAGCAATTTATTTAAGTCACAAACAAAGACAACATTTAAAAGATACAAGGTAAGCAATGAGGGAAGTAAATTTCCAGTGTAACAAAATATAAATATCGAAAAAAATTAATAATCTGTATATAAAATATAGTAAATACTTTATGATGTACTAGAGCGCCATCTGTTATCAAATTATAAAACTATTTTAGTGGCGTATTATTCTTTTTAATATAAAACAATTTCTACTGTCCTTACTGCGATGAAAAAATTAAATGGAGGGCCTGGCTCATTTAATTTTTTCATCGCAGTAAGGACAGTAGAAATTGTTTTATATTAAAAAGAATAATACGCCACTAAAATAGTTTTATAATTAGTAAATACTTTGCTACAATATGAACAAGTTAAGAAAAAAGGCATTCCTGATCGTGCAACTAAAACTTGCTGATGACTTGCGCCATTTATCGGAATAAATATCAACTAATTGTTGATTTTTAATTATCCCAGAATTGGCTGAATACCCTTTCTATATTAATCAAGAAAAGCTTACTACGTACGCGTTTCGAACTGTTGTCGCTCGTCAGCGTGGTGCAAGCTGTACCTCAACGACCAATAAAGCTTATATTTGGGATATCCTGAAAACCATGAAACAGGTATTTGGGCCAGAAGGGCGTGGGAATGCTAATCAATGTGGAAAATAGTACAAAATTTTACATGGTGGATAAATTAAGAAAAAAGGCATCTCCTGATCGTGCAACTAAAACTTGCAGATGGCTTGCGCCATCAATAAGGACAAGGCCAGTTAGGTAGGTATAAGTTGAACATAAGTAAATAACGCGCCATCTATATATAAGAACCTAATCATTGGAACGCGATTAATTAAAAAAAAAACTTTTTACCGTCCCTAATGCTATAAAAAAGAATATTGAAACGGAATATTGATTGCAAAACCTCACCAGCCGTTTCCCTAATTTAATCCACCAATCCATTTTTAGAGCTTTAATACTGTATTGAACGAAACTTCGTATACGAGTATATGCGACACTGAAGGATGGAATCTTACCATGATGATAAATAGTTAAGTAAAACTACTATCAGTAGCCTAAAACATAGAATATTATGTACTAATGGAAAAAATTATATCTTTATTCTTCTTATTATTATTATAAAATTATTTCCCCGCTCCAAATTGTTACACTACAAATTGTATAACTAGCATATTTATAATATATATGCTTAATAAAATATTTCAATTATATATTTTATGAGAAGTTTAAATGTTTAATAACACATAATCTATATAAATACGATGTTTGTGAGTGTTTGAATGATGCACGATTTCACCTAGGAAACTGTTGCGAGTTGAGATTTTACCTTTTTCTCGATTGTTCAAAACCACAAAGGAGGAAGAAATTCAATATTCAGCTTCTATCTTCAACTTCCTTGGAAATAAAAGCAAAAAATTCCAAAATTAAGTATAAATTTATCGCTTCTAATTCATTAATCTGTTTCTAATATCATCATGCATATATTTATAGTCACTATATCTCTATAAATATAAATGTCAAGGTATATGTAAATATATATATATATAGATGGAAATTTTGCCTGGGGGAATTTGACCTATAAAAGCAAAGTCGCCTCTCCCGTCAAAACTTGACGCCATTTATTGAACGTCACGGCAAACTAGCGGCCTCGGGTCAGTGACAAAGTCACAACACCAGCTTTGGCAACTGAGAATCCCAACTGAGATCCACCTAAAGACCATGATTTCCAGCAAATGACCCTCGTCAGTCCAGGGCGCATTCATTTGTGATCCTTTATGAATCTCATGAAATAAAATCCGCCCTGAACTGACGAGGGCCATAACCCCGAAACCATAGTTTCCAGGTGAACGATTCTCAGTTTGCCAAAGCTGTTTTTTTACGCGTCATTGCCATTCTCCCGCCATTAAGGTATATATAAAGGTACCTCTCCCGTCTTTTCACGGGAACGTTATATTTTAACCGTTTCGGCAAACTGGCGAACTCGGGTCGGTAATAAAGCCATAAAAACCAGCTTTGGCAAATTCAGAGCGCCACCTAGAGACATGGAGCTAATGGCCCTTGTCAGTCCAGGACGGGATTGATTTCATGAGATCCGAACTGAATTCATGAAATCTTCCGAATTTGCCAAAGAGGTGTTTAGCTGGCAATGTAGCTAGGGCAAATCTGTGACCAAAATTTTCTTATAATAAAATACTTCATTTTCTTAAATTCACCTCAAATTTATTTACTACATTCTGGTAAATATATAGAAAAAGGCGTAATTTAATTAGACTCTCTTGGGAATTCAGCTCTAGTCAACGACACAACGGATGCGGAAGGCAAGGGGAAACTTTCGCACTTTTTCAATCGAAAATCCTAAATAATTGAGTTAACTGGATCAAGGTAACTTCTTACCACTTAGACTATGGCCTTGAATTGTTTGCCAAGGAAGAGTCTGATTAAGGAGGCGCACAAGCAATAGAACTGGTTCACCCGAAATAAATAATGGAGCTTTAATCGAATCTTTTCACGTGTCTTTTCATCCGGCAGAATGTGCAAAGACATTTCAAACAAGTAAACCAAATGAATGATTATTTTTACTCACTGCCTCCAATTCCACTCCCTTTTTCATTCATATATATATGTGTGTGTATTAAAAATAAAAAATACATTTCTTGACCAGGAGCACATGCGCTTTTCAGAAGACAGAGCGCCATCTGGTGGAACAGAAATCAACTATTCATTGATTTAACCTGTTCCTATTTCTATTGTTTTTTCACATAGAACTTTCACATTGGTCTCTTCTTTTACGCTAGTGTGAATGGTTATTAGTTATTTATAACTCAATATGTTTTACATCAACCAATTTTTATTTAGTTCCCGACGTTACTGACTCTGTCACTCTCCTCAGGGGAATGACAGCGAGTCACTGAAACGTCGGTAGCTAAATTTAAAAAATGTTTGATGTAGATTTATATTTTCCAAACAAATTTACAACCAACAAATGAACTTCAATATATATTTAAAAAATCAATAATGGGGCATTTCGTTTTCATTAATAATATATTTAGAATATGGAGATCAATTCATAATGATTATTCAGAGATGATGCTTATATATTTTGGTTAAATAAAACTAGTATTTAAATAAATTATAACTTCGTCTGTTCGCGACTTGTGGAATGTGTGGTGATAGGCGAAAGGACGGACATGATGAAACGATAAAGTATATTCAAATTCGTACCACACACAAAAATAATATATTATTAATTAATCTTATATTGTTATTATTATCTAATATTATCTATATATATATATATATATATATATATATATCATATATATTATTATTTATCTTATATTGTTATAAATTTTATTTCGCGAAAAGTTTTTAAACGTGACAAAATGACATGTCGCCGACCATAATAAAAAAGTGTATTGTTCCCACAAATCAATAATGTTTCTTCAACTTTAATCTGTTCTCGCCTGGATTTAAAGTTAAAATAATAGTGTTTCTTGGCGCGCGCGGTGCTCGGAGGAATTAGATTTCTTCTAGTTTTGAGGATTGGGACGCGAATTGCGTCATATCTTCTACCAAAAATATTTTCCATAGTTCCCTGTGGCGCATGTTCAGGTGAGAAACCCCTCCCTCCTACCTCTCCACCCCTCCCCGGGCCACCGTAATTAACTTTTAATTGAACCTTTTGAACTTAAGGGGTTTCACTTGATCGTGTTTTGGCGAGGAAGAAGTTTTGAGGATTCCATTTCATTTCTAATTTAGCAGTGACGTCAAAAAATTGAGACCCTTGCCACTGCGCTGCTCGACCGCGCAGCGTGATACGTCACGGTTCCCATAATTCCCAGCGATACCGCTCAGAGAGGCTGCATACTTCATCTCTCCTTTACCGCGCCATCTTAAACTCAAGGTAAATATTTTATTTCACTTTTCTTTTTACCTCTCCCTTCTCAGCGAGCTTGTAGGCAGTAGCCAAACTCTTGCCCCATATTACCTTGTTTACCTAGCCTAACTTTTCAAACTAAGTTATCAAATGTAAACACGGTTTAGTCAACACCTCCCCCCCTCCCTCCACTTCCCCGAGTTTGTTCATCTGACATGTTTAATATTAAATATAGAGATACGTTTATTTTATTATGTCTTAAATTGGGCGAACTTTCGTGTAAAAGACTCTTCAGCGAGCCTAACGACAGATGTCAAATATGATATACCAAATGTGACTGACCTATGTAAAATGCACAGAACTAATATTCACATTTCTAAGGTTGAGATTATTAAAATATCATCATTACCCATTAAGGTCGAGAAAAATAAGATTATAAAAAGGACTATCGATTATGGATTCTGATGTATTCATATGGAGCCGGTATTTCAATCCTTCTGTTTATCCGACTTGGATTTAGGCCCGTCGTGAAAAGGCTATTGCTCGAAAGCTCGCCCGGTTTATAGCATAATAAAACCGAAACCTCTCTCGCTAGTCATTGGTGTAGTTTTTAATTATAACGCCTATTCGAACTATTTGATCATTATATGTATTAATGGTAAAAAGTTTAGTCTGGATCAACTATTCTATTTGTTTCTTCCAATAAAATAGTTAATAATAAAAAAGACTATTAAGCACGAATGTTTTGTTTCCAAATAAAACAAACTTTCTACTGTCTTTACTGTGATGAAAAAGAGTACTGTTCGATGCAAACATTCATATGTAATTCTACTGTCCTAAAACCTCATGTCTATAGTTTTATTGAATACCATAACTATATTATTTTACCCTTCAGTGTCGCATATATAGACAGATTCGTTTAATACAGTATTAGAGCTATAAAAAGCGGTCTGGTGGATTAAATTGGCAAAATATTTTTCCCAATATTTTTCTATCACAGAAAAGACAGCCACCTTGCCAGCAAGACACCTCTTTGGTAGATTGTGAAGATTCCATTAGATCCCGGGTGGATCTCATGGAATAAAGTCCGCCCTAGACTGACGAGGGCCATTAACCCGAAACCATTGTCTCTAGGTTGACGCTACTAAGTTTGCCAAAGCTGGTGTTGTGGCTTTGTCACCGACCCGAGGCCGCTAGTTGCGGCGACAATCAATAGATGGCGTCAGGTTTTGACGGGAGAGGCGCCCTATGCTTATATATATATTAAGAAAAAGCATCTCCTTATCGTGCCACTGAAAGTTGCTGATTGCTGGCGCCATTTATCGGAATAAATATCAACTATTCGTTGATTTTTAATTATTCCAGAATTGGCCAAATACTTATTCTTGATTAATCAAGAAAAGCTAACCACGTATGCGTTTCGGGCCGTTGGTTCTCGTCAGCGTGGTGCAAACTGGGGATAGTTGATGTTTATTCCGATAGATGGCGCCAGCCATCAGCAAATTTTCGTTGCACGATAAGGAGATGCCTTTTTAATAATTTATCCACCATATCCCAGTACAATTTCACATTTTCACTATTTTCTCATATATATATATATATATTGAAAATAGAGCAATCAATAAAAAATATTTAATTAAAAAGGCATATATATATATATAAGTCATAATATATTTATAGAATATTTAAATAAAGACGACCTGTGTGGGAGTAGGAGGAAAGGGAACAGAAAATGGCCTGGTCAGAACAACCCCTGGGGTGACCGACCATATGTCCAGCCTTCTAAAAACAAACATTTTCGGGAGTTACCCGGATTACCCCCTTCCACCTGGGGGATAATTTATTCTACTCAGAATAGTTTAAAACCACCTGGATTTGATGATTGGGACAATTCTCACCGAGGTAGACTCGACACCAGTTGTTCCCAGGGTGGTTCTTGGGCCTTCTCTTTCCTCTCCGACCTACTCCTCACGGGTGTTTACTCCTGAATCCTGCCTCCTATGTGTGACCTTAACATTTAGCACACAACTACCACATTAATCAATTGAATATTCATAATCAATTTAAATACGTATATATATATATACTTATTTGAATGAAAAAATAAATGCGTGATATATGATATTGAAATCAGATTACTGTTTATATAACAGATGGAATTTTATATTTATTGAATTTTGACAGCTTTTTGCTTGTAATTTCAAAGAGGTTTTCAGGCAATTCCAAAGAGTATAGCATTCGCCAATCCCAATGTACATTAATTAGGACACCCTCATGTCTCATGTGTACTTAGCACAAGTAACAACAAGGTATGACATATAGTAAATATTTATTTCCCAATATGGACGCGGTGGAAATGAATTATTAGTATATGTCATTTTTGTTATTTGTCCCGAGTACACGTGGTACAGAGAATCCTAATTATGGAGCGTTGGGATTTGAGACTGCCTTTACTGTAAGTGTGCTGCCACAGGTTCACACATGTGAAAGCAGACAAACTTGTTTGTTTTAAAATTACAAAATATTTTCTCACAATGAGTTTCTTTTCATTTCAAAACGCTAGCTTTCAAACGATAATCGCTCTTCAACGGGCTTAATAAAACATCGACTATATCTTACAAGAAATATTTACAAAAACATACGAGTGCAACGTGAATATTTACAACTAAAATTTTAAATTGATATGTAATTTAACAATGTTATGAAATATGTTCCAGTTGTAAATATCCACGCTGCGCGTGTATGTATTTGTAAATATTTCTTCTAGGATATAGTCGATGTTTTAATAAGCCCGTTGAAGAGCGATTATCGCTTGAAAGCTTTAGTTTTGAAATAAAAGGAAACTCATTGTGAGAAAATATTTTGTTATTTTAAAACGTTTTTCATAATTTTATCATGAATAGAAACTTGTTTGTACTTAAGAAATGTCAGAGAATCCTTTGGTTATCTGTAATCACTGGTGGACTTGGATTCATGCACGAATATGAAGACAATAAGGACATTTTGAAATGCTTCAATGTTTACGTGTTTGAAGCCACTTTTGATCGCCGACATTATAGCAACACATCAGTAGGCTTTAATGAATTTTCTAGTCGATTGGGTTAAGTAAGCAATAAGGTATCCTTATTTTCAACCAAATAATTGTATTCTGAAACTATTAAGAGCTTTGATGTAGATTCCATATAGTAGAACCTCCCTTGAAAGGACACCTAATTGCAGAGCTAAAGTGACCTTTAGGGAGAGGTGTCCTCTTGCCAGAGAATTGCTAAATAGTAAAAATAGTAATTTCGCAAATGAAAACTGTCTTTTGTAGAGACTGTCTTCTAGCGACTGGAGGTTCTACTGTATATATCTTCTTATATTTTAATCTAATAAATATAGAAATGTATTTTTATTATCCTAAGTCCACGTGACCGTTATCATCATGGTGAATAGTTAGCGACTGCTTCTACTATAAATACACTGCATGTCTGCCTTTGTAGAAAGTATTTCTACTTTTTTTTTACTTACAAATGTGTCAAAGTCCTGTTTGGTTAATTTCCTTCATTGGTAGGGTGGTATGATTGAACTTTTAAAGTGATCGGGGCGATTGAAGCAATTTTTTATAAAAAAAAAACCCACGATGCGAATTTCGGTCCCAGGTCATGGCTCTCTAAAATCGATTGTTTACACCACTCCATACAAACCTATGCGTCTTCTCCACTGACAGGAAAAACAGGCATAAATTTAAGCCCAAAATAAGCATAAACAACCAAATAATTGATAAAATTATAAATCCAAAATACCTAGGTGTGATTCTTGATGAGGAATTGCGATTTACAGAACACATAATTAGCACCTCAAATAGAGCTACCAGAAAACTAAATATTCTGGGAAGGTTATGTGGAACAAATTGGGGAGCAAAACCCAAAACCCTCAGAACAAAATATACCACCTTAATAAGGCCAATAATGGAATATGCAACACTTGTCTGGGCTTCCTCATGCTCATCACTAAAAGGAAGACTAGACAGTGTTCAAGCAAAAGCGGCCAATATAATCACTGGTGCTGTTTCATCCACCAACAATGAGAAAATTCAGAGAAAATGTGGCCTAGACCTACGCGAAAGTAGAAGACAATTAAAAACGATAAAATTCACAAATAGTTTAAAAAGTAAAAAAATGAACACATATCCCATAGAACCTATTTAAACTGGACACAAAAAGAAAGACCTAAAAGATCTTCAACACTTCAATACGACAACAATATTAGAAAGGGCATTAACATGAAACACAATGACTTTCAAATTCAAGAAGAACCAACATTTCCTACCCCATTACCATCAAAATAATCATCAATCTCAACCTGAATGAACCCTGCAATAAAAAAGAGAACAAAAATATACTTAAAAAGAAAGGACTTGACACAATTGATTTATATGATCAGAAAAAATATTTATTAGCATACACAGATGGATCATCAGACCTTACCCTGAGTAATGGAGGGGCCGGAATTAACATGATACTCCAAGATGGAACATACATCAAAATCAAAGAAGGAGAAGGAAATATTTCGACAAACTTCACTTGTGAACTGACAGCTATCTGGAAAGCCCTTGATGTATGCCTGAACCAACCATCCCTGCATCAAGCAGAAGGAATTATAATATACAGCGACTCCAGATCCGCTCTAGAAGCAATTCAGAAGGGCAATACTGGAATCACGCAGAAAATACACTCATTACTTACCCAACTGGGAACATTGGAGAAGAACTGCATTCTACAATGGATTCCTGCCCATGTTGGGATCGAAGGTAATGAAATGGCAGATGAATTGGCAAAAGAAGGCCAGAAAGCTGAGCCAAAGGAAAGAACAAATGTCAGTATTTGACGCTGATGCTTTGGCAAAATACAAGATAATCAAACAAAAAATAAGAAAAGATCAAATATGGGAAATAAACTCTGAGAGAAAACTGACATAAACTATAACAAGACTTAGAACAAAACACTATAAAGGAATGGCAATACATCCAGATGGCACAAGAACCTATAGAGCATGCAACAACTGTCCTGGTGTGGGACTAACACCTACTCACATATTCTCATGCCCAGCAATGGCTGCAGCCTTGCAGAAAATTGACTCTGACCCAGAGTAGCAGCTTTACACACCCAAGATAGTGGATATTGCTGCTGCTGTGATGGAGATGTATGGAGACATCTGAGACTCTTCTTTGGACACGACAACAAAAACAACACCACTCCATCACAAAATATTTTAGGACTGTTCAATGAACTTATATTTTTTTGTAAATATTTTTGAAAACAATGCTATTTTCTACAGTAAAAACCTGATAATACATTTTAATATTAATAAGCAGCATTTTATATATCAGTTTTAATCGCCGCGCATGCTTGAAGCTTAAAAAAGGTGTAAAACAAAATTCAAAGCCCAGTTTATAAATTCATCAAAGCAAGGTATATCTGAAGTCAGCAGCTGTCTGAATCCGCAGCTCTAAAGCTGCACCAGATTTCACTAGTTATAGGTGAAGTAACAGACGATATTCCACACCGCAGCGGAATCTCAAGGTTTGCTCATTCTTCATCATGACGTCATGACACGTCACCGCCTCCCATAATTCCCGGTGACCCGGCTTGAGTGGGCAGCAATCTTCTCCCCTTACTGCCATCTTAATCACCAGGTAAACCTCAATCTTTTTCTTTTTTTTTTCTCATTTATAGCATCCTTTCTCTTCAAAGTGGGTTTATTCTATTGATATTTTATTTTATTATTTACCTAGTGGTTTTAACACTGCTCCAGCTGCTCAAATCCTTTTATATTTCAATAACCGCCTGGCTTTTTCAGTTTTGTTAGAACATTCTCTCGTTATTGATCCATCCCTATTTATAGATATTTAATGGCGGCGTTCTTCACTAATTAGGATCAACAGCTATTTTTATTAGGATAGTTTTCGAACATATACTGTGTATTTATCTTAAACAGAATATTCCACGAATATAAATAAGTACTTGGATATTTCTTGATGATTTCTCAATTCCATTATGTGTGCTCTCACATATACCATTTCACATAATCCTAATTCAAGTATTAGAGAACAACGATAAACTCCCTATTCGCTATAGTAGCAGAGTATATATATAAACCGTTGTCCCTCGTATAATTTTGTACTTGTAGAAAGGCGTATTGCCCAAAAGCTTGTACCATAGTCCTCTTATAAAAGAAGCTCATCTTCCCTACTTGTGTTTATTCTTCTAATTCAAGTATATTTCTAAATTTACAGAAAGTTATAAATTCATTTACTATATGTATCCTTCCGCACACTCCTTATTTTAACCAAAGAAATATATCGTTTTCATTATATGATATATCACTTTTTTAAATGTAGTTTATAATATTTGTAATTTCGGTTTTTAATTAGTGAAAAATAGAGAGAGTGGTGAGATACTCATTTCTGCAGACTAATGGTGGCAAGATGCTGCTGTGTATATCAATACCCTAGGTTAGGTTAAGATAGGTTAAATAAAGTTAGTCTAGCTTTGGCTAGTGTCAAATGAGTATATAGGTTCTATTAAAATTTTATATTTGAGGTATTCATATTTTACGGTTTGAAATATTTTAGAAGACTTGTACATCTTTTGCCTTTATTGATTTCAATTTGTACCTCCTCATTCCATAAAAACCTCTGAATGATATTTTCCAGAAGTAAAATAGTTTTCATTTTCTTTGAAAAAAAAGTTTCCGTCTTTTGGAAATATTTCTCCAGATTGATGTTGTTACCTCACAACCGAACGTTAAATAACTTCGAGGTTTCCAAACTCGTGCTTTATCGCTATAATAGAAGAAACCTTTCTCCGTTTTCTTGGACTTTTATTATTTTTACAGTTACAGAAATTATCGACGGAAATTCCTAGAATCAAACCCACGATCTTTTATTTGATGTAGAACTTTGTATATATTGATAGATGCAACCACTGAGATAAAAAAAACCATATCGCACTAATTAGTTAATGAATTTATTACTAATTGGCTGATTAAGATGATGTGATCTAAGTAAACGAATAAAGTATATAATATGTATATAAACACAAAGGTGTACAGGGTGTAAAGGATACATATTATAAGATGAAATGAAATAAAAACTGATAATTAATTATAATTAATAATTATTTTCTGGCACTCGTCCAAGAGGTGGAAGCTTTTCTTTCCCAGAAGACAAAAAGTGATAATGCCTGAATTTCTCGGTGGTAATTTCTTTTAAATTTCTGATCAAATAATTTGACTGTTTTGAAGTTGTCGGCTATTTTGTACATTAATACTTATAATGGTCTTTAATAATTATTAAAGACCATTATAAGTATTAATGTAGAAAATCTTCAAAACAGTCAAATTATTTGATCAGAAAATTAAAAAAAATTACCACCGAGAAATTCAGGCATTACGACTTTTTGTCTTCTGGGAAAGAAAAGCTTCCACCTCTTGGACGAGTGCCAGAAAACCAAAATAGAAATCCAAACTGGGGGACTTGCAAACACATACATCCGGTCTTGGTCTGGACGTCGCTCAGGTAGGTCTGTTTATCGCAGTACTATATTCTTGGCCTAATTTCTGGATTTCAAAGTTTCGCTACACCTATAGAAGTTGCTAAAAGTCTTGAACTATTTGATATTTTGGTTAGATGTGTGATTCACATAATAATAACAATAAAAGAGAGGTCACAGACCTAAATAAATATTATATTTGATACTTCGGTGACAACATTGCTACCATCTTCATCCTAGAGTACATAATGAAGTAGGCAACAACATTGATACAATCATTCCCAGACTTAGAATATTGGTGAGGTTTGTAACAGCATTACTACCATCTTCATAATGGATTACACAATGAAGTTGGCAACAAAATTGCTACTAGAGAATTGGTTATGTTTGTAAGAGCATTGTACCATCTTCGTATTAGGGTGCATAAAAAGTTGGCAATAACATTGTTACCACCCTCAGATTATGTCACTTGGTGACGTTTATAACACCATTGCTAACACTTTGAGACTAACCTACATAAAGAAGTTGGCGACAAATTGCTACCATCCTCAGACTAGGGCACTTCGTATCTTTTGTAACGGCATAGATGCTATCTTCATACTAGATTACATAATGAATACTGCTGCCATCCTCAGACTAGGGCTCTGGTGAGGTTTGTAACAGCATTGCTACCATCTTCATACTAGAGTACATAATAAAGTTGTAAACAGAATTGCTACCATCCTCAGCCTAAGAAACTTTGTGTCGTTTTCGGCAGCATATCTACCATATTCAGAATGTACTACATAATAGATTGGACAACAACATTGCTACCATCCTCAGTCTAAGGTATTGGTGACGTTTGTAATAGCGTGAAAGAAAGCGTAAAGAAGTTGGAAACAACATTGATAACATCTTCAGACTAGGGCATCGGCAATGTTTGTAGCATAATTGCAATAAAATTTGTACTAGACTACATAATAGACTAGGGCTTTGGAGAGTTTGTAACAGCGTTGTTTCCATCTTCAAACTTGAGCACATAATGAAGTTGGAAACAGCATTGCTACCATCTTCATCCTAAGAAACTTTTTGTCGTTTGTAGCAGCATATCTATCATCTTAAGCCTAGATTCCATAATGGAGTTGGAAGAAAAACACATTGCTACCAACTATATACTAGACTACATAATGAATTTAGCAAATATTTTGCTCCCATCCTCAGACTAGGGCACTTGGTGCCATTTGTAACAGTGTTGTAAACACATATCTTCCTACTAGAGTACTTTAAAAAGTTGATAACATCATTACTTCCATCCTCACACTAAACTACCACACATATGTACATAATGAAGCTGGCAAAAACTTTTCTATCATCCTCAGACTAGGGGATTGGTAGAGTTTGTAACAGCATTGATACCATTTTCGTTATAGAGTACATAATAAACTTGGCACAACGTATATTCTCAGACATAGACATTGATGAGGTGTGTAAAAGCATTGCTTACATCTTCATACTAGAGTATATATTGAAATTTGTAATAGCATTGCTACCATCCTTCGTTTAGGGCACTTGGTGACGTTATTAACATCATTTTTACCATTCTTCAGGCTAGACTACATAATGAAGTTGGCAATAACATTTCTATCAGCCTCAGAAAAGAGAACTAGGGACGTTTGTAACAGAATTGTTACCTACTTCACACTAGAGTACATAATAAGTTGACAATAACCTTGCTACCATCAACAGACTAGGGCAATATTGGCGTTTGTAATATACCATTGATGTCATTTTCATACTAGAGTATATAATGAGGTTTGCAACAACATTACTACGATCTATTGATTAAGGAACTTAATATTTAGTACTCTTCTGAACTATTATCAAAACCCGCAATTAATATAACCAAGTATTTTGTTAAATATTTTGAAAATGTTAAGATTGTAAAGTTGCGAACTGTAAAAAAGATGTAATGATGATTGTAATTTCTTTTAATAAACATGTCTTCACAGACAAGTAATGGTTATCTGTAGCTATGCCATGGAAGTATATGATGATGCTCCAAACATCACTTATTTGGTACCTGGTTAATATGCCATTGTAAATTGAAAAAAAAAAGAGTAAAAATATGGAATTCTTTGGAATCAGGTGGTATAATTAATAAATAAAAGAATTTGCTGATCGTCAAAATGAAAGTTGATGATAGCTTGCGCCATCTATCGGAAAAATTGATATTTTACCAATAATATGCAATAACTAAAAAATCGACGATAAGTTTATATTTATTCAGATAGATAGCGCAAACCATTAGCAATCTTCAGTCACATGATCAGAAAATGTATTTTTCCTGATTAGAAATTAAACAAGTTCATAGCGCCCTATAGAAAAACAAAACACTGAAGTACCCTTCTAAACAGCGTCTCTATACCAAAATGTGGTCGTACTAGATTTCCTAAATGAACTTCTTCCCCATAGAAGTCCTTGACGTGGCCATCCTCTCGGGTTTCTGGCGGCTAATGGCTGGAACAACGTCAGCACCTGGATCAGATGTCTTACGGAATAGGCCCGTGGGTGGTTTTGACCTTCATCTGTGGCTGCCTTCATGAACTGTGGCTTCTGACGTAATGGTTTAGAGGATCCAACAAAACTTATAAGATTATAAAAGTTACAGTTGAAACAACTGCCGGGAAGAAATCAATTTTTTAAACCATTTTATTTTCTTAAAAAAATCTCATAAAGTCGATATTGCTTTTTACGATACAAAAAAAAACGACTCAATTTAAATAATAAAGTCTATAATGAAACCATTTTTAAATGTATTATATATATAATAATCTTAAATTTAATGTAAATACTTTTAATAGAGACATATAATATCGAATAATGCGTTATAAAATGTATAATACATTAGGGATAAATGATGTTATATTAGACAAAAATAGTATGAGAAAAAATATAGCGCAGAATTAACGTATTAATAGGTATTTGCACACATCTCAAAATTCCTAAGAGTTAAAAAAGGCGTTTAAGGGTAAATCTCTTTCAGGGAAGTATATATAGAAGACAACTGGAACGTGTGTGAATGGCCACGTAAAAACTCCAATTAATGGCCTAGAACAAAGGTTGGCTCCGCCCAAGTGATGAGCCAGCCAATAGGCGGCTATGGGAGGGACAGAGACTTGGCCCCATCTGACTCGTCCCTATTTTAACTCTTCTTGTTTATTTCATTCTGAAGAGGAACAATCGACATTTTAAAATTCCATATTATATCTTACCTCTAGTTATATTTTAGAGTCTTCTTCACAGGTATTTCTATTTTTCACAGTTAGCTGTAATTAGTGGCATTAGAAATACCATTACATTTTAGAGCCACCTCCTTATCTTTAATTAATCTCTCGTATGCTTAACTTTTCTATATTCGATAAAGTAAATATCTCGATTCATCAGTTTGGGGACTAGCCTATTTGTTAAATGATGATAGGGCGAGATTCTCTTTTATTATCTCATGAAGGTAGAGGTTACATGGCCGGCAATTCATAGTTTCTATAATTAAGAGACGCTCTGGCCAGTAAATCTTTTTAAAAACCTTTACTTGCTGACGTGTCTCTAATATTCTGGTATGGGACTTCTTTTTCAAACTATTAATAACGTGACTTCATGATACCACAACCCCATAAATAATCAATTTAGATACATTTAGGTTAATTTTGTAGTCGCATATTAATTAAAAGGTTGTTTATAAATTTATTTTTAAAATATTTGGAATTATAAATATTATTTAAATGTACATGAAATATATAGGTGCCTCTTTTGGTGCATGAACACCATCCTTTCTCTTGCCTACCATATATTATATAATTGAATGATATTCACATTTTAAATTAAAAATATATTTACTGTAGAGCTATAGTGTTCTAATTTATTTACACATAGCAAAGGAAATTTTAAAGCACTATTTATAAATTGGAAAACAAAATATAATCTACGAAGAATATGTTCATACAGGTAAATTTTAGTTTCACAATGTTTCTGATGTCTGAAAAAAACAGAATAATTAATGTATGATTTTGTTCTATAATACTTCAAATTCTCATAATCACTGCTACGTAGAATGAAGTTGTTTCTAGTTTTAATGATATCGGCCTGTAGCATTCTGTAGAGGCTAAATTTGGAAATAATGCTAGATGGAGGACCGAAGATTCCAAGTTCACCCCCCACCGAGATTACCTTAGGAATTTTCTCTGTTTGTGGCTAATTTAAGCTTATATCAAGGTTGAGCTATTAGTGTTCTAAAGGTGATGAAATGGAGTCGCACCTAATTCATCAATGTTACATCCATTGAACCATTCAATATCAAGAACATCTGCTCCCCGTCATAGTATGATATTTCATCTTCCCTCATATCCCAAACTTCTGTAACTATATGTTATATAAATATATATCCCGACAATGTCGGCTGAGTAGGTTTGCGGAGCGTTCTAATGAGATCCACCGAGGGAGGTTCCTGACCGAGATGCCGTAAATATCTTCTAAGCTCCGCCTCCTCCTTCCCATCCTACCTCGTTAACACTTACGCAATCACCTTTCTATTTAGGAGCTGAATCCTATTTATAGTATATTTAATCTATGATGCATTAGCGCGCCATCTGTTATCAAAATTCGAAACTATTATAGACGCGTATGATTCTTTTTGAAAATAAACAATTTCTACTGCCCTTACTGCAATATACTGATGGGCCAGGCTCTCCCATTAATTTTTCCATTGCAGTAAGGGCAGTAGAAATTGTTTATTTTTAAAAAGAATCATACGCGTCTATAATAGTTTCGAATTTTTATATTTAATCTATACCTCTAATATATATATAAATAAAATGTTACATATATAAGCCAGAAATTACTTCAAATCCTTCATTAACATAACAACTTCACCTCTCAAAAAGAAATATATTAAAATATATACAATTTTCTTGAACTTTAATATAATGATAAACCTTCTTTAAACGATTATATATTCAAATATATATAATGTAAATAATAAAGTTTATCAAATAAAATTTTTAATCTTAAATATAATTTAAAGTAAGTTGATATTATAGAGTGAGTTAAGATGGATTTATATTGATATAACTATATATATATATATGCTAATAATTACTAAATAAATATTTTTAAATTTTACTTTATTTCATTTTTTTATTTGATCTCTATCAATGTTTTCATTTTAAAATTTTACTATTTTCCATTTTATTACAAAAGGGATAGGGAGAGATCAAATAAACTTATGAAATTTAATCATATAAATAAATTTACTAAAATATAATTGTAAAAAAAAAGACTATTTAAGTCTCAAATTAACTTTATTACAATTTAAATTTTATTTAAAGAAGATAAAATTGTTGCAGTGCAAACAATTGCTAAAATATTTAATATCTTTATTTTACAATTCGAACAAATTCATAATTAGCATGCTCAATAAAAATAATTTATACAGCATGGAACCTTTTGATTAAAAAGATTATTACCTCCTAATGGCATTTCATAAATAACCACATAGCTATCCCAGAGAAGATGAAAATGGAAATATTGACAATGAAAACTGTCCCTTATTTCTACAAAGAACTTCTAGCTATAAATATCCTCTAATTGAAGTACCTTCTCATTAAAGGTTTACAGTAAATTGTCTTTACCTAAAGTCAGTATCAGCTTTGATTCAATTTTCATTTAATTATTAAACATAAGTTAACATTTAATTATTGATCAAACTTAAAGAGTCTTGTTAGTTAAATGAATAATATTACCTTCATTCATCATTAAAATTATTTTAATAAGTGGTAGAAATAGATCCAAGGGAATTGATTGAAATAAATATTTCTGGTAAAATGATTTTACAATCATCAATCAAACAACTAAAAAAATAAAATTTACTTTTATTTTATAGTGTATATGAAACAACATTGTTACCATCAAAGATCACAACACTAAAACATAGGTATTTTATCTTTAATGGCTATCTGCACAATGTACTGTAACACCACACAATTAATTTGACTAAATTTGAAGTCACCACCTTGACTGGAATACTACTAACACCTTTCTCAATTCAGTATTATAATTAGTGAATTTTATTGTTTATTTATATTTTTTCTTACTAAAATAAAAATTGAATAGATATAAGAGAAAAATATTCTATGACAATTGTTTTGCCTTCGGCGATAAACCGACTAAAGTATTTCGATATTACACCTGTTTGTCACTATCGGTACTATTGTCAAAGATTCACACACAGATAATTTGTTTAGATTTATTCATAATGCATTATAGTTCTAGTCTATAATCCAAATAATACCCTTTCTTTATTCAGTATTGCGATTTAGAAAAAAAATATTTTTTTAAAATTTACGTTACTAAGAAAATTTTGAAATTTCTTGATTTTCCATAATTTGAATAATTCGACACAAAGAAGAACGATGGTTGATTGATGTTAATACCTTCTATAACTAATTAATTCAATATTTCAATTAGTTAAGGGGAATATTGAGTATATAGAATATATATAGGATGTTTCATTCCATACTCTTGCAAATCGGCGGCCATAGCACGAGTTCTGAATAGATATGGTGTAAACTCATATTTCTCCAACACACTCAGTCTGGCAACCAAACTAAAACAGACAATAGTTAAAAATAATGAAACCATTGATTCCCTTAATACCCACAATGCCATTTACTCCATATCATGTGAGCAGTGTGATGCCAAGTATGTCGGAGAGACTGGGAGAATGGTGAAGACCAGAATGGTGGAGCATGATAGATCGGTAAAAAGGAAAGATCCCCGCTCTCTAGTTTACCAACGCATACGGGACACAGGCCACACATTCAACATCTATAACCCCTCGGCCCACTATCATGAGATTAAAAACAAGCACCAGCGATTGGTCCTGGAGGCTATACTCACCAAAATATTTAAAAGCATCAATAGAGCAATAGACCTTCCTGAGATATATAATAATTTAATACTGGAACCTCCTATCTGAAAGATTTAGTTTTCATAACCTACTTATACCTTTACACGTCAATAGCAGTTTTAGTTTATTTTTATTTTATTTGTTTTATAGTCGTTGTTCATACTTAGTTTCTGTAATAGCCTTGTATTATATGTATTATATGTTTATTTGCTTGCTTGCTTAACTTCTATGAATGATCCTTCAATATTATGTTAATTCTCTGGCACAATTTTTACATATTTGTCTCAATTTCTTACTTTATATATATATATATATATATATATATATATATATATATATATAGCTGATTGCCAAAAATAATTTGTCTCGTTTTTGCACCTGTGGATGGGCGGTTATGCCCGAAAGCTTGTGATATGATATTATATATTAAAAGATACTCTTCCCTCATCGAGTAGTCCGTTATTATAATATAATATATATAACATTGATCGCATGCTAATTCATTATGTTAAAATTATATGGATTTTATGTATGACCTGTATAACCTTTTATATATTTTCACTAACATATAACATACTAATGCATTATGTTTAAATTATATAACCTTTTATGCATAACTCTAGGTAATATATTGTGTTTTTATTAACAAACGTTAATATTTCTTTTAAAATCGTAATTGATTTCAAGGAATCGCGGAGGACCAACGAACAGCGAGGCGCTGACTTGCTAAATCTCCTTAAGTCTTCCATCCAGGTAAGTCGCCTCTGTAGCCAGCCCTATTTTGCTGAAAGCTTTGATACGTTTCTCAAACACGAGTATTCACAACTATCAATTCTCAAATACAAAAGGTATTGGGCGTAGTATTATTCAAATACTGACCGAAAATAGCTTTAATTATAGAAAAGAAAAAAAAACATTTAACGATTCTGTTCTAAGTCATTTTTAAATTAGATAAAAAAATATATTTGTTTCTACCTTTCATTCATCCGCACAAAGTATCAATTGAAGAAAGTGATATGATTACTTTATTTTAAACCTATGCTTAATGTTATAAGTTTTTATGAATGAGAATGTATGTTAGCTTGAAGACTTGAAACAGGCTTTCAGCGAAATAAAAAAAAAACAGCATTTGATTTAATGTATAATTAGTCATCTTTCAAAAACGCGTATAGATTAGATTGAATGGATAATCAACACACAAACGGTATTTTTAAAATGTATTGAGAAATTTCAAAGGTATTCCGAATGAATGGTGCACTTAGCTAACTAAGTATTTTTGTTCCAGGTTAAAAGTTCAAGTAGATATCCCAAAGAAGACGAATATGGACAACCCAGGAAAGATTATTAGCACCCGAGATGGCCACAAGATACTGCACGACACTGTCGTCCAACAGCGCTATCAAGTAAAAGAGAAGTTATCAGAAGGAACCTTCGGGGAAGTTATGCGAGCCATTGACATCTCAAAAAACGTCGCAGTAGCGTTAAAGCTAGATAAACTTAAAAGCCGAGCCTCCAGAAAGGAAATAGAAATTCTAGAAACACTATCAAAATTCTCCGACAAAACTAAATGCTTTTGTTTGGAGTATTTGGATTCATTTGAATTCCTTGGATACAAATGCCTTGTCACGCCTTTACATGGGATAGATTTGAACCAAATCTTCTTAGTCAACAATCATCAACCCTTGTCCGTGGACATAATAAGGAGGGTTGGATTTCAAGTGTGCCAAGGAATAAAATTTCTCCACGATCATGAAATTGTCCATACGGATATCAAGGCAAAAAACGTAGTCTTAAGAACCTATTCTGAGAGTCTCCCAGAAGACTTTTATAAAAATAAAGACAACTTCGATATTGTTATCGTGGATTTTGGCTCTGCTCGGGTCGTACAAAATGTTCACTACGAAGATATCATGACCCTGCCTTATGTAGCCCCAGAAGTTCTGCTGCATTTGGGCTGGGGACCTCCGAGCGATGTTTGGGCAATAGCCTGCCTATTAATGTACCTATACAACGGAATATTGATGCTCAGGGCATCTTATCCAGAAGAGATGCTGGCAGTTATGGCGCGGGTCTTGGGACCAATTCCCAAATCTCTCTACGTTCAAAGCATGTACTCTGTAGTTTTTGGAGGACCTCACCAATTGGGGAGAGACGTATCCCTCTTTCGAGGAGGGTCGGCCTTCGTGAATTCTTTCAAACCAATGATGGAATTGAAGCGATCCAACAATCGTGAGACAGAAATGCTCTTCGATCTGGTAAAAATGATGTTCGCATATGAAGCGAATAGAAGAATTGACCTAGCTCGAGCTCTGATCCACGAATTTTTTAACAACCACCCAGACTTGATCAAATACCGTTAAAAAAACTATGTATATACTTATATATTATAATTTTGCGGGAGGATGGTATTCATGTACCAAAAGTGGCACCTATCCCTTTAAATAGGCATTAAAATAATTAACACAAAGCAATAACGCGCCATCTATATATATAAAATAAAAGAATTTAATGTAATTCTACTGTCCTATAAGATTATGTTCATAGTTTACTTGAAAACCATTTCTAAGATTCCATCCTTCAGTGTAGCATATAAAAACAGAATGATCCAATACAGTATTAGAGCTCTGAGAAGCGGTCTGGTGGATTAAATTGGCGAAACCGCTGGGAGGGTTCACCACTGATGAGCCAAGCCCTCCCAATATATTTTTCATCGCAGTAAGGACAGTAGAAGTTCGTTTTATGTATAAAAGAAACATTCGCGCTTTTAAATCCTTTTATTTTATTAAAATAATTACTTACTCTAGTAGGATGTTATGAAATCGATGCCACACCTGTAGTGATGAGGACCGAGCCCCAAACCATGGTATACGCTTTGGCTTTTGTCTCAATCTGTCAAAACTAGTGTTGTGGCTTATTCTTCATCACCACCCTTAAATTTAATATAGAGATAATGAACAATATATATGCATTGTTTTAAAGCATATTTAGAGGAAGAAGTGCCACTTTTGGTATATTTTGCCACTTTTCATAGCGTAAAAATATGTATTGGAATTGGGTATTATAACAAAAATTATTAGCGCACAATATAATGGATCTCATCCTTCTAAAATAATGGAAATGTTATAAAAATATTAGTAAACCCATTTCAAAATGCTCTCATTAATTGTATGGATCTGGAAAAGGCTCAGCCACTTCTCCCTTTCGCCCTGTGGAACTGTACCATATCTGGTCATCCTTCTCTCTCGTCCTGTGGACCTGGAGTATATATGGCTACCATTCTCTCTCATCGTGTGGACCTGAACCATATTTGACCACTCTTCCCTCTCATCTTGTGGACCTGGACTATATATGGCCACCCTTCCCTCTCAACTTGTAGACCTGGACTATATATAGCCACCCTTCCCTCTCATCTTGTGGGCCTGGACTATATATGGCCACCCTTCCCTCTCATATTGTGAACCTGGACTATATATAGCCACCCTTCTTTCTTGTGTTGTGGACCTAGATTTTATATAACCACCCTTCCCTCTCATCTTGTGGGCCTGGAGTATATATGGCTACCATTCTCTCTCATCGTGTGGACCTGAACCATATTTGACCACTCTTCCCTCTCATCTTGTGGACCTGGACTATATATGGCCACCCTTCCCTCTCATCTTGTAGACCTGGACTATATATAGCCACCCTTCCCTCTCATCTTGTGGGCCTGGACTATATATAGCCACCCTTCCCTCTCATCTTGTGGACATGGACTTTATATGGTTACCCTTCTTTCTTGTGTTGTGGACCTAGAATATATATGACCACCCTTCTCTCTCGTCCTGTGGACCTGGACCATATATGGCTACCATTCTCTCTCCTCGTGTGGACCTGAACCATATTTGGTCACTCTTCCCTCTCATCTTGTGGACCTGGACTATATATGGCTACCCTTCCCCCTCAACTTGTAGACCTGGACTATATATGGCCACCCTTCCCCCTCATCTTGTGAACCTGGTCTATATATAACCACCCTTCCCTCTCATCTTGTGGACCTAGACTATATTAGCCACCCTTTTTTCTTGTGTTGTGGATTTAGATTATATATAACCACCCTTCCCTCTCATCTTGTGGGCCTGGACTATATATGGCCACCCTTCCCTCTCATCTTGTGGACATGGACTTTATATGGCTACCCTTCTTTCTTGTGTTGTGGACCTAGAATATATATGACCACCTTTCTCTCTCGTCCTGTGGACCTGGGCCATATTTGGCCACCCTTCCCTCTCATCTTGTGTATTTGAACCATATTTGGCCACCCTTCTTTCTCATCTTGTGTATTTTAACCATATATGTCCACCCTTTACTCTCGTCTTGTTTATTTGAACCATATTCGGCTGGCCATTCTTTTTTCTATTCCCCCAGACCTGACCATCTTTTTCTCCCGTCCTCTGTAGACCAGGGCCAGAAATCTTATTTTACTGAAAGATTTCAATGTATATAATTTTTGTAGCTACAATGTGGTACCTCAATTTTAATTGCATATTTTATTATATATTTTACATATATATTGAGAAGTTTGCTAAGAAGTTCATATTTGGGCAAAAGACACATTTACAAAATGTCTCTTCTCAAAAACCAAAGTGCCATCCAATCAGTGGCCAATCCAATTTCTTGATAAATCAATAAATGCCAATCACGTTTTTTTGATATATCAGAAAATTGGGTTGGCCAAATATCACGGAACAAGTGAAATCAACGTTTAGTTGATTTTTGTTTCACTAGATGGCGCTCTGCCATTTCTAATTCTCATGTTAGTGATCAGGATGTCTTTTTTTATTTTTAATATAAACACCTGAACTCTTTTCTATATGTTTTTTTTATTATTTTTCATATATATATATAAATCAAAATTGTGGAATGATGGAATCCATGTACCAAAAGAGGCACACCTCTCTTTAAAACTCATTAACACACTGCATTTAGAAATAAACGATAACCATTTTGATACACACACATTTTAGAAGTTTAAGGAATACACAGCATCAATAGCATGTTGTAAATTCTTTAATCTTCAAAAATTTGTGTGTACTAAAAGAGGCATCCTTTTTTTTTAATTCAGTGTTTTAACGGATTTTTGAAGGGAGGAGTGCCTCTTTTGGTATAGGAATGTCATCCTATATATATATATATACGATGCATTAGCGCGCCATCTGTTATAAAGAATTTGAACTATTTTTTATTGCAATAAGGGCAGTAGAAAAATGATTTATTTTTAAAAGAATCATACGCGTCAAAAAAAAGTTCAAATGTTCTATATTTATATATAGGATGTTGTGAATTCCTTAAACTTTCAAAATTTTATACGAATTGAGTTTGTATTTTAGGAGAGGTAAAATGTGTTAGTCTTTTATAAAACCTTTAATTTACACAAGAATACTATCACACATCTATTGTGTTACTCGAACAAGTATTTTGCTAAGTCATTCTCATTGTGTTATTCTCATTTTTTATCTCGATTAATCCTCCAAGCATGTTGTTAAAGGAATCCTCATTGTCATTTTATTTACACTTATAATTTTGATACCAAATATTTTGAAGATGTTTTTCATTATATCGTTTGTTATACCCATTTACATGTATATATTTACCCAATATTTTTATATACGAAGTTTATTTTTGGTTATGTAATTTTCACAAGTCCTTTTATGAATATACCTTTATTTTTATACAATGAATTAGCGCGCCATCTTTTACAGGAAATTTTAAAATGATTATGATAAAATAATGGTAGGGCCTGGCTCATTAATGGTGAACCCTTCCAGTAGATTAAACTGACGAAACCGCTGGGAGGGTGTACCACTGATGAGCCAGGCCCTCCCATTATTCTATCATTGCAGTAAGGGCAGTAGAAAATTCATTTATTTTTAAAAGAATCATACGCATTGAAAATAATTCAAATTTCCTATACCTTTTTTTATTTTTGTTTCTTTTGCATTTTGCATCAACATTTCGCATCAACTTTCAGGCCGAGTTTTATATTTGTATATATAGAACATTTATATACGTAATTTATATAAATATACGGGGTTTGAATATTTTATAAGAATTTTAAATATATATCTTTTATTACGTATAAATATTTATATATAACTAAAAACTTCTTGCAGGTCCGATTTCTAACTACCATAAGATAATTTCCAATCCAAAGATTTAAACATATTTGTTTACCGGGGCCATAAAAATCCCTAGTATATATTTTATTTCGGGAAAAATAATCATTTCGTCAAATTTTATCCTATTTTAGTGCCATTTTTAGTGTGTTTTGTGTCAAATATTTATGCATATTGAACTAAAGGTATAGTAAGAATTTTAATATATATTGTCTAAATTTTAAGATATTTTTATTAAGATTTTTAAATAAAATTGATACCAGGAGATTTATGGCAAGCCCTTTTTTATATTGATGACCACAACTTTTTGTCGTCTGATTTCTTACTGAGAGTGCTCTTACATACTGATTGTGAACAAATATTTTGCTTTGTAAACATTTATAAAAATATTAAATAATTGAGCAGTCAATATCGAACAATATTGTAACCCCAAAGGCCAAAGATACACCTTCTTTTTTAAAGGGTGTTTATAAGAATACATATTATGTTCATACCTATTTTTAAATTAACATTCAGAGATTCATATAAATATATATGTATATTTCCTACCAATTTTGATTTATAACATATATAATATACGAATTTATATACAATTTTATCGGTGTTCCATGTTTGTAATGTCCTCATATTGTACCTATTATTATTGGCTTTCAAAATTTTATCAAAACGTTGCAGTGTTATTGGAAAAATATATATTCATTATATTATAGCATATATAATATTAGAGAATTATCAAAATTATGAAATGTACCCATTATCTTTGCCAAATATATATGCCCTCTAATGATATAATAAATAAATTTGAATTGATTCACTGAAATCCATTTTTTATTTGATACATTTTATACACCATTGTTTTTATAAAATGCAACTTAAGCCTAAATACGATATTATGACAAGGTTTAAGACCTAAAGCCAAAATCAGGGAAGATGGGGCTCGTTAGTCAGAATTGACAGCTCTACTGAGAAGCGGAAAGTTCTGATTTCATATGTCAAGGTCAGATTTAGCTTCTTATTGCCTTGAGAGACATATCTTCTAAGAGAGAAAAGTTTTATGTAATGTACATTGAGATTTTATAATGAATATTATCAATAATGTCTTCAAATAAAACAACTTCTCACTGTTCTTACAGCGCGGCGAAAAAGCATTAGGATGGCCTGGCTCATCATTGGTGAATATTCTCAACGTCTTCGTCTGTGGTAGATTATGATATCTGGCATAAGCAATCATATTTCAGACCGCATTTTGTTCTGATGCATAGAACAGCCCGGTAATACAGTGAATCAAAGAGACATTTGATGCTGGTGCCTTGTAGAAGACAAATTCGTATATTGAGGCTTCCAAATACGGAACATTGTGGCAATGCGGCAACTGGTCCAACACGTAGAACGGCAGGTCATGAAATAGACTAAAATCACGTAGGGCGTCCATGGATTCTTTTGCAGTAAGTGTCAAGGCGCATAATCCTATTTTAAAATACTCACAAAATTCCCAGACAAGAAATGGAGAACCCGAGGCCGTTGGGGGTCTCGACATAGCACTGGTCCGTTACAGTGCCACGTATGACAAAAACAAATGTCGGGCTATCCTAGGGATGGCATCGCATACCATGATTACAGTAGTCAGTAAAGTTTGGCGATCGACAACGAAGGTGGAATTGTGCCGATCACCTGGGGATTTCCAAGTCCAGATACTGCGATTATCTGACTTCAATACTAAGCGGGATTTACCACTCATCACCATTCAGTGGCGTTCCAAGATGATCGGGATAGGTCCCACTGTGACCGAAGACGCCTGTGTTGGAGTGCTGGTGCTAAGACACGTAAATGGCACTGAGATCATAGACTCTCCTCCTTAAGGCGTCTTCATATGCTTCTTGAACAAGCGAAAGCCCAAAATCAGCCTATATAGTGGATTGAGTCTTTAAGCGCGTAGCGCTCGATTCAACGATTCTCATTACTCGTCATATCTTTAGTGTAGTCGGAGTCGGTTAGTCGTTTAGGAATGCCTACATGCCTCCACTGACCTCAACACGATCTAATGGTGAAGACTGAATGATTGACGTGACGTGCTCAACGGCGATTTGACAATTCTATCGTTTCCATACCAATAGATGGCGCTGCTCTGAAATTCTGTCAACTGGAAAATTGGATTTTTTTCTGCGTTCAACGGGCAATCTTGTTACTTGGTACATCTCTTATAATTTTATAAGATCATATATTCATTAAGTTGATGGATCATCTAATATGAGCCTATATATTATATCATGGCCGATATTTTCACTAAATTGACTCTGAAAGACCAGCAAAGACATTATCATACTGAAAGACAAAATACTAAGTTGGGCCAAAGAACATTGACCTCGAACAATTTAATAATGAAACAACATAATTAGAAACGTTAAATACATATTTTTATTGTCACACACAAGTTGGAGACAAAGGTCCCTGAGTTTGGAGAACGAAACGTGAAAAAAAAACATTAGTGATTGCATAGTGCCGACCTTTAAGCATGCAAAAATATGTATGATCTGCGGCTGTTTTCTTTGAAAAAAAGATAGATTGTTAGCAGGAATAAAACGTTTAAAAAATTCAACAGTGTACCAAGATACTTTATTAGAGGGCCTGCTCTCTCTATTGATGAATTAAATATATATAGATAAATTTCTCTCATTTTTTCTATAAGTGAGTCGAAGGGAATTCACGATGGTCAATGCTGTCTTCTAAAGTTAGAAACAATTTTTAAACCTTAAATTAGGTGCAACGAGGGTGATTAAGTAATAGAAAAGTTAAGAAAATTAAATGGATTGAGGCGGAGAGAAGCTTAAGAGAGATAAACAAAAAGGATTAGGTTTCCCTATGAGGAGAGAAAAATAGTGAAACGAGTTTGACATAACACATTAGTGTTTTATATCTTTATTGTTATTTCAATTATGTGAAGCTCATTTTAGGTGAAGGTTTACGGAATAGAATGGTTATGAATATCCAAAGCGCTGGAAGTTAGTGGTTGAAGGATTGCTTCCTTCCGTTTCTTTTTTCAGCCGAGACAGGAAGTATGGTCTAATTGACCAGCACCTTGCTGGAATCTTTGAGTAGCGGGTGAAATTAGCTAACTGTATAATGTTCAGTATATTTTTACAAAACTGAATTTTATTGAAATAAAATTGTTAAAACCAATGTTCAAAGCTAAATATATTGCTAGTTGAAATTTTGTGTGTTTTAAGTTGTATATTAATCAATTATTTTTTTGTAACGAGCACCTCTTCTGCTTCATTGATCAGCGATAGTTGCCCAAACTACATCAGTGAATGCCAGTAACAAAGCAGGGCTCTGGAAGCTTGTAATTGCGCAGTCGATATGCTTTCTACATGTACAGACAAGTGGTAAACTTACAGTAAAAATAGGTCATTAACTACCCACTATGTTTAACATTGTCTTCACCCCTTTACTTGAAACAAGTAAAATTTCCTAATTGGAACTATAAGGAATGAGTTAGAAAAATAGAAATCCATCGATGTTGGGGTTCAAGACAACAGGGTCGGCACTCGCACTCCGCAAATTGTTACACCGGATTGAAATTTTGTAGGGCCATTGACCTTGATTTCTTCTTTTTTTTTTTGGTTTTACACATTTTCAGATCGGATTTACATGACTATAGCAAACAATACTAAAATTACCGTTTAAAGCTATTTCTTTATTCGTTGTTTTTCTCGTAGTGCTACCAAATGTTCGCACCCGTTGCTCCTCCCAAATCTGGTCTGACCTCGCGTCAGCGTTCAAAGTGATCTGTCGTCACAGAGTAGTGTCAAATATTATGAATAATAATAATACGACAAAATTACTATGTAAAAATATAATATACAAAATCAATGTATCTATAAATATATTATCATTTTATATATTTTTAAAATAATTTAGAGAAATATTATAATTTAATTGAAAGAAATAATAAATTGAAATAAATTAATAAAAATCCATGATTTAGTAATATATACATAAGCATTTTCATATGATAATACACGCAAAGAAAAAGAAAACTCAATGTAATTTACGAATTGTTTTATCCGAATCTCCTCTAGTGAGAGAGTTTACGGCCAAAACATTTATTGCCCATCATTAAGCAAGATTTCTTCCGTTAAGGGTTTTTAAATAATTGATAATCAAACCCCATAGAACTAACCCTAAAAACAAGTTGTATTTCTATAATGTTTAAATTCAAATATATAAATAGAACCTCGTAGAATTAATGATATCGAAAACTGCACACCTTCGTTGTTCTAATCTAAAAGCCATTGTCGCTGGTGTCTTCTAAATGAGTCCTTGGTACACAAATTGACGGGCGGAAAGCCGAAGGGGATTCGACGCGGACACGATGGTAGACTATTTATTCTGGGTAAAACAAAGGGAATGGAGATGCACAATGGGGACAGGCGGACGCATGGTCAACAACCAATTCTTCTTGCAGCTTTGTGCTGGACACTAACCCCAACTACTTATAGCAGCGCTCGTTTGTCGAGCGGGATGGAAGCTAACGTGAATTGAGCGGGCCTAATTTGTCCCTTGCTTTTTTTCTATACGACGTATTCTCAGACTCGGAGTTTGCTTCTACCACATGTCACCATCTCTAAATCTCAGCTCTTTGCTGTGTTGGAGTATTCTATAAATAGTATTTATCTTTGAAATACACTACAAATACTTATGCAATACAAAGTGTGTCTACGAAGTGAACTAAGTGAACCAATAAGAAAAAAAAAGAAAACATGATAGTTATTAAAAATAATTTCTAAATATTATTTTATAGATTTGGTACGGGCTGAAAGCCCTTCAAAAGCCGAAAAGAAGCCTGTAAGGCACGGCAAACAAGCACAACCATGTGCTGAATTATCGGCACAACAAGATCTACAGATATTTATGCAATACAAAGTGTGTCTACGAAGTGAACTAAGTGAACCAATAAGAAAAAAAAGAAAACATGATATTTATTAAAAATAATTTCTAAATATTATTTTATAGATATGTTAATTGAGCTTTCAAAAATCCACCATAGTATAAAATAATATAAATAATAAAATACTATTCTATAAAACAATTTACAGATATCCTTTTTGCGATAGAAATTATTAAATATTTTTCGGACACAGAAATATTTCTAAATCCCACATACCTTTGGCGTGATAATGTTTCGCATGAATTTCCCCTATTCGGTTCAGCACATTTACCATATCTCTTTGGCTAGAGAGGGATAACATTAGGCACATTCATCGGGCTTGGCCAAGCGGAAAAACACGATAGTTTAGTTCTATACTTTTTCAATTAAATAATATACAGTTACTTTTTAGTAATCGCTTTAGATTGTCAATGAACAAACATAATCCCAGGGAGAGACGTCAGGCGAGTATGGAGGGTGTAGCATCAAAAATATTTCACGCTTATCTAGATACTCATCATCAAGAAGCATGAGGTCGAGCATTATTGTGCAGCAATTGGAAATCCGTATAGGTCCGCATACTTTAATATTTTTCCACCATTTTATCCAACAAGCATTTAATATATCTCTATAATTATGAATAAAGGTTTAAAGGGTGTGTACAGAGGGTGTACCATTTTAAAAAGAACGATTTTGCAAAGATGTATCTCGCGGAAGAAGCGCGCGATTCGAGTGATACATTATTTATTCGAAAAAACAAGCACTTATTTATATTTCATAAAAAAAACGATCTTAAATATTCGAAATGCCTAATATTATAAGATATTTTGTAAGAGGTTAAGTTTTCAGACCTTCCGAGAAGAAATACTCCTCTATCAAAATTATTGAAATTATGAAAGAAAAGGATATTGCTATTAGATAATAAGTGCACAATCAGTCAATTAATAAAGAAAATAAAGAAATTTTGATATCCATGAAATTAAGCGAAAAAATTATCTGCAAAAAAAAACGAGCTGGAAGAAACCTACAACTCCAACTGAAATAAAGATAAAGGAAACGATTGTCAGAGAGAATCCACCTTTTCAAAGGACCATTTTCACAATAACCAACTTACCTATTTCTACCTTTAAACATATTATCAGGAATAAATTAGCTTAAAAATACGTAAAGAGGCTAAAGTTTTTGTTCTCAAGCTGCACCATTTCGAGAAAGGCAATACCTGCAGGAGGGCCCTTTATGAGAAGTACCTGGCAGGTGAAAATGGAAGAATGTTGTTACACCGTACGAGGCATGGGCTTACCTCGATGTTAGCATATAGTTCAAGCAATGGTCTTCATGATCGTTGCAAGGTTTCTGCTACAATTGGAATCTTCCTATAAAGAAGGTGGATCCAAATGCCAAGATAAATTAGTAAAACTAGCAATGCATTGTCCTTAGACCAAATATTAGACAATTAGGTTCTATTTCTGTAACCAAGAGACTCAATATCTGTGTGGCTGTACCAGAATAAAACTACGAGTAATACCTCACATTCAACACCTCAATACCTGGACGAAAAGAGGGATGAAACCGACATTTCGTACATCCCTTTTAAGTACATCCCTGCCAAATCTCCTGACTAAGTCCCTATGGAATTTTGTTTTTAGCTTGATGAAAACTGCTTTTTATTATTTAGAAAGAGGGTCGAATTCGTGTTGAACATTAGATTAGATATTTTGGGATATTTTAACATAATATATTTGTAAATATTGATTGTTTGAGATTGAAACCTGTTCCTTTGAAAGCAATTTTTTAAACAGTTTTTACTCAAGTTAGAAAATATATTAGGAGGGCCTGTGGTTCCCGAGTGTTGAACCCTCCCAGCAGCTTCTCCAGTTTAAACGGATTTAACAACTTTAAGCCATAGTTCCGGTGGGCGAGTCTACTCCATTTTAGAGGTAGGGACAATGTTATTAAAGAGGAGGTGTTTGCGTCAAGTTCAACTCTGAGGCAGATATGTGGCAGTAAATGTCTCTCTAATAAAATTTATATATTCAGATTTACTCGCTTACTTCTATCAATTTCATCTATATGCTTTTTTCATTCTTTACACATCATCACATTAAACTCTCTTCACATTTATATAGTAGTTGTACGCCTAATTTTAATTTGTGTTATTTAAAAAAATCTTTTAAAAGCTTTATATTTATCTATCAAAAAGTAAATAGGAAATAAAAACATTTTAAAGCACGGATATTTTTTTTACATAAAAACAAATTTCTACTGTCCTTACTGCGATAAAAAATATTTAGAGGGCTTGGCTCATCAGTGGTGAACCCTCCCAGCGGTTTCGCAATTTAATCTACCAGACCGCTTCTCTCAGAGCTCTAATACTGTATTGGACAATTCTGCTTATATATGCTACACTGAAAGGTGGAATCTCATAAATGGCATTTAAGTAAAATATGGGCATAAGCTTTTCATTTTTTCATCGCAGTAAGGACAGTAGAAAAAGTTTGTTTTATTTATAAAAGAAATATTCGTGCTTTAATGGTTTCATCTACTATGTATAGATGGCGCGTTATGGCTTTATATGAAATATGTAAATAATAAATATACAAAGTATAAAATATTAACGAATAGATTCAAGAAGGATAAGTTTCTTTATTTGAAAAATCAATTCGAGCTTTCGGGCGCAAGCTGCCCTTCTACAGGAAAAATAGATACAATTTTAAATAATATTTCTGATTGTTGGTAGTTCTGTTGCTTGTAAATCGAAATTTCTATATATATGTTATTACATTCAAATAGAAGCCAATCTTTAAATTTGTCTCAGTTTTTAATAAAAATAATTTTTATTCGATGTAAAAAAAAAAAATTATAAGTGTTATTTTTCAAACATCTGCTATAACATCGATCACACATTATTTAAATATTTTTATGCGAATACAAGATCACGTCTTCTAAATAAGGTTTCTACCCGAATATCTTTTAAATGAGCGTTTCTCTAATTGAAATTATTGCACCATCGAGCGCAACAGAGGAGCAAATTTTCTTGTTATCCGAATAGTTCTTCTTCTTTCTCATCTCCCCTCAATCATTTTAGGGTATCAATTTGTGACCCTTGATGGTGTCTGTTTGACAAACATCATGACTGGGTGAAGTAGAATGCGTTTACCTTTGTCATTAAGACTGGGATCACTACTCAGTGGCAGGCCGACCTAGCTCCAAAAGAAATGGCCTCCTCTGACATGAGGAACAGACGCCGTGTGCAGCTGCTCCTAAAATGAAGTACAGACACTGCTCATCCCGTATACCTGGATCAGGAGCCCTTACAGGGTACCATCAGCCGGGCCAGCTGAGCCCAGGTTTTTTAGTGAGCTTGTTACTGCTCCCCTCCTCCTCTTTCATCCGGGCTTGGGAACGACAAAGGCGGAGTTGTGACTACAAGTAACTAAACGGGGCTCTGACACCAATGTAGAGGCAAGAGTTGAACTATACTCCACATCTTTAGACATGTTAAAACCTATAGTAAATATAGCCACATCAACCAATGACTCTCCTTAGGAGATGTATTTTGAATTATTATTTTCAGAAAGAAACAATCAACATTCATTTGAATCTGAGTGAGAGATTGGTAGCGAAGTTGCACGAGCCAACCTGGATTCTGCCACCAACTACTGGTAGCCGCCTGTTGTTGTTCCTTGGAACTATTTTTCTGATCAAATCTGCTCAACTGATCCTGATCAGAATCCATTTATTCCAGTCTGAACATTGATGAACTAGACTGTCTATAAGTAATTTTCTTTCTTTTTTTAGTGACACAGTGGAGATCATCCTGAAGATAGAGGTTCCCTGGCCGGCATTCATATCATATATTCATTTTATTTTATTTACTTCTCCTGACGAAGACAAAATATTTTTCTCGAAACGTTGAGAAAATCAAAACCTCTAACTGGCCGAAGTGTCTATTTTTCACAGAAAAAAAAAACAGTAAAGATTATTTCAATAAAAGATATATCACAAATGGTCATATTTGGACGTTGAGATACAGCCTGTACTATGCTGATTAAGTCCAACAGGTTAAAACGCCTATGTTGATTCACTCTTCTTAGTTATCAAAGATAGTAGTGTTTGGCCAATATTTCGGAATAAAAAATATACAATTATTTGATATTTATTCAGATAATTGGCACGAGTCATCAGCAAAAGGTTCAGTCTCACAATCGTTTTACAACAAGGCTCAACACTATCTAATGCAGCCAGAACTACCCCAGAATGGAAGGCCGAGAATCTTCACGACTATGTTAAACCTAACGTTTGACCCCCCATCTCACCAGATGTCAATCCGTTGGACTATTACGTGTGGGGCGTAGCTCAGAGTAATTCCAATAGTCATTCCCACAACATTGTTGCAGCTCTTAAAGCTGTTATAGTGGATGCCATAGCAAACATTCCCAAGAACCATCTCATTACTGCCTGCAGTCGGTTTCGACAACGTAAAGAAGCTGTTATTGCCGCTGATGCGGGTTCAATGAATGATGTCCTTCAGGTATATATTCACCTATATAAAACTTTAATATGTAACAAATGCTCTTTCATCAGCACGAGGTTCAGTCTCACAATCAGAAGATGCCTTTTCGTTAATATCACAGAGAGTGTATTCTAAATATTGAACTAAAAAAGAAGCCTCAAAATAGAATAAAAATGAGAAGTTAATATCTTCATAATTCCGTGCCGATCAATAGAACTCTTCTAGAGATTATTTTAAGACAAATATATAATCCCCCTTAAAAGCTTTTAATTAAAATTAATGAAGAAATAAATGGGTATTAATTACTTGCCAAAGTCTCCCTCTCACTAAAAGGTTTTATAAGATCAGCATGATGCTCACTCATTTAATCCGGGCATTCCGCGCAACAGATCAATACTTGGCGTCGCTGTCGACATGCGCTCCTCGACTCCGGCAAGAACAAAATATGCTCTCACTTTCCTTTTCTTTCTGTAGATCTAAAAAGATATTTATTTATTTATGCTTATGAGGTGATACAGCAGCGTATTTACAATTAGAGAGGAGACAAAATGAATTAAATCTAGAAAAAAGAAGTGAGGACATATCGGTCATTAAAGTCTGAGAGGCAAGGCCTTCAGCCAGTTCAGGGCTTCCGGGGTGACAGAATGTCATCAAATCCGTAGTGGGGGGGCCCGAGTCCGACTTCCAAGTCGTTCCGCCAAGAGATCAACACCACAGAGGTCCGTACGTCTCTTGACCTCACGGACAATACAGCAGCTACATTATGCTAAAAAGATATAAAAAGAATGAGAGATTGCCTTTTTAAATCCGCAAGATAAACATGACCAATAATTTTGAAAGTGATTTCCATTAATAATTTAAACTAATTTTAATATATTTTATAGTAAAGATGTGTTAATAATCACTAATATATTATATATATATACAAAATGTTATAAAATAAATGAAGCTTCCAGGGTTAAGTTTCTAGTGTAACTTTATATTTTCAAGCTTTCGGACTCGTCAGTCCTTCAACAGGAGTATCACATTAACAAATTAATAATAAATACTATTTTTATATACACATTATTATATAAATACAAAATGTGGTCAATATAATTTCGAGTTCATTTACTTTTACATTTGATCGTACCGTAGGTGCGCTCTTTCAATTATTCGAGATAAATTTGAGAAAATTCTATCAAATTGAAGAAAATCGAATATTTCCAAAATTCCATGGCATGGTGACCTATATTTCTGCTAAGCTAGTGTTATATATATATATGTGTGTAATATTGTTGCCAATGTGATCCTGCCGACGTATGAATGAACTGGCAGTCGTGTACTTGAGGCGAGTGTTGATGTTATTCCCACACGCGGACAACAAGAAGAAGAGGCAGGGCTAGATGTTAACATCGAGAGTGATCGGGAACAGCCCACGGGACAGAGGTATAGGCCATGACACAAACTTGGATGCTTATCACCGAGTCATGTAGGGAGAGAATGTGTGTGACAGAAGCCGTATGTCGATGGCCACACCCTAGAACATCTGCTCCTGACCCCCTGCCAAAACCTTTTCTGTTTACAGGGGTCGTCTATAAAGAGTCTCTGGGGGCCCCACATGGGCTGGGCGTTGGCTTTTTTCCTCCCCTCTGTCCCTGCCACCAGCTGACAGAACACTCTTTGGACCTTTATTTTGACGTCACCATTTTTAGTTTTAAATACAAATAGGGGGTTAAAATACAAATAGTTTATATACAAAATATGGAGTGGTAGTAAATAGAAATAGTGTACATTTCAATAGAAGGGTAGGATATTTTAAGGTATCGGCTTTAACTAATTGGAAGATATGTGACATATACTAAAAGCGTCATACAGTTTAAAATATACGATATATATATAAGTTATTTTGATTTTTTTACCATAAAGATTATAATATATATATATACAGAATGTGTTTCTCTTTCTTTCATTTAGAATCAAATATTTTATTAGATATCGTGGCGCTTTAAAGTATTTGAGATAGTTTTAAAGACATTTCAAGCAAAAGATTTAAAGCTTTTTTTAATACCATATATATTGTCATATAATTTTTATTGGCACTTTTCTATTATTTTCATCCTAATATTTGTTGAAATTATCCTTTGGTCAATGCCGTTGCTTACACCGAGGTGTTAGCTACAGTTGTCTAGCCTTGGATTGCTCCTATGGCACGTATGTTTTTCAACAAGACTCATCACCATCTCATACAGCCAGAACAACCCAAGAAAAGATGGCCGAGAATCTTCACGACTATGTCACACCCAACCGCCCAGATCACCAAATGTCAATCCGTTGGACTATTACGTGTGGGGCGTAGCTCAGAGTAACTCCAATAGTCATTCCCAAAACACTGTTGCAGCTCTTAAAGCTGTAATAGTGGATGCCATAGCAAACATTCCCAAGACCCATCTCATTACTGCCTGCAGTCGGTTTCAACAGCGTATAGAAGCTGTCATTGCCGCTGATGCGGGTTCATTGAATGATGTCGTCCTTTAGGTATATATTCACCTATATAAAACTTTAATATGTAACAAATGCTCTTTTCATTTTTCTATTCTTTTTTTCTAATGAACATTGTTTTTTTTTCAAATATCTTCCGCACCCTCTATATTCAAATATAATATATTATTTAAAAGGTGATAATGATTAGCATTTAAATAAGGTCGAAAGTGAAAAATATTTATGAAATTGAAAGGCACACACATTATAGACTGAATTATATTTTTACTCTCACTATGTACTGGAATAAAAATTTGCCTTTTATCATTTATGTGGAGTTTATACGTGAGAAAACCTCTCTCCACATCCACACTAGTAAAATTTCATATTGTGTCTTTATTCTTAGTTCTAGATAAGATTTACCAATAATATAGTAATATTTGGATTTTTTTTTAGGAAATTGGAATTAATTTTATTTGAAAGGCTCTCAGTTAACATGTCTTTATTTTCGATGAAAATCTTCTATCGTTTTTCTTTCAAAAGCAATGGCGCTTATAATTTTATCACGCAAAAAGGTATTTTTGCAAAGTACTGACCTGAAACAATTCTTTCTTCACTTTCTCCTTGTTAATCAAATACCTTTTATGAATTTGGAACATAATTATCTTAATCCCCACTAATTTTTTTTAAATATAGAAATTAAATGTATCTTCAGACAAAATTTAATGTACTTTTAACCATATTCTACAAATTGTTGTTACAGGTTCTGATAGTAAAGGTAAAATTTGTTCACTATATTTTTAAACCGGTTGAATATTTTCAATTTTTCTTATAAAATAAAACATATTTGCCATTGGATACATTTCACTACTTAAATTCATTTATATGTCACATGAATTATATTTGGATACATTTCTTTTAGATTCGAAAATGCCATAGACATATACAAGGTTTGGTCCTTAATTCCATCAGGCCAAAGTTTAATAAAGTTATAATTAAATGCCTATTATATTGTGTGAAATCTAATTGACTTTAAAAATAGACAGCCTAAAATATTGAATCGCTTTGGTGACCATTTTTTCAATAGCAAGTATATGGTGTATATGTCTCTATATATCTCTATCACAGCAGTCGCAATGTCCTCTTCTATCTTGGGTGTGAAAATCTGCTGCTCTGGATATAAATTTAATAAAAGTGGTATTATAGACCACTGGACAAAATTTAAGGAAGTAGAAATTGTTTGATGTCCCCGGTCATCTGTATTTTTCAAGGAGACAGAGTAAATTTTGTTCACACTTGGTTATCTCGTATGTCTTCAATATGTAATATCTTTCAAAGTTATTATCTGAATCCCGATATAGATACTAAAAGATACAACTTCCTTAAGTTTTGTCCATGTGAGTGTATATACGACTTCACTTATTTTGAAATTAGTCTGTTCTTTAATTATCTAGACATATTGTTCCTCAGAACCACTTTCTTCTAGAACATGTCTTTTAAAATCTATCTCAAAGACATTCTTTTTAAAGAATGGTCTTCTGATTTATTTACAGATATCTACGATATTATAAAATCAGAAGCTAAATACAATTTTCAAAGTGTTTTTAGAAGTTATATTTGTTCCTCGTGTTAAATAATCTTTCTAAAAATCTGGCCGTTGAAATCTTTCGTTATGCGCTACAAACCTCTAAAGATCTCAAGGTCATTTATCTTGAAAAGAGCCGCAGTGAGTAGGCCAGAACGGTTGGAAAGGGAATTTTTAAAAGTTTATTTGTAATTGTTCAGTTTACATTCTAATTTTCTAATCTAAACTCTATAATTCCAGAGCATATTTACATTTGAGTAGCCTGTTATCTCATTGCATTACTCTGCTAAATAAGCGCATTGCAACAATACCCTTTTGAATTGAAATCAATTTTCTATTATTTTCTCATACATTAAAACTATTTTTGAATTTATATAATCTTATAAAAATAGCCTTTGCATTTTATGTTTGTTTTAAATAATTTATAGAAAATGGACCATATACCCTTTTTAAATATGTAAGGCTGTTCGCTTATGTTGATTTATCAACTATGTTAATGGGTAATGAATAAACCTAATCCTAACATATTGCCAAATAAATTTATGACAAGATGCTATTGTGTTTTCAGCAACATATCTATCCTTAATCCAAATATAAATTCCTCCTCATACTAAGCGAATGCTACGCAGACCTCCTGAAATCGCTATATGGCCCATGGTATGTTTCTAGCCCCTGTTATTACTATGGCCCTTGATATGTCTATCTATGACTCTATATGTAAATGACTCTTGGTATGTCTATGACCTATAGTATGCCTCTAGCCTCTGCAATGTCTTGGGCCTTTAATGTGTCTGTCTATGAACCTTGGAAGGTATATTATTCTTAGTATGTATATGACACTTGGTATGTCTAGGGCCCAATGTATGTGTCGTATTTTATTTTTCAATACTCTGTGTGAAAGCTAGATTTTGAATAGGAACTAACCGGTAGGTGGTTGCAGGATTATTAACCAAAAAAAGGTTTTGTTTGGCATTCCGAGTTTTTTTCTTTTCTTGCTAAATGCAATAAATAATTCTTTTGTTGCTTTAAAGAGAGTTGTAATTATTTAAAATACTACAGTATGTCTCTAGCCCCTGCTCTGTCTATGGCCCTTGATATGTCTATAATCCTTGTTATGTCCATGACTCTAGGTATGTATATGGCCCTTAATATCTATATGAATCCTATTAGTCCAAGCGATTAAGCAGTGGACTGACTTGAGCCAATAAGATAGAGTATACGGATCGCCCTAAAAAGAGGGAATTTGTTTATAGGAGTTGAGTAGCTTTGATCTTCCAGCAGATGGCTTATTGACATCTATCGCTTTCCTTGGTATATACTAAGAAGTTATTTACGTCATTCTGATGCTGAAATTGCTTTTTTTTTATATATCCGAAGCTCTTTAGAGGCTTGAAAGAAGACGAATATAAAAATGCTACGAAAATTGGGAAGCGAGATGGCATAACTGTTTAGACACGAAGAATATTATTTTGAATATTTTAAATAAAATTTATTATTATCTTGTATTATGTTATATTTTCAAATTTTCGGGAATATAATGAAGATACCTTATTTTTGGAAATCATGGAGTATTGACATATAACTGTTTTTCACAGCTTCTTCGGTATTTCTTCGGCAATTAATGATTCTTCACTAAAAGAAAGTTTGTGTGTCTCTCTCTAGTTATAAAAATGAATTAATTACTAATTATATCATCTAGAATTTATTTACACTTTTTACTCTCTCTGCAAATAATAAATCCTAACTTTATTGGGCGAATTCAATCCTGTTCATATGCCGTCACCATATACATACTTGGGTTTCAGGTTCAGGATATTTTCAGTGAGAGACGGGATATTGAAAGATTCAAGAGCTTCGTTTCAGGTATCTAGTAGTTCATCTTGGCAAGGGCATTCACATATTTTATTTCTTCGTCGGATGTCAGCATGTTCCTTACTGTATTTTGAACTGGTTTAAATCCAGCTATTGTGAAAAGAGTTACAAAATATTTAATAGTTCGTTGCAAACGATTATTGTCGAATGTTTACGGGTAGGGGAGTTATACATTATTAAAAAAAAAAAGAATAGAAATAACATTATTGCACATACATGCACATACATTTATGTATAATTTTGAAAATATTCTTGTTTCTATTTTTATTATTATATAATGATAGAAGTTTCCTGACCCCACGTCATTCATAGCACACATACATTCATGGTAGAATTATCTCTTATATTTAAGAATTATTGCTTAGGGCTTCTTTTTTTTCCTTTTAGATGTGTTAAACTATTCAGAAAAACTTACAAACGTTCAATTATAAAAAATGTCTACTTGTATTTCTCTCTCTACTTTGAGTCTCTAATTTAATTTAAATCTGATATAGGAATATAAGGGTAGGCCTTAAAACACTAAAATAAGGAGCTTCATTTAAGAAAATCGGTAAAATATCGTAAATACTTCTGTATTTGCACAGATAGCAACAAAAGGGTTGCTAGACGCGGCGGCAAACGACCCGTTTCATAGTGCCTTCTCCTTTGTTGACTTGAGGTGGCGTCGATCTCCTCATTCCCGCGCCGTTGTTGCCCGAGCAGGTTGGTCGCTCCCTTCTCTCCTCTTTCCCTGTACTAGCCTGCCCATGTTGGAAGCGCTCTCTTCTCTCCTTCCGACCCCAAGTTGGTTATTCTCTACCCTCCGCCTGCACTAGTCGAGCAAATTGGTCACTCTTTTCTCTACTCTTGCCCCACACTAGTCGAACAGATTGGTCGCTGTTTTCTTTTCTCTCGGTCTACACTAGTCGAATAGATGGCCAATCTCTTCTCTTCTCTTGGTCTACTCTAGCCGAGCAGATTTACGCTCTTTTCTTTCTTCTCGGCCTACACTAGCCGAACAGCCGCTTGCACTTGTCAGGCAGATTGGATAATCTCTTCTCCCCTGTCTCGGGTTACATTAGCCGAACAGCCGCTTGCACTTGTCAGGCAGATTGAATAATCTCTCCTGTCGGGCTACACTAGCCGAACAGATTGGTCGCTCTCTTCTCGCTTTACAATCTAGCCGAACTGATTATTCGTTCCCATCTCTCTTCTCGGTCTACAATAGCCGAACAAATTAGTCGCTTCTTCTCTTGGCCTACTCTAGCCAAACAGATTGGTCCATCTCTTCTCTACTCTCGGCCTACACTAGCCGAGCATCTGCTTGCACTAGTTTAGCAGATTAATCGTTCTCTTCTCTATTTCCGCCTGCACTAGCCGAACAGATTGGTTACTCTTTACTTTTCTCCCGGTCTAGACTAACCGAATAGATTAGTAGCTCTCTTCTCTTCTCTCGATCTGCCCTAGCCGAACTGATTATCTGATCCCTTCTCTACACTAGCCGAGCAGTCACTTGCACTAGTCGAGCAGATTTTTTACTCCATTCTTTCCTCTCGGTCTACACTAGCCGAGCAGTCACTTGCACTAGTCGAGCAGATTTTTTACTCCCTTCTTTCCTTTCGGTTTACACTAGCCGAGCAGTCACTTGCACTAGTCGAGCAGATTTTTTACTCCCTTCTTTCCTTTCGGTTTACACTAACCGAACAGATTAGTCGTTCTCTTCTCTCTTTTCGCCCGCACTAGTCGATCAAATTGGTCGCTCTCTTCTCTCCTCTCGGTCTACACTAGCCGAACAGCCGTTTGCACTATTCGAGCAGATTGGTCACTCTCTTCTTTCCTTTCGGTTTACACTAGCTAAAAAATATGTCTCCCTCCTTTATCTTATATATATCTACACTAACCGAACCGATTGATCGTTTTCTTTCCTATGTTCCGCATATATGACGCGTAACTGCCGAAATATTTGCGTGAACCTTGTTATTGTCCTTAAATATTTTTTTTAATTATTTTTTTTTTAGAAATTTCTAATAACCTTAGTACTTAAGCCTTAGTATTTTCCTATTATTTTTTTTTTTCCTTTCCATTTCAAAATTTTAAATTAATAACTTTTTTTTCAAATTAATAACTCTTTAAATTTTGAACTAATAAATAAATTACCACACACACACCTCGATATATAATGAAAATTATTTTTAAATGATGATTATTCATTTTTTTATATTTCTAAACCGACATTATATTTACAACTCTATTTAAAATTATTATCCAAAATATTTACCTCAAAATGTATATATTATATACCCAATTATGGATACGTGTGTGCGTATATATGTGTTTGCATACCAAAAAAGGCATCTCTTTCTTCAAAAATCCACTAAAACAATGCATTAGTATCACCCCAGTACAGAACCTAATGGTTATCATATAGAATGAGCTACAAGACATCAGTTTTGGAAATTTCAAACTAAAAGACAACCTGTATATGGAAATTGGATTTGGATATGGAAATTATTTTGAATAAATGTGAGCTGAAAATATTTTGCTTCCAATTCCATAAATTTTCCTTACCGTAAAACTTGTCCTAATTACGCACTTAGTAAATATTTCATGAGTAAGTGAGATACATACCGAGTTATTGGAACAGATTATAAAAGTTCGATATGAGAGGCTTTATCGACACTACGAAGACGATAACGCAAATTCTCTTAATTCCAAGAGTTTCCGTCCAGTTTGAGAAAGAATTTCTTTCTTTGCTTCTTTACATTTTTTATGATTTTCCTGAACCATTTCTCAACATATAAATATTAAAATTTTGAATTAAGCCTATCGTGTCTATAGATGAATTGTTTTCTTTTGTATGTAGTGTAGTTCATATCAGAGAAAGTATTTTTGAAAAATCGGAATATAATTATAAATATTTTCAAAGTTATAAACTAATTCATTCACATGTTTCATTTAAAAAAAAATAAACAATCCTCTTCTGTCCTTACTACAATGATAAAATATTGGTCTGGCTATCAGTGGTTACTCTTCCTGGAAATAAGAGCAATAGGGAAGTGTTCATTAAAAAAGAACATAAACACACTTACGTAATTTGTTTCTAATTTTGAATGAAGATAACGAGAGCTTTCAACGTGAAATTAAATTCCTAATATTTAACTAAATATAAAAGCAGTTATATGTCAGTGGGGCTCTTGGGCATCGAGTAGAAAAAAGGTCCGTCGGTCAAAAGCAAAAGTTGTTCTTAGACAAACATGGATTGTCCTGACGCTTTAACAAATCTTCTCTCTGTAGAGGAATCGTGCTTGATTTCCTTCATGCGAATTAGGGTCACTTTAAATATCTTTTGCTCCATAGAACGTGCTTTCTTTTCCGTCATGGGGTTTTACCATCTTTTGCCATTCCAAATTAGGTTCGGCTTCTTCATTCTCACTTTTCTTGGACACCAAGTCAAGGCCTAGTTTTATATCTTTTATGTATGTTTGCCATTATGTATTCTTAGTCCACGTACGTTGTCTTCAGCATTGTGATCTAGGCGTGATCTTTGGGTTTAGCTAAAAGCCTGTTACTGAACGCTCGTTTAGCGGAACATTTGTCTATTAGACACCCAACGACTCTATCAATTATAGACATCCTAAGATTGCAGAAAGACGCGATATAGGTTTAAAATCTATGTTCTAAATCCTAAATATTATTTTATCGCGCAAAAGAAAAGAATATATTTATATTATAAACTAATCTATCTTCATGAAAATATAACAAAAGGGGAAATTTTGTACCAAATTTGATAGTGAAATTGAGATAAGGGTATCTCCTGACCTTGATCTTAATGGCTTGCGCGCCTAGAATAAAATATATTTAAGGATTTTTTTCTATTTGTTCTAATAGATCAGGAAATTATTAATTGTACAATATATTTCATGCGCGTATATGATGAATATTGTAATTTTGCGGAGGAAGATATTCATTTTCAATCACCTTTCCGGTTTAAAAATGCCTCAAAACAATGCATTTATCACCCCAGTACAAAAGGTATTGTTGATGATAAACAGTGTACCATAACACCATTTTTTGAAATTTCGATTGGATCATAACTCTTCCCTTGTAAATGAAATCGAAAAACCCCTGTATTGATGGGGGCCAAAGCTCGAAAATATTGTATATAGGTTGGCTTTTGGCAACTGCTTGTTATGTATTGGGTTGATGTATTAAATGTATTATTTGAGGTATTCTGAAACACGAGAAGTATGCCCTTGTTTGCACACATAAATAGATATCAATATTTTCGCCTTCCACAATATATCTTTACAATTATTTATGAAAGTTCACTATTCTACGGAAAAACCCTTGGTTCAAATATACGAGTAGATGTATTCAATTACAATTAATTGATTATCAAATTCAAAAATGTGAATGTGATTTTAAAATATATTCCTTTTATTTTCATATCCTAAGATACTCATTGCAACACAATATTTATAAAATGTGTTATAGAAAAAGAATCGGTTATAAAACCTCATCTATTTTATTATTTATTAGTTAATTTTTTTAGAATTATCTTTCAGCACTCCCGTAAAATATCTAAGGATTGGAAAGAACTAAATGGTTATGTGTGGGCGTGAATTGACACGCAGTATCATTCTTGTTAATGACTTTCTTTTGAAATAAATAACGTTATTTTTTATAATTAATTTATAAATTCCATAACAAACATTTTATATTCTGTTACTTAATCATATTGTGAAAATATAGCACAAAAGTGAAATTGTATTGGTATCATGTGGTTAAATTAAGAAAAATAATCCTCTCTAATCGTGCTACTAAATTGTCATCAGCAACTTTAAGTTGCACGATCAGGATAAGCCTTTTTCTTAATTGATCCTATTGGTTCATCTGATGTATTTGTCTTCTTCTTCTTTCTTATCTCCACTCAATCATATTAGGGTGTCAAGCTTGTGAAGCTTGAGACTTTTGATGGTGTCTGTTGACAACCATCATGATTGGGTGAAGTAGAATGCGTCTGCCTTTGTCATTAAGACTGGGAGCACTACTCAGTGGCAGGCCGACTTAGCTCCAAAAGATATGGCCTCCTCTGACATGAGAAACAGACGCCATGTGCAGCCGCTCCTAACATGGAGTACAAACGCTCCTCATCCTGTATCCCTGGATTAGGAGCCCTTACAGGGTACTATTAGCCGGGCCAGCTGAGCCCAGGTTTTTTAGTGAGCTTGTTACTGCTCCCCCTCCTCCGTTTTCTTCTGGGCTTGGGACCGGCAAAGGCGGAGTTTGATCTACTTGTGAATACATGAAACTATATTCAGTGCGACCCTGTCTTTTTACTAATAAATCAACTTCCCCTAACACCACTGCGATGGAAAATATCCACCATACCGCTCTAATATTGTATTGGGGTTTCTTCTGCTTATTTATTATATTAGCGAACTTCTTGTTTAAAGTTCATCACACTGATGAGCTAGACCCTCCCAATGTTTTCTAATCGCAGTAGAGACAGTGGTAAGTTGTTTTGTTTGAAAAATATATGATCATACTGAATATAATTTTCTTTTTACACATTTTTGGTTCGTTAATCCCTTATGTCTAATATTTTTTGTTATATTGAAACCTAGTTACACACCGGAATGCTCTGATAAATATTAAGCATATAGAACTGTGAAATAAATATAGATATATTTTTGTCGATAGGATATTTAATTAAAAAATAAAGGTCAAAATAAACGTCAAAACTAGACGTCATCTATTGACCGTCACCGCAGACTAACAGCCTCAGGTCGGTGACGAAGTCACAACATCAATTCGGCAAAAAGCCTGCCCTGGACTGTCCCACAATAGCCATGGTCTCCAGGTGAACGCTTCTCAGTTTGCCAAAGGCTGGTTTTGTGACTTTGGCACCGACCTGAGGCCGCTTGCTTGCGGTATGGTCAAATTTTGACGGGAAAGACTATCTTTATTTTTTAGATGTGCAAAAGATGTTTAAAATGCCAGAAATAAGAATATTACATTTTGAAAATCACTTTAAAAAGTGCTAACACAAAGTATAATATAAAAAGATTGCGGAATAGTATTGCTAGCGATTATTGTTTGTGGATGTCTAAGTAGTTTGAAGCTACAAACTGACGGAAAATTTATTATAGGTATTTGTGTATTTAATCTTCTATGATATATATATATATATATCATCGTGTAAACAAACCACCTGTATATTATTAACCAATCAAATTCATTTATCGTCGCGACCAGTGCTGCGCCCAAGCGGTAAAAGGCTGTAACTAACGCTTTTTGGTTTTATATTTTTAAAAAAGCACATTAACCTTTTTAGTTCTTTGAATAGCCTATATGTTAAACCAAATCTTCAGCTACCTACATGCGAAATTTTATAATGATTTATTCTGTAGATTTTGCGCAACGCGATAACAAACATCGATTTCGGATTTCATTTTTATAGATATAAGGCAGTGTCGGGCAACCTTTTTCGAGTTGCGGCGCACTAAGCTTAATTTCTTTTTTTCGCGGCGCACCTGTGGTTCTCACTATAAATTTCCTCGTTGGTAATTAAAATACAACAATAAATACTAGTAAAAATTTAAACATATATATCACATTTTATTAATTTTCAATATTAAATTAACATAATCAATGCGAGCATTGCGATTGTTTTTGAGAGCATATCAAATCAATACGGGGATCTACTTGTGAAAGACAAACGCGCATCTCCTCATCTATCATTTGAAGTCTTTCGCGCTTCTTAGACTTCATTTCTGTGAGTGTTGAAAAACCTTGCTCACACAGGTAGGAACTTCCAAATGGCAACAATGATTCGATGGCCGCATTACTAAGTTTAGGAAATTTGGAGTTTAAGCACAACCAAAACTCAGATAGCTCCTTTTCAGTGAGTAGTATTTTGAAAACTAAATCGTTTTTTTAAATCAATTAAGTTTTCTTGCATTTCTTCTTCCAGATGTTGAATTTCACAGTGCATAAATGGGTTAACTACCCATTCCATCTTTTCAACGTCCAAGTAAGGAAAATATTTATCAAAAGAAGCGGATAGTAATGTCAAAGTTTCTTCGACTTCTTTTTTGATAATAGATTTTGATGGATTCTCTTGAACCATCGTAAAAGATGCAAAGTTTTCTTTAGCAATGTTTAAATTCCATAAACTGAGTTTTTCCTTAAACGCTTTCAACTTGGTGGAGATAGTGATAATGTTCTCCTGAGCACCTTGCAAATTTAAATTAAGGCTGTTTAATTTGTCTAAAATATCACTCAAAAATGAAACTCGTAACCACCAAACATCACTCATCATGAAAGGAAAATTAATCTCTTCGTTATCAATGAATGCCATTATTTCATTTTTCATTGAAATAAATCGATTTAAAACTTTGCCTTTCGACAACCATCTGACTTCAGTATGAAACAATAAATTTTTATAATCGGAATCCATTGCTTCACAAAATGTTGAAAAAATTCTCTATCGAAGAGCATTTGATTTGATGTAATTGACTACTTTGACAACTTCATCTAGAGTTGTGACAAGGATGGGAGGAACCGACTTTGACACTAACATTTCTCTATGAATCATACAGTGAACAAATTTGATATTTGGATTTTTTTTATGACATGTGCTATCAATCCCTTTCTTGAACCTTTCATAGCTGGAGCTCCATCCGTACAGACGCTAACACAATTTTCCCATCTCAAGTTATACTTCATAACATTTTCATCAACTAATTCAAAAATGTCCGCACCAGTCGTTCTTTGTTTTAATTCTTTACAAAAAAGTAGTTATTCACAATTTTTCCTGTATCGACGAACCTCAAAATTTCCAGCAATTGAGCTTTATTACTAATATCTGTGGTTTCATCAAGCTGTATAGCCCATTTTGTTGATGAATCATTAAAAGATTGTTTTATTTGCAACTCAATATCTTCTGACATATCTTCAATTCTTCTCGCAATAGTTTTTGATGATAGTGGAATTTTCGTAACCTTCTCCATAGCATCATTCGTTAACATACATCCAGCCACAATTTTTAAAGCAGGCAAGATAATTTCCTCTGCTTCCGCGTGAGCTTTCTTCTTTCGAGCGATGAGTTGAGCTATCATGTAACTAGCTGTTTGAGCTTCATCTGAGGTGGTCATAAATTTCTTGATTTTTTTTTTATTGCTTTTGAAAACTTGATCGTATATTTTCAAAGTAGCTTATTGGATTGTTCATCTGCTCCAGATGATTTGTCTCAATATGTCGAAGTAGTTTACTTGTAGTAATACCTACAAAAATGTTCGCGGCACACCTAGAATTCTTCGCGGCACACCAGTGTGCCACGGCACACCGGTTGCCCGACACTGATATAAGGATATATATATATATATATATTAAGAAAAAAGGCATCTTCTTATCGTGCAACGGAAAGTTGCTGATGGCTTGCGCCATATATATATATGCCAACAGGGGATATGACAAAATCATATGTGGATAGAACATTCTATATTTCTGAGTCATGTATTCCGCTATAATCGAGTCGTCACATCGCCTCCCCTTAAAAGGAATTCTCCAACGGGACTAGAATGGGGGCGTTGCACAAACGACGCGATCCGTTTCACTCCCACTTCCTTAAGATATTGAAGTCAAGGACGCCAGGTGGTGATATGGAATAAAGTGTGAGAATATCTACCAGTAGAATAAACCATTTAAGATAATCTTTATTATTATAAATTGATCATAAGTTATAAATGTGAATCCTCACGATACGTGTGTTACGCGTGAAGTCATCAGTTTCTATCGTCTCAAGCATGTATAGAATCGTTAAGCTTTGGCAGTCTCGAAAGTCTGTGAGGATTTCCACATAGTAGAGCCATGGCTTGATTAGCTCAGCAATATCTTCAGTTAGATAATCGCGGTGACTGTATCTTTCTTGGTGAAAATGTGGAAAGATAACATGTCCTTTAATTAAGGCAACGATAAGTACTGAAATATAGTACTTAATTTTAGGGCCTTCTTTGTACTTCGCTTCTTTTACCAGCTTTTCTACTCAACATACTTTCAAACTAAAAAAGCCTGAAAGGAATTTAATTATTACAACTGGCGTACTTCCGATTATAAAATGGTATAATTATCAAAGTTCTAACCATATCTTTCTTAATTATTTTTAACGTTCTATAGTATTATGATGATAATATTAACTACATCTAACTACAGAGGAGAAATATGATTATAGAATATTTAAAACTATGACCACAATAGGCGATTAAACCTTTCATTGATTTAACTGATTCTAAATCATGCGTGAATCAACCTAAAATCCTATTTATTGACCATGGTTAACGATTGGTCTGGCGGGTAACGTGATGTTTTACTGCTACACACACAAATAGCATACATACAATAAATAAGGTGAATTATCTTATTTATTAGAAATTAAAAAGCAAAAATAATTTAAACCACAGAATATTGATATATAACATCGAGAGACTATTTAAGGTGTTCTGCTCTTTTTTCCCACGCGCGGCGCGAGACTTATAAATAAACTAAAATGGAAGCTCCCTTGAAGGATTTTACCACGCTTGAACAACGTGCAGTTATTCGTTTCTTGAATGCAGAAGGTATTCAAACATCTGAAATATGTCAAAGAATGAAAAATATCTATGGTGAGTCTTGTTTGTGTTAAAAAAAACATTTATAAATGGGTTAACGAGTTCAAAAATGGACGAATTACATGTTCCTCGGGTCTCAACGTTCGGCCGGTAAAGTTTTGTTAACAATTTTTTGGGATGTTGATGGACCAATCTGTCTTGATTTTTTATCCTCAAGGCAACGTATGAACAGCGACCTTTATTATGACACTCTTGTAAATAAGCTAAAGTTCGGTATAAGAAACAAAAGAAGAGGGAAGCTTAGTAAAGGTGTTCTCTTCCTTCATGATAATGCACGGCCGCATAAATCATGTAAAACTGTATCTACAATCATTAAATTAGGTTTTGAAGTTTTAGAACATCCTGCATATAGTCCAGACCTAGCCCCCTCTGACTATTTCCTTTTTGGACTACTATAGAAGGAGTTAAAGGGAAAGCGATTTGACTCGGATGAAGATGTCCAGAAAGTGGTGCAAGATTTTTTTCACACTCTTCCTAAGAGTGCCTATAAAGAGGGTATTTTCAAGTTGCTAGAACGATGGAGACGATGTATAGAAAGCCAAGGTGATTATTTTGAATAAATCAAGTCCTAATTTTTAATATCGTTCTTATTTTTTTTTTTTTATAAATTATAATTCACCTTATTTAATGATCCCACCTTGTATTTATACCAGGTACATGGGCATATCCTGTGTGTGAATATATGTGTGTTGTGTTTGTGTGTGTTGTGTGTGTGTGTGTGTGTTGTGTTGTGTGGAAACCCTATATTGTTTAACTAAGATAACGAACCCTAAGATAAACTCTAGGATATGAAAATTCTCATAAGTGCAACACACATTCATATATGTGTAGACATACGTTTGATAGTACTACAAGTTCACATTGCTTTCATGGTATTTATGCCTTTTCTTGAGATAAGTAGAAAAACAGCCAACAAACAAATATATGTGCATATTATTTTGTAAAGGAATTGAGTCATGGCAATGTGCCTCACGTCCAAATTTGTTTTAAATCTTTGTGCTTTGTTGCTTAAATTGCATATGGTAGAGTTGATGGGAATGAAATATTTTTTATAAGTTTCGAGAAGAAATTTTAATATACTACATCACTTTTTTCAGCCTAAAACAGGATTAAAGAAGGAAAACACGCTATTCAAATAGCCGTTACGATTCTATATATACTTCCTTGAGTCTTTTCTTTCACTAATTTTGCGGCATATTTGCCAAGCATGCTTATAAAATATTCATTTCCACTTCATTTTTTATTATTTCTGTTTTCTAGAGAATTTACATTTCCACAAATCCTGTTTTCGGTTTAAAATATCATTTAAAAATCCAAACGGAATTTTAAATTTTCAAAATTCTAAAATTAACAATTCGTATCACATTTTATCGATTTATAAATATTTATATCTGTCCCTTTCACACATGTAGCACCTCAAGAACATTCAAGGAAATTAGCCTCATAAAGGTGAATAAACTTTGATAAGAAGAAGTAGTCAAAATAGTAACACGTTCTTCAGAAGATTAGTCATAGAATATTATTTGAGCTTCTCGGATTGTGTGTGAAGAAGAACAATGGAGCAAAAATACACACAGTGGCGTTAAATAACTGGCTAAATTATAGGTCCCATTTCCGGAAATGTGTTTGCTTAACGTTAGCCTTGGCTATTTTAGATAAAATAGATATTTTCAGAGATATATCTCTGAAATATATCTTCCACAGATCCTTTGCTTTCCATTATTGTTCGTTTGGGATTCTAGTTGATTATTCTTTTATTAGAAATCCTATTTTTTATAAAAGATGTTTTACTTTGCTCAAAATTTCTGTCTCTCTTCATTTTTGAAGTATTTAATCCCTAAAGTATATAAATCCCTTGAAACACTTCGAATTAAATCTCAAAGAATGTTTTTTATCTCTTTCTAGACTTTATTGAAACTAATCTCTCATTAGAGCAATTATAATTACAGGTTAAAAATCATAGATAATTATCTATGAATTTCTAACCTGTAGTTTATTATGAACAATACATTAGTTATATATAAGAGAACAGTAGATTTTTTTAAATTGGCGAAGTCTCTGGGAATATTCACCACTGATGGGTCAAGCCTCCCAAATACACTGTATAAAAAAAATTCGACGCACCAAGAAGGAGTTGTCAGATTAGGACAAAAAATGATGTATGTAAAGAGCATGTATAGGGGAAAAAACGATTAATATTTCAGAACAATTAATTGTTTTATTTCAGAGTTTGATCGTCACAAATTGAGAATGTCAATATGTCGTTGGACCCCCACTCGCCTGGATGCAGGCTGCCACCCGGCGTGTCATGGACTGATAAAGATTCCGGATGGTGTGCTGCGGGATTTCTTGCCAAATTGTCTCCAACTGTCGGGCTAAATAGTCAACATTCCGGAATGGTTGCAATCGCCTTCCCATCACGTCCCAGATGTGCTCTATGGGCGAGAGTTCAGGCGACCTTGCTGGCCACGGAAGAGTTCGGCAAGATTGAAGACAATCCATAGTAACACGTGCAGTGTGTGGCCGGGCATTATCTTGTTGGAAAGTAAGCCCGGGGTGATGTGAGAGGAAGGGCAACAAAACAGGCCGTAGAATGTCATCTACGTACCGTTGTGCTGTCAGGGTGCCAGGAATGACTACCGATGGGGTTCTGCTATCATATGAAATGGCACCCCAGACCATAACGCCCTGTTGTGGACCTGTGTAGTGTTCGACAGTAAGGCCAGGATCCACATGCTGCCCTGGACGTCTCCAGACACGTTTGCGACGGTCGTCAGGACACAGTAAGAAACGGAACTCGTCACTTAAGACTATACGTCCCCAGTCAGCGCAGTTTCAAGTTGATCGCTCCCGACACCACTGTAGTCGGAGTTGTCGGTGCACGGGTGTGAGGGGTAGGCATCGTAACGGTCGGCGAGCTCTTAGATTCCGCTCTCTCAGTCGCCTGTTGATGGTCATTTTGGACACTTGTGTGCCGGTCACACGTTGGATGGTAGATAACGTGGATTCCGGTGCTGCGACAGCCATTCTGACAATTGCTCTGTCCTCCCGTTCTGTTGTTGCCTTTGGTCGACCGCTGCCGTCCTGACGTTGCATACTTCCGTTGTTGACCCACTTTTGCCAACATCGCCTAATAGCCGCATCACTTCGACACAGATGTCGCCCGATTAGTCGATTAGACCAACCAGCCTCTTTCAATCCAATGGCACGACCAGTTTCAAACTCTGACATATGTTCGTAATGAGCACGAATCTTTCGGCGAGGCATTGATGCAGTAGAAATAGGCGTACTGCTAAAATATTAAACGGAAATTCTGAAAATCAGCTCGTGCCGCGCCGAATATTGAGTCTAGAATGCTCGTGCTGGATGCGCAGTTCAGATGTGCTGGAGCTCTTGCTTTGCATAATTCGGCCACCAAATTTCAATCATTTGCATGTTTGGTCGAAACCTCTTTTTATACGTATTTTCATATAAATCGGACAACTGCTTCTTGGTGAGTCGATTTTTTTGTTATAGAGTATATTTTAAACTTTAGGTAACTAAGAGAAAGGAATCCTGATCTCGTGTTACTAAAATAAGTTTAAAATACATTTTATTGTAATATATATTGTCACGTAGAAAAAAATAGGAACTACAATCTTCAGGATGGCACTGCAATTTACTTAAGACACAGGCACAAGCTAAACATTTTTAAATACAAGAGAAGCGCAATAAAGGGAAATATACAGAGAGTAGCAAGATATAAATATCAAAATTAATAAATTGTTCATAAAATAATGAATATTTAGCGCTACAATATTACATTATTTAATTATTTAAAATAACTGTTCTTTTTTTTATTTCAATATAACATATAGATACATATATACCCTGACCAGGAGCACATGTGCGTTACCGATGGCAGAGCGCCATCTGGTGGAACAGAAATCAACTAAACATTGATTTAACTTGTTCCACCAAATGGCGCTCTGCGATCGGTAAAGCACATGCGCTCCTGGTCAGGATATGCCTTTTTTATTTTTAATATAAACACCTGACTTTTTTATTATTATTTTTTTCTATTATTTTTCATACACATATATACTTTAATTAAAAAGGCATATATTGGATCAAAATACCATTTATTTTACCAATATTTCAGTTGGCTGAACGCCAACCTTTATCAAGGTGTTAAAAAAAGGTGTCAAAGGTTGGCGTTCAGACAACTGAAATATTGGTAAAATAAATGATATTTTGATCCAATATATACCTTTTTAATTAAAGATTTAATTATGGATTGCTCTATTTTCAAAACACATATATAAATATATATATTATTTAAACGCAAAACATATAGCGCCCTATATATGGAAAATGTGAATCTATCATCATTATTAGTTTTAATTATTTGCTTTATTTTCAAAAGACAAATTTCTACGTTCACTAAACGGATGACGAGAAATATTGGAATTGGTTGGCTCATCATTGGTCAACCCTTTCGGTGGTTTCGCCCATTTTGCGAATAGACAGTATAGCACTATAATAAGCATAATAAAATATTAATTTATGGAATTTGAACTGTCTCCATATTTCAATATACTCTCACATTTGTTATTTATGAATATTTAACTTACAGTGACTTTCTAACTTTTCTCGAATGAGATTATAATTCCTGCCAGATCTATAGACCCTGTGAGAACGGAATTGTGTGCTTTCAATATCTATAGGAATATCCTATTTGTCCGGAACGTCGAGATAAAGCCATGTTTAATACTTTAGCACAAAACACACACTTAGTAAAACTAATTCAAAAAGTAGCTTTTTTAAAGAAATATAATATGTTTTATATTTGAGAGACCTTTTGATTATAAAAATATTAAAATTCTACTGAACGTTGTGTGTGCAGAATGTTCCTTAAGATATTGTTGAACATATTCTTCCCACAAGATGGCGACTTTGCCGAGCTGTATCAAACCAAGGCGTGGTGGGAGTTGGATTTGATCGCCAGTATCATTTGCGGAATTGAACTTTGTTACTTCGCCGAAACTGCTCTTGTGAGCCCCCTCTTGATGGACCTTGGAGTTAATATGTCCAGCCTGGCAATAATCTGGAGCGAAAGTCCATTCCTTGCATTCTTTTTTACTCCTCTTATCGGATGCGTGAGCGACTCCTGTGACTGGAAAGTTGGGCGGAGGCGACCTTTCATTGTATTCTGTTCTGTCGGGATTTTCATTGGTTTACTATTGGTGCCGTTTGGCAGGGACTTGGGGAAACTCATGGGTGACAGTGTGACAGATAACCCATTCTCTATCATATTTACTGTAATGGGGGCTGTGCTTCTCGATGTCTGCTCTAATGCATGTCTTGCACCAGTGCGGGCCTATCTGGTCGAAGTGACCGTTCCTCAGGATCATGTTCGCGGCTTCAGTTATTTCACCATCATGGCTGGAATTGGTGAATTTTTAAGGGCATTTATTTGTGTTAACGACTGGAAGTTGTATCTTCCCTATTTCCTTGACAATTTGCATATTGTGTTTGTCATTCTTCTAGCGGAATTCTCTATGTTTCTTCTCCTCACTCTGAGGAGCTTCAACGAGATTCCCCGGCAGATGCTGTCGAAGTTCCAGTCCGAGATAGGAAGCAACTACATCGACCCGTCAGGGAACATCGCGATCAAGCAGCCGCCCACCTTCTGCGACTACGCCATGTCCATTCTGTCCATGCCCGCTAGCCTTCGTTGGCTTTGTCTCAATCAGTTCTTCTCGTGGATGTCCTTTCTCTGCTACATGCTCTACGCCGCCAACTTCATGGTCAACACCGGCTCAGATGGAAAGGATTTTTTCGAGGACAAGTCCTACTTTGGTTTATGTGGTATTTCTATTTTCTTCTTCGCTTCCATCACATATTCCTGCCTACTGAACCAACTCATCAAACAATGTGGTAAAAATTTATATACCAATTTTCTATATATAAAATTTTTAAAGTTTGTATATACAGCAAAAATAGGTATCATATTCATTTGAGAGAAATGATAAAAATAAACAATAATACTGAATTATATCTAGAAAGATTATATATAAATAGCACCAAGTATAGAATTTGAGAGCATAAATATGATAAAATAATATAAATAACAAAGTAAAATAAATCTAATATTCAAATAAACAGGCACACATTAGTTTCATACTCTCTCTGAACCAATTTAATTTATTCTCTCATATGAGCTATTTACATCTTCCATTTTTCCAAACAGAACTATAATAGGCCAGACTACCTCATAGTTGTTTGCTATTGGTAAATTGTCTACCCTTCGATGGAATATCTCACCATTAGAGGAAGCATCAAATGATGCGATGAGCTTCTTCAACTCGATCATAAAACAAGGCGATCGGCCGAGAAAGAGGCACTTCGATGGCCAAAACGATAGATAGTGGCTGATAACCTGTGGAAATTGTTTATGGAAGATCATTGCTCGACGCAGATATTTGTATAAGAAATTAAAACTATTTTTGACGTGAATGATATTCTTTTTGAAATAAAATAAATTTCAACAGCCCTTATTGAAATAATAAATTAATGGGAGGGCCTGACTTATCAGCTTTTACGAAGGTTCAGCTTCAGTATCGGTACAAAATCGAAACAGCCCAATGCAATATTACAGCGGTATGGTAGATTAAATTAGCGAAGCCGCTGGGAGAGTTCACAACTAATGATCCCGGCTCTCTCATTAATTTATCATTGTTGTAAGGGCAATAAAAAATTGTTTTATTTTAAAAGAATCATATGCGTCAAAAATCATTTACATTTTTTATAACAGATGGGGGCAGACTAATGTATCATGTAGATTCTTATCTGTGATACTACTGTCTTGAAAAAAATCAAAGTCCATAGTTTGTTCAAATGCCATGACTAGAATTCCAAATTTCAATGTCACATACATATATAAGCAGAATCGTCCAATACAGTAGTAGAATTCTAAAAAGCGGTGTGATGGATTAAAATGGCCAAAACGCTTGGAGAGTCCACAACTGATAAGCCAAGACCATCCAACATTTTCATCACAGTAAGTAAAATGGAGGTTTTTTTTTCACTAAAAAAATTCGAGACTAATAGTTACATTTCTTATGCATATTGATGGCGCGTTTTTGTCTTTTGATTAATTTACACAGGCAGGTATTATACTTATGTCGAAAAGCCTGTTACCCAAAGGTTCGTCTTGTTTTATGTGTAAATAAAAGAAACACGTTGTTTATCACACACACACACACACACACACACACACACGGAGTATTTTTTGTTCATTTTTCAATAAAAACACGTAGAGTCTACTGCATATGACATGTTCACTATAGAGACAAATATGCCCAAGGTGTTGTCGGGGCGGGTGTTGCCCAGGGATCCGCTACGTCCACTGCGGCACGCTTCTGTCCACGGCGCTGCTAACGTTAGTCACGGCGGAGTCAAGGACGCTGGAGGCCGGCCTGGTGCTCTCTGGGGTGGCGGGGGTCCAGCACGCGGCGTTACAGACCGTCCCCTACGTCCTGGTGGCCCGCTACCACGAGGTGGACATGGTGCGGCCCTTCTGTTTACCAGAAAGACGCTCATGGGCAAAACTTATGGAAGTTTCATATTTTAAGCATAAACCACTCCTCGACACGTTCTCGTTTAAAATATACAAGTATTTAGTAAAATATATAAGTATATATACTTGTATTTATATATTTAATATATAATAAAATAAAAAATATACTTTCTAAAAGGTACAACTTCTTTAAGTTGTCCATGAGTGTAGTTGCTTAAACCTCTTCTTGAACTTTCTTATGACTTATTCTCTCTCCTTTCTTACCTAGACCATTATAATTTTGTGCGCTTGTCATATATATATAATGAGAATAATATTATTGTTCTTAAACAGCATAACTATTAAATTGTCTTCATTTTAGAAAATGCTTAAATGTTTACCAAAATATATATGTTTTACTTTTATAGACAACAGTGTCTTCTTTATTGCAATTTTTATCTAAGAAAGTTCATTTAAATTTTTTGGGGGAAATATTATTTGTTTATTAATTCTCTTGTCGAGCGTTCTATATCTCCAATATTAATAAAGAATATTGTCTTTGGTACAATGTTCGCAAGGCAGTCTAATTCTTTACCAATATCGGCACATGTGTGTACTGTAGGTTAAACTGACTTCACGTTGCTGTGTGACTGCTAAGCTCGGCTGTGGGCAGGATTACAAAAAGCGCGGGTTGGGCACCGACCTGGCTGTAGTGAGCAGCATGGCGTTCCTGGGCCAAGTGATGCTCATCCTCGTGGTGGCCCCGGGCACGCTGCTCTACGTCGAGGCCTTCTTCAGCGTGGCCGCCTTCAGCGCCGCCCTGGTCGTAACCCACTTCGACCTGTAGCTCGTCGAATGCTCGTCTGTACCTTGCTCTCTTCTTCTATCTAGGTTGATTTTCTTAACTAGAGCTCCAACTTCTATTTTTGTATTTTCTATCAATAAATATATTTATATCAAATTCTAATTTTAATGACATTCAAATGCAATTACATGCTCATTTAGAAGCATCGTTATGGGGTATCTGAAGCGATTAGAATGCTTATAAAATCTCATGTTCCAGTATTTGAAATCATGATGTCTCTGTTAGCTTGCTCTAATACATCCAGATTATGTTTTAAATGTCATTAAACCATTCAAAAAGACCACCCACTAAATAATGGGGGTATTTTTATATTAAATAATTATATATGATATATATATATATCATTACGATATATAATTATGTATGAAGCAATAAAGCGCCATATATATAAAGCAGATGAAAACATTAATACGCGAATGTTTCTTTCACACATCAATCTCAAACTTCTACTCTCTTGCTGCGATGAAAAAATATTGGGAGGGCTTGTCTATCAGTGGTGAGCCCTCCCAGCGGTTTGGCCAATTTTTTTTTTAATCTACCAGACCGCTTCTTTAGAGCCTAAATGCTGTATTGGATCATTCTGCTTATATATGCTACCCCGAAGGGTGGAAGTACAAGGTCAGTTAGGAATAAAATAATATAAGGCAATAAAATATACTTATTGTTTGCGGAGGAACATTGCTCGATGCGAATATTTATATGTAATTCTACTGTCCTAAAAGCTTATGTCCATAGTTTGCTAAAATATCATTTCTAAGATTCCACCTTTCAGTGTAGCATATATAAGCAGAATGATCCAATACAGTATTAGAGCTCTAAAGAAGCGGTTTGGTAGATTAAATTGGCGAAACCGCTGGGAGGTCTCTAACCACTTAGACCAAATCCTTACAATAGTACTTTGATTGCAGCGCCTACTTTCATAACAATATCTCTAGTTAAAATTCCATCTTCTCTGATGCCTATGATTCTGCCTCTTGTAAAATAGAAATTTGCTTATATGACACCCATTTTTCTGACCTGGCTCTATACAGATTGATGATGATCTTGAAAATTAAAAAGAAAACTCTAATTAATGATACACTACGAGGTTATATTTGAATATCCTTTATGAAAAAACAAGGCTATTTTATGTACTTGTATTCTAGTTACGAATTTAGAAAATTAATGATTTACATGTCTCAATGTTTTTATTAATTATATAAAATTTCTGAAATTTGCTAAAGTGTTTATAAGTTATGTACTTTTGTGGCCAGTGTATATGTTTTATGTATACTCGCATTATTATATATTAAAATAAAGGCATATTTTGGATCAATATAATTTATTTAAAATATTTCCGATATTTCGATGAGGCCGTTCGCCTATCTTTCTCTAGGAATTCAAACTCCTTCTAAGCCCATCATCCGCGTGTACAACAGGAGTACATCTTTTTAACTAATATCTATATTATTATATATATATATTCTTAAAACAGAGAAATCCTTCTCCAAAACACACATGGTCAAAACTATTGGCCATCTATTGTTCATCTCTGTAACTACATTTTTTTTTAAGAAATCGTAATTTATCGTACTAGTAATTTAGCCCATTCATAACGCAGCTAATATGCCCTCCATAATATATAGTTTTATCAACTCTCTATTGATAAATAAACGCATATGCTCTATATAGCCTAAATATAAATATTAAAGATAGTGGACATTGCTGCTGCTGTGATAGAGGTGCATGGAGACATCTGAGGCCCTTATTGGACACGACAACAACATCAACAATATGAATATCAAACAGAACGGCTTCCTTAAAGAGATGTATTTCTTCTTTTAATTTATATTCATCTTAAGGTTTCGTGTAGATGAAACCCATCTACAGGAGTTTTTTTTTTGTTATTCCATGGGTAAGATTACACCAGGTCATGAAGGTTGAAAGCAATACTTTTTCTACTATAGTTTTGGGGTTGTTATATAGGTCTTCCTTCTTAGCTCCAATACAGTCCAGGATATGTGCTGGAGTTGCAGTGGAGTTGGAGCATTTTGAGCAGACAGGAAATACTTTTTCTCCATCAATGAACATAATGTGTCTAGTATGTCCGGTCTTTAATCTTTCAATTTTTGTGGCTTCGTTTCTAGAAAGCTGTGATGATATTGAGTCTCCAGGTCTTGTTCCTTCATACCAGTGGTGGGTCATACTATTGATCCAATAGGAGCACATCTCTTTAACTAACATCTATATCCTTTGTATTATTTACATGTTTTTTTATTTTATATAGTATATTTACATTTTTGGTATTTTAAGTTAATATAATTACTCTTGAGTATTTTTTTCTTTTATATATAATTTTTACCAAATAAAATTTTTAATTGCTTACAAAATATTTGTCAGAATTTGTATATAAAAGAAAAAAAATCAATTATATTACCCTAAAATACAGATACTGATGCAAATACTAAATAGTTACTAAATAAAATTTAAAAATATGTAAAAATAATACACAAGATATAGATAATTAGTTGATATTTAATGTTAATAATAATTATATGTATTGCAGAGGATTTTACCTTTCCACATATAACCTAAATAGGTGAAATTAACAAATGTTAATAATTATTTCTATAATACAATATAATGCGGCTTATGATTGTAGAACGACATTTGAAAATTATCCCGCATGTGTTTCTTTTGAACGAAAAATCGAAATTTATTTTAATAAGAAATATGGATTATTTCTAACCTTAGAGATGAAGTATGAAAGGATGAATTGTGAAGAGTAATGATAAACGGAAAAATAAAGTGTCCAGGGATGGGAATCGAACCCACAGTGTTCCGCTTACCGGGCAGATGCCATGTCCACTAGGCTACCCTGGACATATTTTTCTGTTCGTAAATATTATGATTTCATAAAAAAGGGGTCGATTCCCATCCCTGGGCACTTTATTTTTCCGTTTATCATTACTCCTCACAATTCATCCTTTCATACTTCATCCATAAGGTTAGAAATAATCCTTATTTCTCCTTAAAATAAATTTCAATTTTTCTTTCAAAAGAAACACATGCGGGATAATTTTCAAATGTCGTTCTATACAATTTTTTCTATATAGTGCGCCACAGATCACTAATTAACAAACAAAGATATCAAACAATTTTATAAAACTGTATCAACGGTGAGGGCCTGCAAGATCTCAAAGCTATCCTCCAAAACGCTGTTTAACCTGAAGCTAGATGTTTCTTGGAAGGCTGCCAAAAACGGGCGTAAAAATATAGGGTAATAGCTCTTCCTATTTAGAGCGGCAAGATAAACAAAATGTACATTTTTATCCCTTTTCAGGTCCTCAAGTTTGTTTCGCTTTTTGCACTAGAAATTTCCTTCAAGTTGTAAAGTTGTTCAACGTTGAACTTAAGTGCAATTCACGACTGTGAACTTATAAATTCAATTTCTACATCATAGGCTTATTATATATCTCTGTTTTGTTTAATTTCAAAAAGAATCTTACGCGTCTAAAATAGTTTCGAATTTTCATAATATATCTCTGTGTTAAACCTTCCCAGCGATTTCACCAATTAATCTATCAGATCGCTGCAACTATCTAAGTGTTCATTCAAAAGAGACAATTACTCTCCGAAAGTTTCAAAAAATTTATTATTTGTTTGTTTAAATTAAAATATTATCCAGAGAGAGGAGAGCGAGTGTGTGTTTAAAGGAAAGAGGGTCAAAATAAAAAGAGAAATTTCTATTTTATTCACAAAGAATTAGTCGGCTATATCACAGGATTCTATTAAATGGCAAAAAGACGACAGCAGAACCTCCATTAAATCTTGTTATTATCCCTTGTTTTGGCATTTTCTCTTTTAGATATTAGCAAGTTAAATAGTAAAAAAAAATCAGGTATGTGCCTCTTATTATATTTTAGAGATGCACTAAAAAGGCACACATTGTTGAATATTTACACAAATTTTTAATTGTCGTTTGATATATATATAACAGGTAGCAAGAAATACAAAGCATTTATACGTATATGAAAAATTAGAAACAATATTTTCAACGTAGCAATTCATTCAATAATAAAGCTACATATATCCAATCTTTGTCTTAAAACAATTTAAGCAAAAAAAAAGCAATTTATATATTCCAGGCCAATATTTTAGTGTATATGATTTTTATTTGTAAAATTATCCACACACACACACATATATTAGGTAGTAAAAAGGCATATATTGGATTGAATAAAAGATTTATTTGACAATATTTCGGCTGGCTGAACGCCAACCTTTATCGAAACATTACATTTTTGTATACACATATATATTTTTAAAACTTCTTATAGAATATTGACACAAAGAGTTTATATAATAATATATGCAACAAAAAAGAGACACCTCTCTCTTTAAAAGTTTTAAATAGATATATATTTGAGGTTTTCTATATTTGAATTTAAGTATATATATTGAAATTTTTGCGTAAGGATGGTATTCATCAAAAGTGGAACCTTTCCTTTTAAAATGAATTGTATGAATGCATTTTAAAAAAAGAGGTGCCATCAATATGATGAAAATAGAGCAATCCATTAATAAATCTTTAATTAAAAAGGCATATATTGGATCAAAACATCATTTATTTTACCAATATTTCAGTTGGCTGAACGTCAACCTTTATAACACCTTGATAAAGGTTGACGTTCAGCCAACTGAAATATTGGTAAAATAAATTATATTTTGATCCAATATATGCCTTTTTAATTAAAGAGGTATAATTGTCGAGAAGGAAGAAGTGAACGTTACAAAGAAAGGGCCCAATCAGACGTAGGTGATGAACTGCAAAGCCCCGACCGCAAGGACGCCGAAGAAGGCTTCGAAGTAGAGCATGAAACCGAAGTCCCTCAGGTCCACCAGCCCTATCTGGGCCAGGAACGCTGTGATGCTCAGGGCGGCGATGTCCGTAGCCAGTCCACGTCCGTAGTACTCCTGCCCGCAACACCTCCACTTAAAAACGAATACTTATATGTGAAAAAATAATAGAAAAAATAAATAAAAAGGCCAGGTGTTCATATTAAAATAAAATGGCATATCCTGACCAGGAGCACATGTGCCTTACAGAAGGCAGAGCGCCATCTGATGAAACAGAGATCAACTAAACATTGATTTAGCCTGTTCCCTGATATTTCGCCAACCCAAATTCGATATAACCCATATGTATTTATATGTTTATATAAAAGGGCGTACCTGGATCTGTAAAAAAAAAACATTTTTTTCTCAAAATATTTCGAGAGATTGATCCCTATTTATCAATTTATTGCATAGTAAACTTAATTTACAAATTCTTGAAGATCTAATGAAAACAACTTTGTCATTGGTCAAAAAATAATTAATGATAATAATACATTAAAAATTAAAATTGAAAGTAATAATAATAATAAAATTTAGAAAATTATATGAAAATTAAAGGCTTTTGTAAAATTAGTAATGCAGTATTTTTTATATAATGTATTTTGAAACAAAATGTAAGGAAATAAAAATAGAAACAAATGAATTTAACTGCGATTATTAGAAAAAATAGGTTAAAAGAGACAAATTAGGTTCAGGGATTTCAATACAGTAAAACTTCCCTTTAGCGTACACCTCTCTACAAAGGACAGTTTTCATTAGCAAAATTACCATTTTTACAATTTGGCAACTCTCCGGTAAGAAGACACCTCTCCCTAAAGGACACTTTGGCTCTTTACAAGGAGGTACTACTGTATATCTTGTAAATTCCATCTCCGTTTAAAATGAATTAATGATTATAATTTTTTTCGAACTATTATTTGTAATGTGAGTGTTTTGGGGGTAGTGTTTTTATTTAACCTAATTAAAAAAATATATTAAAATAAATGTATATATTTTATATATCAAGGAAGGAATGTATAATTAATTTCTATTAATGATTTTATTTATCGCCATTAATTAATTATAAGTTATGTAAATAAGATATTTATATATTTATAAGATTTAATATCACTTTAAACACTTAGGTAAAAATTGTAATCGAAGTATAAAATCAGATACTTTTGGTATTCTCTCTCTCTAAATATAATGAATCAAAAATAAAACTTAACGCCATCTAACTGTGAAAAAGGTAAATAATAATGATTAGCGCTTATTATTTTTGTTCTAATTTTTAAGACAAATATTTTAAACCACAAAACGGAAAAACAAAACATATATAATGGTTAAAATTTCACATTCTCACAAATATCATGGTGTTACATAAATATAGAATATTTTATATAGTCTTTTGGGGCTGATAGTTTTCCATTTTTGAGTCTATTTTTTTGCATGATTTTTTAAAGGTTTGTTTAATTTTTCACTTTGAAGATGTGCTTTTCATTTTGGTGGGTTTGATCAAAATCATCCATTTATTCGTTATCCAATAATGATTCATAAAAAGATCCATGTCATGTGTAGAATGTTCTGATTATTGTCTTGTTGTTCATCTAACAATGGTAAAATTTGATTTTCATTACATTTCTCTTTTCTCTTATTTTTGAGAGGTTTTGTTTTGTTGAGAGGTCTGGTGTTATCTTCATCATTTTAAGCTTGTACTGTCATTGGTGATCCTAACTTGTGAATAATCTTGTTGATTTCTTTCTTTTTGTGATAAATTCTGCAGGCCTTTTTTCCCTCTTATGAATATTTGACATTTTTTGATTGAGTAATGGTTAAATTTGTAGAATAACATTTTCTCTAAGCCTTTCTCTCTCTCTCTTTTGTACTGATTACCCAATAAAAATACCAGTTAAGGTTACTTTGTCAAATTTTTATCTCTAGAACTTTAGAGTCCAGTGTTATATTTGTCAACCATGTGAACAATTGTGTATTTCTGTGAACATATTTTGAGAAGTGATTCTCAAGTTGTATTTTTTGTGGAGCTCAATTTTTTATGTAGGTAAATTTGGCAGTAAACCTGATTCAATAATGAGCACTCTGGCGTCTTCATTTTGGGATAAAATATATAAATTAGATTCATTTTATTCGAACATTTGAATAATTTATGCGTTTTATCAAATTATATAGAAGTATATATTGGAATAAGAAGAACAATATCTATTGTTCTTCTCTATCATATATATAATTCTGTAAATTAATGAAACGTATTTTTACCCTTTAAATGTTTAAATAAAACTTATTAGTAAATTAAATTTTATTGCCCTCTATCGTTAAAATTTTACACAAATACATTTACTGGCAATGCGTTTCTTTTTTAAATCTCTACAGACCTTACTGCAATGATATGATTTAATGAATGAGAGGGCTTGGCTCATCAGTAGTGGCGAAACCGCTGAGAGGGTTCACTACTGATGAGCCAAGCCCTCTCATTCATTAAATCATATCATTGCAGTAAGGTCTGTAGAGATTTAAAAAAGAAACGCATTGCCAGTAAATGTATTTGTGTAAAATTTTAAATAAAACTTATGTTTGTGACCTCCCTTTCTGATAAAAGTTAATTAAAACATTTTTAAAAGTGAAAGGCTCTTCTTCTTCCATTCTACGAATAAGATATTACACACAAATACTTTAAACCAAGACGATGGCTACACAGTGTGTGTAAACCCAATATTATGTCAAGGTCGAATGGTGTGAGTACAGACCACGTCCCCGTCGTGGTAGCGCGCCAGGAGGAGGAAGGGAAGGGTCTGCATGGCTGCGAACTGCACACCGGCGCTAGCAGACAGAAACATGACCGCGGCCGGGGTTTGAAAAGCTGCTACGGTGAACGTTGCCATAATGTTGAGGAAGAGGCTTCCAGCGTAGACTCCACGGACCCCTGAAAAACATCTCTTTACCCTACGAAAATCATAAACTACTAAGGCTGAACAATTATGATTATTAAATAATTTATGCAGCTGTAAAGTTTTACACCTCGGCCGGAGAAAAATATTAATTTTCATTGACGTTTCGAAAGTTGAATATCACTCACTTTCATCAGAATGGAATATAGAAACAAAACGTATGCAGGCACAACAAAGGTTTTTTTATATCGAAAGCATTATTTTAATTCCTGATAACGTGTTTATTTCATTATTTTTAATCTTTAAAAAGGTAAATACTATTAATCGAAATAGAGTGATGATAATAAAGATTTTATTCTAAACGAATTGTCAATTTACTGCTGAGTAGGCCAAGCAAAACTTTCTTCTCCGATAATAAGTTATTGGTGAAAGGTATTCTGATTGTTATCTAGCTTTCATTTCTTCTACCATAACATTTTATTTTATATGTAATATTTATCTCTCTCTCACTCTCTCTCTCTCTATATATATATATATATGTAATAAGGTGAGATCCTGGTAAGCCTTGTAGATTTCTGTCGACTATCTGTAATGAGTTGAAGAGTGGTAGCCTCTTGTAGAATCCTGTCGACTTCTGAAATAATGTGAGATCCTGTCGACTATTGAAATAAGTTGAAGTTCTGGTAAGCCTTGTATAGAGAATCCTGTCGATTAACTTTGTGATGATGAAGTGTCGACTCTCGCTATACTGTGTTAACCGAGAGGAACAGTCAGGGTGTAGAGTTTTCCAGTACCTCTCTGCACCTTGGAAGACCTTTAAAAGTTCTCACAAAATACAGGCAGTCGTGGTCGAGGCAGAGTGGAAAGTTTGGGAATGCCCACACAAAAAACGAAGACACAGTTGCACTAAGAAAGTTCCGTGCACAGATAAAAGTTGAGCTAGGAGCGAAAGATGGAGATAGAAGAGTCCTTACTAGTCTACATGGTGAATGAGGAGGACATTGGTGACAACCGACGTGAGCTTGCGCTGAGGGTGAACTAAACTGTCAAGTCACTCATGGTAAACGGTTTGCGGATTTCGACAAATTAGAAAGAAGGAATCATATATCGCCGCAACTCTTTTTATTATTATAGCGGTTAAGGAAGCTTTCGGGCAAGCCCTTCTTCAGCTAATTATATTGTACAAACAAACAGAGATTATATATCGTTTTTACTATAAATCAAAATAAACGAAAAGAAATTTGCCACGCCCCTATCGCCCTCGTTTCAATAGCACCGCGTGGCCACGTTATGTCTGATCCTAACTTCAAATGTAATATGGTACAAAAATTCTATCCTAAAAATCTCCACTAGATCCTTTGAACTGTTTATAGTTGATTCTTTATATTTGTTCAATTGCGTGGCTTTCTTTTAAGATGTTTTTGTACCATATTACATTTGAAGTTAGGATCAGACATAACGTGGCCACGCGGTGCTATTGAAACGAGGGCGATAGGGGCGTGGCAAATTTCTTTTCGTTTATTTTGATTTATAGTAAAAACGATATATAATCTCTCTTTGTTTGTACAATATAATTAGCTGAAGAAGGGCTTGCCCGAAAGCTTCCTTAACCGCTATAATAATAAAAAGAGTTGCGGCGATATATGATTCCTTCTTTCTAATTTGTCAAGTCACTGTAAAGTGATTGTATTTATAGGTTAAAGACGGGGGGGCCTTATGTGACAGGGGGCCGTTTCTGAGAAAGGGGGATTTGCATGTCACCAGGTGTGAGAGGGGGCTCTGCATTTCACCACATGTGAACAGTGTGGGTGGTCTTGGTCCATTCCCAGACCTTGCTGTTGGAATTCCAAATCTATCTCGACCTTGACGTTATGACTTCCATCTCTTGCTTAGCTCAACTCTTAAATCTATTACAGATTTTTATTTATTTATCTTGTTTGTACAAATTACATTACATATGATGATGTAAAGACACATGTCAATAATACGTATAATCATTTACAGATGTGTTTCTATTATACAACATTAAATCTTATTGTAAGTTATATACACAATATGGGGTTGTTGGTTTAAATTACCATATATATATATGATAATTTAAACCAACAACCCTATATTGTATAATTACGTATAACAAGATTGTCATGTTGTATATAGAAACACATCTATAAATAATTATGCGCATGATTAATCTGTGTCATTGCATCGCCATATGTAATGTAATTTGTACAAAGTGGATAAATAAATAAACTCTGTAATTGATTAAGAGTTGAGCTAAAGCAGAGATCGAGCATATAGTATTGCCAAAACAGCAAAGTCTAAAGATGGAAGTCATAAATCAGGTAGATTTACAATTCCCACGACAAGGCCACCCACACTGTCACATGTGGTGGAATGCAGAGACCCCTCTCACACCTGGGCAGGTAAGGGCCCCCTTTCTCAGAAACGCCCCTGTCACATAAGGTCCCCCCGTCTTTAACCTATAAATACATCACTTTACAGTCACTTGACAGTAGAGTTGAGTTTAGTTCACCCTTAGCGCCAGCTCACGTCGGTTGTCACCAAGGTCCTCCTCATTCATCATGTAGACGAGTAAGAAACTTCTATGTCTCCTTCTTTCGCTCCTAGCTCAACTTTTATCTGTTAACGGAACTTTCTTAGTGCAATTGTGTCTTCGTTTTTTGTGTGGACATCCCAAACTTTCCACTCTGCCTCGACCACGACTCCCTGTATTTTGTGAGAACTTTTAAAGGTCTTCCAAGGTGCAGAGAGGTACTGGAAAACTCTACACAAGGCTTACCAGAACTTCAACTTATTTCAGTAGTCGACATCAAACTCAACAAATTATTACAGCTAGTCGACAGGATTCTACAAGTCGACAACAACCAAACATTCAACATTATATTTCATATATATATATTATCTTACCCTCTAAATTTTAAATATATCTATTATATTCAAATATTTCAGGCAACACTCTGAACTTATTTTCAAGTAAAAAGATAGTAGTAAAACCCCTTTTAAGAATAATATATATATATATATATTTTTTTTTTATAATTAAGTTATAATTATATAAAAATATTAGTACTCACCGAAGAGTTTGAGAAGGCAATCCAAGGCGGCTGCGTAAAAAATGCTGGAACAATAGAAAAAGATGACTCCCCACGTTCCTATGTATACTCGTTCATGTGAAAAGATCGTTCCCTGAAGTTCTTCATCTGGTTCAAACTCTTCTCCTAAGTCAGAGGTGTAGAGCATGTAGCAGAGCAGTGAAATCCAGGAGAAGAACTGCGTAGCGATGAGCCAGAGGAGGCTTGTGGGCATAAACAGAATGGACCGGCCGTAGTGAAAGATCGCAAGGGTTTGTTCTACTATTGGGTTCTTATTCCCCACAAGGCTTGGAATTACGTTTTCAAATTCACGTGTAATCTCTCCGCTACTTCTCAGTGTCAAAATCAGCAGAGCGGCAAATTCTACTATAAGAATGGTGAATATGATGTCCAGATAGTCCTCGGCGTAGGACAATAATTGCTCCCACTCCCTGGTGCTGATGAAGAATCTGAAAATACCTCCAATCCCGGCCAGGATAGTGAAGTAGCTAAGCCCTCGAACGTGGTCTTGAGGAAGCGTCACGTCGATCATGAAAGCACGCACAAGTGTTAGACAGGCCTCGCAGCCAAAATTGAGAAATGTTGCTCCTGCCGCTGTCAGCATCACATAGATGGAGCCCACAGAACCACGAGATAGATGCAGAGCTTTGCTGACAGGTATAAGTACCAAGCCTCCAATAATGCTCGAAGAAACAAAAAGAATGAAGAGCCGTCTTCCTCCAATTTTCCAGTTGCAGCTGTCACTCAAGATTGCAAACACAGGAACAAAGATGGTGCTGATGATGGGGCTCTTGCTCATATTCAAGGTCAAGGTCGTCATGATGAATCCCATTTTCAGAAGTAGCGGATTTATAATTGCCGTCATCGCTATGTTGCAGAACTGCACTCCTAGAATGACGCTTGCCATTAGGTCTAGGTCCCACCATGTCTTGACTTGGAGTGGGAACGAAATATCTTGCGGGAAAAGTTTCTTTCGAATAGCTTCGAAATACATACTGCACACACAACGCGGCGTGAGGATTATCTGCACCTTGGTCGGCGCTATTATTTTATTTTATTTTTGCTTATCTCTAGTACACGTGGTACAGGCCATGATAATCATGGTGGGTAGTTAGCGACTGCTTTTTACTGTAAGCGCACCACATGTCTACACATGTGAAAAGCAGTTCGACTTTGCACTTACAAATGTGCCAGAGTTTGGTTACTTGCACTCGCTGGTGGGGTTGGACTTTTGCAAGAATCGGGGGCCATTGGAGCATTTTTTTTAAACATAAAAAAGTGTCCAATGCGGGAATCGAACCCGGGTCGTAGTGGTCAAAACCTAACGGTTTAACCAGACTTCCACCGACCCCCCCCCCCCCCCCACCGGCGCTATTATAATATATATTTGCCTTTCTAATTGAAGTTCTATTTATGGATTGCTCTATTTTCAATATAAAAAAATATCCATTATAACTATGATAATATCACAATTACATAAATATAACAATCATGTTTGTGATGGAATCATTGAATACGGAAACATCTAAAATGCAACTCTAGAACCTGGATCTAAATGGAAAAAGAACAAAAACATATTTCGAAGGATTACTCCCTCTTTCTCTAACTTTATTTATCCCAATATATAAAATATAAATCCTTTCTCAATAAGTTTCTTTCATTCCCCTTCTCTCTCTTTCTCCTTTATTGATTAACAACCTTATTTAATTTTAAAAACGAATTAACACACACACACACACAAACTGCTTGCCTCTTGGGAAGCCGTTTTTAACAATAGTCAAAAATATTTTTAATTTGCAAAAGATAAATTAATGAATTTTGAAATGAATTATGAATTTTGAATTATGAAATTTGTCTATTGTTAAAAACGGCTGCCCAAGAGGCATGCAGTTTGTGTGTGTGTGTGTGTTAATTCGTTTTTAAAATTAAATAAGGTTGTTAATCAATAAAGGAGAAAGAGAGAGAATGGGAATGAAAGAAACTTATTGAGAAAGAATTTATATTTTATATATTGGAATAAATAAAGTTAGAAAGAGGGAGTAATCCTTCGAAATATGTTTTTGTTCTTTTTCCATTTAGATCCAGGTTCTAGAGTTGCTTTTTAGATGTTTCCGTTTTCAATGATTCCATCACAAACATGATTGTTATATTTATGTAATTGTGATATTATCATAGTTATAATGGATATTTTTTTATATTGAAAATAGAGCAATCCATAAATAGAACTTCAATTAGAAAGGCAAATATATATTATAATAGCGCCGGTGGGGGGGGGGGGGGGTCGGTGGAAGTCTGGTTAAACCGTTAGGTTTTGACCACTACGACCCGGGTTCGATTCCCGCATTGGACACTTTTTTATGTTTAAAAAAAATGCTCCAATGGCCCCCGATTCTTGCAAAAGTCCAACTCACCAGCGAGTGCAAGTAACCAAACTCTGGCACATTTGTAAGTGCAAAGTCGAACTGCTTTTCACATGTGTAGACATGTGGTGCGCTTACAGTAAAAAGCAGTCGCTAACTACCCACCATGATTATCATGGCCTGTACCACGTGTACTAGGGATAATCAAAAAAAAAAATACGCGTCTATAATAGTTTCGTATTTTGATAACAGATGGCGCGCTAATGCATCATAATATAAAATGGGTATATATACAAGTTCATATATATATAATATTAATATAAAAATACATCTATAAATAATCATATTTTGAAGTTCATAAAATATTATATACTAACAAAATACATATTACTATGTGGGCATTAGCACCCAGAAATTATTTTTACCTTTTCACATATTACTATGCCAATGATATTTTGAGATAATTTTGAATTTAAATGTTATAAATCAGAATTAATTAAAATATTGTGTGTGTGATTTAGCAGAAACCTTTCATATAAAATATATTTGTGTATATAAGTATAAAGCTAGAATAGGAAATATGATATATATATACACTCATCGACTTTAAAAGCTTAAGGAAGTTGTACCTTTCAGCGTGTATATCGGAATTCAGACAAAAACTCTGAAAGATATTTGATACACAGTGACCTTTATTATTATAACAAAACCGCCTCTGTCTTCTTAAAAAGAAAAGACGACCGGCGACATTAAATAGTTTCCACTTCCTTAAGTTTTGTCCATGAGTGTATTTGAGAGACAGGTTAATTCAATCCCAATGAATTGTAAGCTTGCGACTTGAAAAGCTTCTACAATTCTTCCAAATATGAAGACGTGTTCTAATTGTCATTTAGAAATTGTCAAAAGGTGAATTCAGACAATATGAGAGCGCAACTATAAATTGGTATAAATACAATTAAAATTATCCAACCATTTGTCTATATCAAAAGGTTATATATAGGTAAATAATCCCTATAAAACACACGCACACAATTTTCATGTTGTCAAAATAGGATGTTTACTATATAAGTGGTGTTCAAATAAACATCGATCTACTCAGAGGCATCAAATGGAGAAGTGGGGGGTCGGTGGAAGGATGGTCTAAACCGTTGGTTTTCGACCGCTACGACCCGGGTTCGATTCCCGCATTGGGCACTTTTTTTTTCTGATTTAAAAAAAAAATGTTCCAATGCCCCCCCGTTTCTTGCAAAAGTCCAACCCCACCAGCGAGTGCAAGTATCCAAACGGGGCTCTGGAACATTTGTAAGTGCAAAGTCGAACTGCTTTTCACACGTGTAAACATGTGGTGCACTTACAGTAAAAGCAGTCGCTATATACCCACCATGATTATCATGGCCTGTACCACGTGTACTAGGGATAAGCAAAAAAAATGGAGAAGACACGCGAGCCTAATTCCTCTGGAACAATAGAATTTACATAGCTCACGATGACATTATATCGGGTAATATACGCATATGCGTATTAAATCAAAGAACCGGTTTGAAAAGAGTTTCTTTAATAAAAGAAATGAAAAAGAAACTAGAGTCGAACTTGGTTAAATTGAAGCCCAAGGGACCAAAAATATTTCAAATTATTCAAAAATTCGAATTAAACACGGAAATTCTATTTATAGTAAATTATAGGGACCAAGATACATTTTCGAATTAAAGAAGTTTAAATTATCCAAGTTCTACTGTAATTTCAAACGATTCTGTTGAAATACTTCTTCTGCAATCATGCTTTAGAATACAAGAGGATAAACAATAAAGGCAAATTATCGATCAAACATCCAACTCTGGCCACCACAGCGGATACATCTTACCTGGTTGCTCTCTCTTTAGCCTCTGCCAGGATTTCAACATGTTTACCTGTGCTATATTCATCTGATGGCGTCGCTCTACATTTGGCCTTCTACTTGCTCGCTCTCTGTATTGAACTTGCCTAAACAAATCAATTTACGCCCTTAGAGGATTGCATGTTCTAGATCACTATATTCTTCTCTATACTCATGGACAAAACTTAAGGAAGTTGAAAATCTAGATGTCTCTGATAATTTTTTTAAGGTGTGGGCGGCATGGATTTCTAAGCGAAGTCAGACAACAAATTATTCATTGTAAAATCAACTTTTAATTACATTTATTTAATACATATTATCATAAGTATTGTTGTATACTACATGTCGATGTTCTTTTTGTGTGTGCTGTCAAATATCATTTCTATATTATAAAATGTTAGATATATGTGTTTGATATATTATAGATAAATATTTACATTTTATATGATTTATATTTAGAATGATATATAATTATTTTTATTATATATATATATATATTATTATCACAACAAATAATGTGATATTAATGTTAATTTATATAATTTTAATAAAGTATATTTTATGAGCATTATATATATTTATAAGATGAATATTTTAATTAAATAGTTATTAAACAAATTAAAACTTATAATGTAAATATGAAAATTTAATATTTGGGAGCCGCCACAAAGGAAACAGAGGCAATTTTGTTCATACTTGGTTATCTCGTGTGTCTTCAATAAAGATCACTCTGTGTCAAATATATTTCATAGTTATTGTCCTAGAGAATCCCGATATACATGCTAAAAGGTATAATTTCCTTAAGTTTTGTCCATGAGTGTATTTTCTATTGGCTCTTCGTCTTATTTTTCTTCAGAGTCAAGTTATGGATAAAATTGTTTGATTATCATGTTTCGGTATGGTAATAGACTTGCTCTCTGAAGAAAATAGGCGCATTGCCAATCAAAATATCGGACAAGTGAAAATATTTTGAATCAAAATATGGATTATTATGAATAATGAATAATGGAATGCTCCATTTTTAAAAAATATTTTCCAAATTATACGTGAAATTATCGGAATTTATTCATTTTTTTTTTTCGAAAACAAAAAATGAATAAATTACGAGAATTCAACGTATACTATTGAAAATACATTATAAAATATTATTGAATATAATATAATTAGTAGTAATTATATCGCGGAATACATTCTACCTCTTATTAAATAAACTTGATATATAAATTTTTGAGAATATAAGGAAAACATAGAAAAAACACTTTTTTTTTCACATGAAACGCGTATTTACGCAAATTTGGCTTTGAATTCCCATTTCTTGATTTCTCAGGAAGTCTCTTGGACCAGATTCTTGGTCGTTGAGATACAGCCTGCACAACGCTGACAAGGACCAACAGCCCGAAATGTGTCCGTGGCTGATTTTTCTTGATTTATCAAGAAAATGGGTTGGTCAAATATCACGCATTGAGTTAAAATGACGTTCAGTTGATATTTGGTTCACTAGATGGCGCTCTGTGATCTAAAAATTCTAATGTGAGCGGTGAGGATACGCCCTTTTTGGTTATAAAATAAAAAATAGCACAAAATAAATTGTTTTAAAATACCAATTCCTCATACCCCCAAACAGATATATAAAAATGCATTTATTTACATCATTCAAACTTCACTCGAAGAGATAGAGAGTGAACGACAAGAGGTTCCGAGAGACATTCACTTTTTCGAATTTTCTCTTTTCGGCAATTTCTCAGATATGTATTAGTAAGGGGTGTGCTTAAAAATAGATTTAGGAAAAACTCAATAGCATTCATTCAATATAAACATTAAAATAGTTGTCTAATGTCAGTTCGGTGATCATCTTCAGCAATCTGTCTGCAAAATCTGCTTCCATTGGAGGCAATTTGGCATTCTCTGCTCTTCCATATGTCCTTTGAGACCAGCAATAAATTCTGAAAAATTTCCTTGTAGGCAATTACGTCACGTCTATATTCACTTTGCAGGACCCTTTACTTATATCCACGTGCGCGTCAAAACCGCTCATTTCACATTATTTGCTTAACAACTCAGTGAGATGTGTCTACCTTGAAGTTTTAATAATTTCCAGACCGCTCTTTTAGGTGTCATTTTTTTAAGCATGTAGTTCTTTATCACAATCTTTATTTTTTTGTACCGGGTGATAAGTAAAAAACATTGTTTCAATGCATTTTTAAATGGAGAGGCCCTTGGTACATGAATACCACCCCCCCCCCCCCTTCCTTAACTTCATATTTTATATTGTTACGTCGTACACAGACGCTGTTCTTGTTCTTTGTCTAATCAGGATGGCACATAGATACACCCGTGAGTTCGTAAGGAGTCTGCAAAAGTTAGCACCTTATTATACGTCGCAATGAACAGAAGGAGTACGATAAGTTAGACCTACCTTCAACTTCCCCGTAAGAAGGATCCTTGGCGCCGTGGATGTCACTCTTGTGAAACGTTCCGCTCCACACTGTACAGCCTGGACTACATCGTCTTGTAGGCCGCCCCGTTGTCAAGGCTCTCCTGCACCGTCTTACAGGATCCTCCACACTCCCAGAGACAACTCCCCACGTCTTCTACTTGCCGTAGATGTGATCAGACTGCCTGCTGTCCTCCCCCATGCTGGAATGCCGTTTTTGGCGCCTCACACATGGCAGCTGGAATCTACCCCTCATTCTCCAACTTTACTCTGGAATCTTGGCCTCTCGAATATCTTGTCATCCATTTTACAATATATTGGACAAATTGAGGTCTGTAATGTATGTAATGCACAATGTAGAATGTACGATTGAAAAATTATACAAATAAACCTGTTAAATTCCTGAGTTAAATTTCAGAAAATTTCTTCATGATTTAAAAAATATGTTAGCCTCTTTTTTTTTTAATATGTTGTTTTTCATTTGGACCGCTCTAGAGGAAGGTCTTCTAAGATATTCATTTAGTCTCTTAGGTTTTTTTTTTACAAAGAGGGTCTAAACGGATATATAGGTAGTTGTACCTTTTAGCATGTATTTTCAGACAAATAACTCTGGAAGATATCGTAAAGATAGAGGCTGCCTGGCCGGCATTCATAGTTCTTCAAATAAAAGACACTTCGGCCAGTAAATATTTTTAGTAAAATGGATTTACTGGCCAAAGTGTCTTTAATTTGAAGAACTCTGAAAGATATTTGATACACAGTGACCGTTATTGAAGACACACGAGATAACCAAGTATGAACAAAATTGTCTCTGTCTCCTTCAAAAAGAAAAAAAAAACAGAGGACCGGCGAGATCGAAGACTTTCCACTTTCCAAGTTCCAAGTTTTGTACATGAGTGTATTTGGTCCTTCAAAATATTGAGCAAATAATTTCTTTTTTCCTAAATAAAAATGTTTTATACTTTATTTTAAATTCAAGAATTCATAAATATATTTGGAAGGCTTTTTTAGTTATATAATTTTATTAAAGATATACGTGCCGAGAAAGAGAGAGAAAATTCATTTGGATTAAAAAAATATTTCGAATATTTTAATATTTTACAAAGTGAAGAACGGGGCTCTGGTACACTTTAAGTGCAAAAGTCGAACAGTTTTCTACATGGGTAGACGTGTGGTGGTGTACTTAAAGCAGTCGCAAACTATCCACCATCCTTACTGTACCACATATATGTACTTGGGATAATAACAATAAAAACGTAAAGTAGCTCTAACATGAGATGTTCATAATACAATGTAATGTGGCGTATGATTGTAGAACGACATTTGAAATTATCCCGCATTACTTAGATGGAAAGCAAAGTGCATTCTTTAAAAATATATTTAAAGACAGAAGTGCCTCTCTCTCTCTTTTTTGGCACATTTATACCTCCTAGAAAATATATTTCAAATATTATTTTAAAATTTAAATATATATATAATATTCCTTATTATCTGATATTTTATATAGCACTCCTTTATAAGATCTATGAATAAACCTTTCTCTTGAAAGATATCTAAAAAGAATTCAAAATTTATTTGCTAATGTGCATATATAGTATAATCCTTCAATTACAAATCAAATTTAAAATATCTTTCAGGATATATCTATATCACTGTCAGCTTATATATGCATCAGTTCCATATAAATTCATAATATATAACTGGATTGGATCCAAGAATTAGTCGAATATTTATATATAATTCTACATTCTTCTAAAAGCTCATGTCCCTAGTTTTCTTGAATACCATTTCTAAAATAACACCTTTCAGTCTAGCATATATAAACAGAATCATCTAATACGTATTAGAGTTATAAGATGCGGTCTGGTAGATTAAATTGACGAAACCTTTGGTAGGGGTTCACCACTAAAGAGCTAAGCCCTCCCAATATTTTTATCGCAGTAAGGACAGTAGAAGTTTGCTTTATATGTAAATGAACTTTCGTTTCTTCAAAGCTTTAATTTCTTTTATGTATATAAAGGTATGTTTGCACATGTTTATTAAATGCGATTATTTCCTTCAAAATATTTTGATGTGGCAAAAATGAAAGAAAGGCCTACTTGCCTGTAGCAAAAAGAGCCAGCATCCGGGAATTTTGGTAGTGTTTGATCTGGCAGGCAAACAGCAAACATGGATCTATTCTTATTTTGGGATGTAGGCCAGGTATTGCCTAGATTCGAGGTCTGACTAGCAACATGGACTGGTTCCTACCCGGTAACTTTTCCCAAGCTTTAAAAGAGTCCATAATATGTGTAATAACTTTTGTTTTCGGAGATAAACACGTATTCCATATTTAGGTAAGAAATTATTATGCGATTAATTTTGAGTAAAAGTTATTAACTCAACCAATCAAAAAGGAACTCTTTAAATGTCATTAGCCTTCAATCAATTAAGAAGTTTAAACGTTATTCACACTTTTAGCCAATTAAGAATACTAAAGATTTTAACACTTAAACAATTAAGAGAGAGAAGAGAAACTAAAGTTTTTAACTCAACCGATTAAAAGAAGGCTAAAAGCTGTTTAACCCCCCAACCAATAGATAAGTTTAAACCTCATTTGCACCCAATATTTAAAAAAAAAGAGAAAAATTATTAACTATATATAAACCAATTGAGAAGAGATTAGCGTTTTTAACTCAACCAGTTAAGAAAAGACTAATTTTATTAACTCAACCAAAATTAGAAAGTCGAAAATTTACTCACTACCAAATAAGAAGGCAAAGGTTATTGAATCGATCAATTAGGAACTGGAAATTTTATTTATTCCTATTTTATACCTAACTTCAGGCACTTATTTCATCTTATTTCAAAACATTGAATGCACTCCAAATAGGTTTCTTGCCGTATGCACAGTAAGTTCTTCACGGCATTAAGAACCTTATCAACTGAGACAAATATGGTTTATGCAAAATGTTTTAGTTTAGTGATAACGTTTATTATCTGGGGGGTCATATCAGGAGAATATAGGGATACTGAACAGGTTGAAACAAATAAAACATGTAATTTTACTGTGTTGGTAGCTGATGATTATATCGGCGCATTTTAAATGTGCAGCAGCATTTTTTTTCATTTGTGCTAATTTCTTCTTCTTCTTTATTATCTCCCCTCACAATCATATTAGTGTTTCAAGCCTGTAGAGTTGACATCCATAATGAATTGGTGAAGTAGAATGTATCTGCTTTTGACATTAAGACTGGGAGTACTATTCAGTGGCAGGCCGACTTAGCTCTGATATGAAATGGCTGCCTCTGACGTGATGATAAGATGCCATGTGCAGCCGCTCCTAACATGGAGTACAGACGCTGCTCATCCTGTATCTCGGGATTAAAGATTCAGGGTACTATCAGCCGGGCCAGCTGAGCCCAGGTTTTTTAGCAAGCTTGTTACAGCTCCCCCTCCTCCTTTTTCATCCGGGCTAGGGATCGGCAAAGGCGGAGTTGTACTAATTTAAGATTTTCTTCAATATTTCGAGAGGCGACTAATATTGCTGTCATTACTTGACTCGAAAATATTTCATCTGTCGAGCTATTAATTGACAATTTTATTTATTTTCAAAGTTGTTGTTATTTGCTTCTATTCAATGGCCTATAAAGGTAGCTACTAGAGGTATGGGGTTCATTATACATTAATAAAGAATTTCATATATATATATTCCACGGTTTTACAGCCTAATAATTAACAGTTTAAAATAGTGTGATAAATAACCTTTTAAACAAATACCATCATTGATTTAGCGACCACTATCGCTAAAAATTATAAATATTTTAACGCGCTATTTTTAAAAAATATATTTATATTGATAATATATTTTTTACAGCCTTTATACTGCAATGAATAAATATTGAAAGAGAGATGTCGTTAAATTAAAATTAGTATTCTTACAATAAACCTATTTAATCATAATGTAATTTCCTGCATATATGTTTGGATATATTGATATATAATATATAGATATTTTTATTTTTTCTCTTTTTCATTTGGCGCCAGTGTCTTTGGCTGGACAGCGCGCTTTGTCATTATATTTAAATAAATTTGAATATACTGCTATAAAAATGAATAAATAGAAAAATGTAAATTATATATATACAATTGAGGTGATAAAATGATTAAAGACCATCTTCTGATTGTAAAACTGAACATTGCTGAATGATTGCACCATCTTTAGAAATAAAATTCAACTAGATATTGAATTATTTCAATTTCTCAGATTAGTGGCCGAATCTGATTTGGATTTATTTCGATCGATAGATAAAGCCATTAGCAATGTTCAGTTGCCTAATTAGAAGATATCTTTATTCCAGCATATATACAAGTATATTATATATATATATTATATAGCGACCTGCTGCGTGCTTCATAACAAAATACCTCGTAAAAGATGGACGATTGGTCCATCGAAATATCGGATTAATAAATAATCTTATTACAATCCAAAATGAGCCTTATTTTTAAAATATATATATATATATTATGGATTGCTCTATATTCAGAATATATATATATATTTATTAAAATTAAAAAAGGCATATCCTGACCAGGAGCACATGTGCTTTTCAGAAGGCAGAACGCCATCTGGTGGAACAAAAATCAACTATTCATTGATTTAACCTGTTCCCTGATATTTAGCCAACCCAATATCTTGATAAATCAAGAAAAGCCATCCACGAACGCGTTCCGCGCTGTTGGCACTACATATATATATATATGAAAAATGAGGGCCAACAGCCCGAAACGCGTCCGTGGTTAGCTTTTCTTGATTAACCAAGAATGGGTATTTGGCCAATACTGGAATAACTAAAAATCAACGAGAATAGTTGATATTTATTCCGATAGATGGCGCAAGCCATCAGCAACTTTCAGTTGCACGATAAGGAGATGCCTTTTTCTTAATATATATATATAATTGTATATTATCTTTTGTTATATAAAATCTCATCTAGATTAAGGTACTGGAATCAATTTTAGTTCAATAAATCTCCATGAATACAATTCATATACAGAAGATAGCATAATATATTGGTGATGGCCAATATTGTTGAGTGAATCGTAGGCTTCTGCTATCAATGGTCTTGCTTTGAGAGAAAATAGAGAGAAATGAGCTAAATATAATTTTATGGAAAATCACTTCCTTATTCACTCCTTTTATACCATATGGCGTTGTTGTGATTATACGAGTATCTGATACCTTTCATCAGGAGATGGTTATGGTCAGAGTTTGACCTTCAAAGAAACCTAGGTTTCTCGGTAATTTTGGCATAGAATACTTCATAAAAACATGTCAATAAAAATGGTATTGATGTGCAAATGTGATTAGATGTTTACTTAACACAAAATAATTACAAAAATATGTACATTATGTTAATCCTTTATTAACACACAAAGTTTAAAAATCTCAAAAGGAGTATCAAAATAGATAACATTTATTGAGTATAGGGTGTTTGTGTATCCTATTCAGTAAGATTAATCTGTTTATCTCTCTGATTCTTGAAACATATCACTGAATTAATCTTGTAACAAACTGTTAACCAACATTTCTTAAAGGGATAATTGTATTGTGACTTTTATACGATCTTTGTTAATTTGATTTATAGAAAAACGAATAAAAAGGAAGAAGTGGGAAGGTCAAAGAGAAGACAAGCAAATCTCGCGCGGACGTTGAGGTCACAGAAGTCCGCAGACCTTTACGACGCGTCCGCAGGTCGGCTGGATGGGGCGCCGGTTGGTTGGGGTGATGTCCAGATAGTCGTGACTGCCGCACATGCGGATCTCCCGTAGCTGCGCAGCGATTCAGGATCATATACACACATGCGCACTAAAATACACATTTAAAACGCAAATTTTATGGCTGAAGTTTCTTTTATTTTAAATAAATATGAATGCCGGCCAAACAACTTCTATCTTCAAGATAAACAGAACTAGGGTAAGTTGGTTAAATTAAGAAAAAAAAAAAAAAAATCTAATCGTAAAAGTGAAGTTTCTGATGGCTTTCGCCTTGTTTCAGAATTTTCTTCCGATATTTTACAAAAACACAATAAATATACATTTAAATAATATATATATATTTTTAATATCCACTAATGTGTGAGTATTTTTATTTAATAATATTGGTTTGTAGTTTTATGTTTATAGTTTTTTAATTTTTGTATATAACTCGAGAGACTCTAGATTATGAGGTTTTATAAATTTTCAAATTATTTGGCTACGGTGAATGTGTATTTTTAGAATTCATGATTATATAAAAATTAGTTTTTCTAAATACACCTATCCCCCGATTTACAAGGTAGATACGTTCCTGAGAAAAACGTGTAAATCGGGGGATAGGTGTACACAGAAATAAATATAAAATGCATTGACAGGTTAAAATATGTAGTCAGCACATAAGCTCGGGATTCCTCGTGAGATGTGTACACAGCGCATGTGTTCAATCACAGTAGCATTTAGTATAGTGCGATTAAAACAAAAACAAAAAACTTATTTGGAAAACCGTGTAAAAAAAAGTACCGTGTAAATCGGGGGATAGGTGTACTTTATAAAAGAAAATATTGCCGTTTTAGTTTTACTAGTACAAATTTAATTGTTCAATTTTAGAAGTCGAAATATATATTTGACTAAATCAATTCTAAAGAAACCAAACCCTAGATTTCTTATTGATTAAGTCAAAATTATAAAAGCAGGGAAGAATCTTTATTAAATATATTTTATACTTTTAGTGTGAATTTTTAATAAAGGTTTCCTGAAATTATTTTTAATTGATTATTAAATATCCATTTATTTTTTTCAAATAATCCATTTCAATTCGATTCTATTAGACCAAACAAACATTTACCAAAGCTATATTCTGTGTGAAGGTTATTTTCAATTGGCTTCTATATAAGGATAAATATAGTGGAATGAGAGAATATTTTGGCTTAAACCTTAAAGTTGAAATTGTGTTTTTTTTTAGGCTGGTATTACTTGAGATATTGAGTCCCCCTCCTTCACTGAGTAGAGTAGACGTCGCTAGAGAGGTGTACCAACCTGATCCAGCGATATTCCCAGAGGAGTCCGCATGATGATCCAGGTGACGTTCGCGCGGCACGGGGGAGCAGTCATGGACCCCTCGTAGGTCCAGTAGGTTGATGGGTCTGTAAAGCACAGCGTCATTTATAAAGTAATTACCGGGCAATAATGCACCATATAAACATAAGAAATTAAAGCATTAAATCACAAATATATTTTCCACACACAAAACAAACTATAAATGAATAAAACAAAGCTTCAAGGGCTGCGTTTCTTTTATTAGAACGAATATAATACGAGCTTTCGGGCACATACGCCCTTCTACAGGAATTAATTGAACAATAATCCAACTAGTTTGAAAATAGATTATTGTTTCATTAATTCCTGTAGAAGGGCGTATGTGCCCGAAAGCTCGTATTATATTCGTTCTAATAAAAGAAACGCAGCCCTTGAAGCTTTGTTTTATTCATTTATAAATTGTACAGGGTTTTTCAATCGAGACACAAAACAAACTCAAATTGTCCTTATTGTGATGTAAACATATTAGAAGGGCTTGGATCATCAGTGGTGAACCTTCTCAGCGGTTTCGCCAATTTAATCTACCAGACCGCTTCTTAGAGCTCTAATACCGTGTTGAAGGATTCTGCTTATTTAAATATGTATATGCTACACTGAAGGGTGTAATCTTAGAAATCGTATACAAGCAAACTTTGAACATAAGCTTCGGGACATTAAATATACATACATCAGTTTAGCATCTTATATATCTTATAGAATTGTCCAATACAGTGTTGGAGCTCTAAGAAGCGGTCTGGTAGATTAAATTGACGAAACCGCTGGTAGGGTTCACCGCTGATGAGCCAAGTCCTCCCAATATTTTTCATCGCAGTAAGGACAGTAGAGGTTTGTTTTATGTGTAGAAAAGAAATATGTGCTTTAATGCTTTCATTTCTTATTTTTATAAAGTAACCACTTGAACAGTGTGTAAGAAAGTATCGCTCTTATAAATATACGCCTACTCTATATATGGATGTAGACTTTAATATAAGGTGTCGTTTTTATTCTATTTCTCTGGTTGGTTCACTATAGCTTCTCAACTCTATCATAGATTACGCATGCGCAGTTAATTTTTTATATTGCACTTTTGCGGTAAGGGGTGTTACACAGATTCGCTGGACGAGCTCCGCTAACGGTATGGTGCCCCATACTGTGATTATTAGTGCAAGCTAATCCGTCAGGCCTTGTAAAGCAGAAGTGTTTATTAATAACGTCGAACAAAGTTTGTTTTTAACGTAAATTTCTTAGCTCGGTTAATAAATTTCGGTTAAGTTTCATACTTATCGAGTCCTATTTTATTAAGCTCCGTAGGCAGCGAAATTTCCAAATGAAGTAAATACCCGGGATGAGAAAATTGGGGTTGATGTCTCCCATCATGCTGGCAGAATCCCCAGGTCTTGGAGTTTTCTTGAGGTATTTCAGCAGCCGGGCGAATTCTTCGTTAGCCTTATTTTCAATCTGGGCATACACAATTTAGATTTGTTTAGCAAAATAAATTTAATATACATTTACGTGTGCAAAATATGTATTTCTGAATTTTAATAAATACAAATGAAAAGCTCATCTTTTTAATCGTTAATGTAAATATCGGATAAGTTAAAACACTGATGCCACAACACCAGCTTAGGAGATTCTACAAAATCGAAACTGTTTATCATGGTTTCAGACTATGGCTCTCATTAATACATGTGTGGCTATGATTTCGTAATATATATCCAGTTAGAAGAAAGTTATGAAATCTACATAATCTTCCCAAAAAGATATTTTAACTAGCCAGTAAGTAGAGCCGAATGAAGATAACATTGCCCCGGATTAGTTCGATGCCTTCATTAAATGGCAGAAATGCTTATTTTGTACAAGAATACCATCCTCCCAAAACCTTATTCTAAATTTACATATTTCTAACTTCTTAGAACAGATGGCGCACTAATGCATCATGTTTGCATAATATTGTTTATATACTTTGACTTTAATTATGGTTATAGTGACAAATTTTGTTGATAAAAGTGTTCTAATATGTTATTATATCTATTTCTCTCTCTTCTAATTTTATAGATTTCGTACTTTAGAAGTAATCAAATCTTTTTTCTTTTTGGCAAACCCATGCCGTAGGTTCATGATTGGAAAGAAATACCTTTTCTAATAACATTATTGTATATGATGCCATAATTTTGTCACACAAGAACCAATGTTTGTTCTAAATTTTCCAATATGGTTTATACTTTTCTCAACCATGCTTGTGTCTTTAATCCATAAAATGCCTCTGTTTTGATTTATAACGTCTGGGCAACATCCGCTTTAAATTATGCATCGGCACGTTCCCCCATCCTGTTCACTGAAACTGAGGCCTTCTGCCATTTTTTCTGTGCCCTTTGTTACTATGGTCTTTCGCTTGACTCTAGTTCCTCTCTTTTTATTCTTTAAAAAATGTATTTACCCTTTCCAAAATTTTTCCGCATAATAAAATAAATATGAAAAAATCAATACCAACAAAACAAAAAGCTCTATTAAGACCTTTTGGTCTTATACAGATTCTCCGAGTAGAAGAGGGTGTATATACAGAAATAACGCAGTAATAGTAAAAATAATCAGAATTGTTATTTATAATGTACCAAATAGGGCTAACAAGAAAGAAAGGGCTTGGCATAAATTTATATCCAAGAAATCGAGAACAAGAAATGTATTTTCTTTAAAAAAAAGCAATAATTAGTAGTATTGACAGAGAAATTTAGATTAGTACAACTGAAAAGTAATATACAACAAGGTAGTATACATAATTATAATGCATATTTATAGTTTTATACATGAATGACTCAAGGGTAGAGGATTTACTAAAGTCGGAATATAAAATCTTAGGGTTAATAAATTTGTTCATTTACCTAGTTGTTAAATAGAAGCCACCGGATTCATTAAGTTATTTTAATATCATTCGCAGTTTTATAAAATGAAAAATAATTAAAAGTAAAGCTTAGGTCAGCCAGCATAGTATTTAACCATTTGAGAGTTGGGCTGGGGTATAAGGGATAAATATGGAAAACTTACCAGTTATCAAGAGTTAGCGCAATAGCATTTCTAGTTTTCTCTTAATATGGAGTGATTTTCTAGACTTTAAGTATAATATAATAGATGTTCTATTTATGATTGGTTTGGAAATGGATTGTTTCTACTAGAAAGTCTTCATTCCTATTCCTGATTATATATATCTAAAAATCACATGTGTTTGTGTTCAGGATGTACGTTCTTTATTTTCAATATACTGTATATCTATATATATTTTTTGAAAATAGAGCAATCCATATTTAATTCATTAGATAATAAAAAGGCATATATTGGATTTGATATAAGATTCATTTTGCCAATATTTTAAAAAGATTTTGGTCCCAGAGGCTCCTTGAGAAACCAAGAAATGGGTATTTGAGGCCAAATTTGCGTATATACGCTTAACACATGAAAAAACAATAGAAAAAATGAAATATAAGTGGGTCAGGCGTTGATATTAAAGTTAAGTGTATTTACGCATATTTGTTCTTAAATACCCATTTCTTGGTTTCTCAAGAAGCCTCTGGGACCAAAAATATTTTTGGTCGTAGTGCTTACAGTCTATTCCACGCTGACGAGCGCCAACAGCGCGAAACGCGTTCGTGGATGGCTTTTCTTGATTTATCAATAAATTGGGTTGGCCAAATATCACGGAGCAAGTTAAATAAACGTTTAGGGTATTTTTGCTCCACTAGATGGCGCTCTGCCATGTAAAAAGCACATGTGCTCGTGGTCAAGAAATGCCTTCTTTATTTGAATATCCACACCTGACCCACTTATTTTTTATTTTTTCTGTTGTTTTTTCATATATATATATAATGAAAGCATATCCTTACCAGGAGCCAAATATCAGGCTAAATCAATGTTTAGTTGATTTCTGTTCCACCAGATGGCGCACTGCTTTCTGTAGAGCACATGTGCACCTGGTCAGAATATGTCTATTTTATTTATATATATATATTGAAAATAGAGCAATCCGTAAATAAATCCTTAATTAAAAAGGCATATATTGGATCAAAAAATTCATTTATTTTACCAATATTTCAGTTGGCTGAACGCCAACCTTTAGCAAGGTGTTATTACATTTTAAAGTGTGTCAACAACAAACTCAGCGCCACTTAACGTCAACAGCATTAGGTTTTTAAAAATATTTTGTTATTTTCAATGGGGAGAAAAAAAAATATATATATATTTATATTATGGACAAAATAATTTTTGTAAAATTATTTACGTGAATTAAAATTTATAAAAAAAAATTTTTTTAAATTTGAAATATATATTTATATTATGGAAAAAATAATTTTTGTAAAATATAGGTGTGAATATTTTGAAAATTAACAATAACGCCTATTTTATTTTTAAAAATTATTTGTACTATGTGTAAAAAGATTTTTCGTAAAAAATAAATAAAAATAACAAAATATATATAAAAGAAATGTTAAACTAAAATTTTTACTGAAAACACAAAGCGTAAAAAATGTTTGAAAAGTTGGTTAAAATAAAATATTAAAATAAATTTAAATAGAAAATTGTGAAATTCTAAATAAAATATAAGTGAAAATGGGAAAATATTTTAAAAATGATATCACACTAATAAAACATTGAAGACATTGAACTATCAATATATATATATATATATATAATAACATTATACATATATATAAAATAAGCGTGTGATTGTATTTGAAATAAACTTAAACGATGTTACATAAATTTAAAGGAAGATATATAAAAGGTAAAATGCGTTTTGAGCATTAAAACATTTTTACGTGCTTCCCACACCGGAAACTACCTAAATTTCAATAATTTCGGCCCAGTCCATCACAAAATTTCAGTTGTTAACATTCTCTATAAAAGATTAACTACACATTGCTCAATGAAAAATGATGAAAATATGGAGAGAAATAGAATTTTTAAAGACCTAAAAAACAATGATTACCCAGATAAATTTATTAAAAACACCTTTATAAACCTAAATTCGTACAATCAAGCAACAGCTCTGATCAATCAACAAAGTTTTATTGCACCCTCCCTTACAGCTACGGTTCTGAACGAATTTCCAGAGTCTTAAAGAGAAACAATATAATTGCTGCATTTTTAAATCTTCATTCAATTTGAAAATATTCCTACGCCACCCAGACAATGTAATTTACAAAATACCATGTAATGATTGCCCCGCCAAATACATAGGAGAAACAAGCAAGCCTCTAAAAGATCGAATCAATCAACATAAATCTGGTTTAAGAAATTTTAATCCATTATCACTCCTTGTAGACCACGCTTTGAAAAACAACCACACACCGGACTTTGATAAAACAGATATTTTATACCAGAACATAAATGAAAAACATTGCCAATTGTTTTTGGAAAGTTGGACCTCCGCAGAAGACAAAGACAGTATAAATAGGAAAATTGAACTACCAGAGATATATTCGCAATTTAGATCGTCATAAAATATTTACAGTTTAATTTTTAATTTTATTACTTCAAATTCCAGATATTTTAGGTCTATATTTTAATTAATTTTATAGGGAGAGGTACACATTTTGAAGCACGTAAAATGTTTTAATGCTCAAAACGCATTTTCCCTTTTATATATATCTTTCTTTAAATTTATGTAACATCGTTCAAGTTTATTTCAAATACAATCACACGCTTATCTTATATATATGTATTATGTTATTATATATATATAAATATATACGAGGTGTGTTCAAAAAGTATCGCGACCTTGGAATATTCGCGGGTTACGTATATTCGAATTTCGATCTTTTTGTGGCTTTATGTTGGTACTCATGTCTCTCACTTATGCCGACAAGCTCGGCCATTTTGAATGTTCACTTAATTGTTGACAGCTGCTTTGCTTGCAGGTGTTTTGGATCGTCTTCGATTTTTACCTATTAAAAAAATGGATCAAAGAACCTGCATCAAATTTTGTGTGAAAAACGAAATTAAGTGCGCGGATGCATTCCGAATGTTGACTGTGGCATACGGAGAAGCTACCTTGGACCGAAGCAACGTTTATCGGTGGTACAAAATGTTCTCAGAAGGCCGAGAAGATGTGAACGACGAAGAGCGTGCCGGACGCCCGAGCACTTCAACAACAGACGAAAAAATTAATGAAGTGGAAAATGATATTGGCCAATCGTCGAATCACCGTTAGAGAAGTTGCTGAGGACCTAAACATATCGATTGGCTCGTGCCATTCGATTTTTATCAATGATTTGGGCATGAGACGGGTCGCCGCGAAATTCGTACCAAAATTTCTCAATTGCGACCGAAAACAGCATCGCATGAACATTGCTAATGAGATGTTGGACTCTGTCCGCGACGACCCAAATTTGCTCCAGAGGGTCATAACTGGTGACGAAGCGTGGGTTTATGGTTATGACGTGGAAACCAAAGCTCAATCATCTCAATGGAAGCTGCCGCACGAACCAAGACCGAAAAAAGCGCGCCAAGTTCGGTCGAATGTGAAAGTTTTGCTGACAGTTTTCTTCGATTGCAGGGGCGTGGTGCATCATAAGTTCTTGCCACAGGGTAGAACGGTTAATAAGGAATATTACCTGCAAGTTATGCGCAATTTGCGCGAAGCAATCTGCCAGAAACGCCCGGATTTGTGGAAGAACAAAAATTGGCTTTTGCACCACGATAACGCCCCTGCTCACACATCGTTGCTTGTGCGCGACTTTTTGGCCAAAAACAACATACTAATGATGCCGCAGCCACCGTATTCCCCAGATCTGGCCCCCTGTGACTTTATCTTGTTCCCTAAACTGAAGAGGCCCATGAAAGGACGACGTTACGCTACGCTTGACGAGATAAAGACGGCATCGAAGGAGGAGCTGAAAAAGATTTTAAAAAATGATTTTTTTGAAGTGCTTCGAAGATTGGAAAAACCGTTGGCACAAGTGTATAATTTCTCATGGGGATTTCTTTGAAGGGGACAAAATAGGTATTCATGAATAAATAAATAATATTTTTATAAAAAACACAAAAGTCGCGATGCTTACTGAACACACCTCGTATATATATTGATAGTTCAATGTCTTCAATGTTTTATTAGTGTGATATCATTTTTTAAAAATATTTTCCCATTTTTACTTATATTTTATTTCAAATTTCACAATTTTCTATTTAAATTTATTTTAATATTTTATTTTAACCAACTTTTCAAACATTTTTTACGCTTTGTGTTTTCAGTAAAAATTTCAGTTTAACATTTCTTTTATATATATTTTGTTATTTTTATTTATTTTTTACGAAAAATCTTTTTACACATAGTACAATTAATTTTTAAAAATAAAATAGGCGTTATTGTTAATTTTCAAAATATTCACACCTATATTTTACAAAAATTATTTTTTCCATAATATAAATATATATTTCAAATTTTTCTCCCCATTGAATATAACAAAATATTTTTAAAAACTTAATGCTGTTGACGTTATGTGGCGCTGAGTTTGTTGTTGACACACTTTAAAATGTTATAACACCTTGTTAAAGGTTGGCGTTCAGCCAACTGAAATATTGCTAAAATAAATGATATTTTGATCCAAATATGCCTTTTTAATTATATATATATATATAAAATTTTAAAAATAGAGCAATCCATAAATAAATCTTTAAATAAAAAGGCATATATTGGATCAAAATATAATTTATTTTTAACAATATTTCAGTTGGCCGAACGCCAACCTTTATCAAGGTATTATAACATATTTTTTATGTTCAGCACGACATAACGTGAATATAATTAAGTTGAAAAAATATATGTCAAATAGATTTTTAAAACTTAATTCTATTGAAGTTATGTGGCAATGAGTTTATTGTTAACCCACATGCATTAATATGTTATAATACCTTAGAAAAGGTTGGTGCTCAGCCACAACTGAAATATTGATAAATAAATTATATTTTGATCCAATATATTGTTATGTAAAAGCATTGTATGCTCTCCCTGTTTCCCATCGCCAAAGTTGTGACGCATGCGCATTTCATCTCCTTTCTTTCACCGATACGAGGGCACAAACGAGCGGAGGATATGCACAGATGTACAGGCCAATTGATGCAAAGCAAAAGAGATTCCATTGAAGAGCGTCAAATACATATATTAATTTTTTCTAACATACTCTGATATCTCAGTTGTATTTGCAACAAGGAATTGCTCTTTTTCCTCTTTTTCTCACAAGCCTCTTGTAGAACGGCAGCTGTCGAACCTACAGCGCACTTACCTTCAGGAAAACAGCCACGATGGCGACGCCCTTGGGGTTCATGTAGGACGCGAACCGGTCTGCATACTGCGAAGTGTTCCAGTGCATGAGCTGAACCTAGATTCAAATTATCACCATTGCAACACACAAGAAGATTGTTTTTTTTATTTAAGCAATATTTATAAAGCTCTTCGAAATTAGATATTATTTGTGTGCGACGAAAGTGCATATCAATTATTTAACAATACAAATTTATTAATATACGCATATATTAATTCTTTTGATTTAATTAGCTAATCATGCTAAATTAAAGAAGAGTAGCATACACGATATTTCTGCTAAATAGATTAAAATCATTGCAATATTTAGTATTTTTATATAATTATTTAATCCGTGTGTTAATTGTGTTGAAAGAGATGTTGTATGCATGTGGATAATTAAAATACAGAGGGTGTTCACACTTATAGGAAACAAGTTTTATTATAAAATATTAAAAATTAACATCATATTTGAAAATTTTCAAATGTTCTATTTGAAAGCTTTTTGTTTATTTACAGAACGGCACCTGATTTTCCACGATAGCAGACACTTTCTGATCATGGTCATACTCAAAAGATCCCATTCTTCCTTTACCACTTTCCTAACCTAATCTTACCTATTTGGACAAAATTAAAATATGCAAACAAGATGATATCAACATTTCTAAAAAAGGTATTTATAATATTATTCATGACAAAAATATCAAGTTTTTATTCAAAGCACCTACGGAGAAATGGACAAAAGATTATCACCCTATATCTGTCAGAACTCCTGCAACTGTCAAAAAAGTGAAAAAATATATTACAAAAGAAAATCCTATGCCACAAAGAGATATAGCCAAATTAATAGTAACATCAGTGTCAACAATAAATAAAATAATAAATAAAGATTTAGGCCTAAAAGCTACAAAAAAAAACATGCGGTTCAAAAATTGTTTCAGAGCCATATTCGTCAGCGACACACTATCAGCAGATATTTTTATGAAAATTTCTTGGCTGCTGATAGATGGAAATTTATTGTTACATATGACGAAGCATGGGTATATTTAACCGATTGTGACAGAAAAAGAGCTATATACTATCAAAAAAAGGGTGGAAAAATCTAGGCCAATTTGGGTGAAGGAATGTGCCGAAAGTTACCCCAAAGGATTTATGGTGGCATGCGGTATATCATATGAAGGAAAATTAAAAATAAGAAAAGTTGAAAGAAATACCAAAATAAACTCGGAGTACTATCAAAAAACATTTTAGAACCTATATTTTAAAATGATATTCCCTCTATCTATGGAAAACAGAGTAACAAAGTCTGGTTTCACCATGATAACGCCACAAGTCATACCTCATCTTCAACCCAAGCTTATTTGGAAGATCTAAGGCAAAGAACAGGAATCAATACTATTCCAAAGAACAGAACCCCTGTAAAATCTCCTGATTTAGCCCTGATGGATTTTTGCATTTTTGGATGCCTTAAAAGGGCACTTGGAAAGAGAGACCCTAGGACAATTGAAGGTCTCTGGAAAGGGGTAAAGGAAGAATGGGATCTTTTGAGTATGACCATGATCAGAAAGTGTCTACTATCGTGGAAAATCAGGTGCCGTTCTGTCAATAAACAAAAAGGCTTTCAAATAGAACATTTGAAAATTTTCAAATATGGTGTTAATTTTTGATATTTTATAATAAAACTTGTTTCCTATAAGTGTGAACACCCTCTGTATTTATTGTTAATATATAATTCACACAAAAGGCGTGATGAGTTTTATTCTAATAGTGATGAAATCGACAATGTGTATAATATACTCTTCTATATATTAAAACTCTCTCTGTAAAACAAATATATTTAAAGGTGTTATATAATTTTGAGCGAAATAAGCAAATTCTACAAAGATCAGAGTCCATATTATGCCTATTATAATTTATTAAAAATAATACGCCAATATTTTTTGTTTTGTGGAGTTTAAGTTAGTATTATATGCTAGTAAGAGTGTGTCTTCAGAGGCACTTGTACCAAACAAGAACGCCTTTATTCAAGCATTGACTTACCTCACCGGCGTAAAACTTTCCATTAATGGCATGCTCCGATCCAGATTTTTTCGAGTAGCCCCAGTGGCAGTTTATCTGTTCCAAACGGAAATCATCTTCTAGAGGACCGCCACGCAGACCTGGATGGGGGGCTCACTAGTGAAAATGGAACTATATAATAATAGAGGAGCTGCTTACAGGTTGTGGAGACACTCGCCATCATCCTCCAGCCGTGGCCGTTGTTCACCAGGCACTGGAGGCAGGTGGGAGGGTAGTTGATCTCCAGAGGGGCGGCATACCGCACGATCTGACTCTCGTAGGTTACGATGTTGATTGGAGATTGGTTTGGTCCCGCCGCCAGCGGGAACCACTTTTTCCAGTCAGAAGTACCTAGCAAATACAACACTGTAGCGTTTAGTCATGAAGAGAATGGAACATAAATCCATGTAGAGCGATTTGAGCATCTCTTCCTGATAGTCTGAACGCAAATCTCACAGTAATAGGTAAAAATTGCCTCAACACACCCACTTTGGGAAATCTGATAGAAATAGCAAACTTAGAAGGCTCTATGGTTTTTATATTTTTAATAATATAATGTGAAATATTCTATATATATTTATTATATTATACAACAAAAAACTAATACTTTCTATTTTCACCACACACACACAATACTATTATTATAAATAAAATTACCATAATCATTATACTAACCTTACTGCGCCACCGTTAAACCCACAACTATCAGCACTATACTCAATACTAATAAAACAAATAATTCAACTACATTAACTACCACTACTGCTCTCTCTCTCTGGGCCTCGTTAGCGTGGTGCAGGCTGTACCTCTACGACCAAATATTTTGGTCCCAGAGGCTTCTTGAGAAATCAAGAAATGGGTATTTAATTGGCCAAATATCAGGGAGCAGGCTAAATCAATGTTTAGTTGATTTCTGTTCCACTAGATGGCGCTTTGTCACCTAAAAAGTTCATTTGAATGTGGTCAGAATATGCTTTTTTTTAATTTTAATACCAACACCTGTGACCTCTTTTATTATTTTATTTTTTAATTATTTTTCCATACATAAATATGGCCGCTGGTAACACGAGACCAAAATTATTAAAAGATTCCTATGGTTACCAAAAGTGTCGGTGACCCAGAAGAAGTCAGGCAATTTGTGTACAATCGCCACAGGGGAATTCTCTACCTTTACAATAGTACAATGAAATTATCACAGAATCTATTCACTAGTTTAAGGAGTAAATTGTAAAACTGAATAAAGACCCAGTTTATTTATATAATTCGGCTGAGGCATGGCTTGCAACTCATTATTCGAATAAAGATATTTTTATGGAGCTTTGTCTAAATACAGATATCATACTGTAGCACACTTATTTATACAAAACACGTTTTCTATCTCAAACCTAAAACTGAAAAATTTTAGAAAAATGTGGCGTCCATTGTTTTATATGCAAAAATACCGTAGCCATGACGTCTGCACAACATCCGGTGTTGTGCTACAGGTTCAAGGACGTTTGAAAGGTGTGGCAAGGTCATTTTACGATTGTTTCTATATTTCATAAGCTTACTTGTGAGTTTCAATAGGTAAGAAAATATCGGAGCATTATGTAAAAATATTAGAACCAAACTATTAAACTATTTCTTGATTTGTGAATGATAAAAAGGGCATCTCCTGATCTTGCTACTGAACATTTTCTCTTACTCATCTATCAGAATTAATTAAATATTAGTCTAACTTTCTGAATACATGAATTATTAGCTGATTATTATTTTGATATAGATGGTGCAATCTTCCAAAAAGCAGTTTATGGTTTTATTTTTTAAAATTATTTTCGCACCCTAAAATTCAGTATCGTCTTTGTTTTTAGATTAATGTTCTCTAGAAAATTAGACACTCTGGTTGACTTTTCCAAGCTAATATTTCGCGTGAATATACTGAAAACACTATTTCTAACGTATTTTCTTTCTAAAATGTGAATAGTCATCTGAAATATTCATTTCTGGCTATATAGGTGAATGCCAATGAAATATATGCTTGATGTGGTCTTAAAACGTTAGTCTATTGACATTAAATTTGAAAATGAAGCCCAAAATATATTACAAAAGCTTTCACTTATATATATATGGGACATATCAATTGATGAATAAAATAGTTGTCGTTTCAATTCGACAAATCGCGACCTTTATATAATTAGAGTGCTGATATATTCAATGAATAGTTTTTAGTCTCTCAGAACACTTTTGTCTTGTAGCACTCAAACTGCGAGTTCTCCTACTCCCGTAGACTGCCTAGAAACACGGATAACACCACTCCTTGCGGTGGTTACTTGTCAGAGGATTGTTCAGCACAGTTCAAGTCATTTTTTGTTTAGCAATCAAAATACGTAACCTAAACAGGTATTTGCATTTGTTGTCTAATCCTTTAAGCCGAAGAGATGTGCTCAAAGCAAGAAGATATTCTTAAAATTTCTAAAATTACAAAACCCTCTTATCATAGTTTTGTTAAAAACCCCATAAAAAAATAAACCGTCGAATGAAAAATATATGAACAGAATGCATAAAACAATAGTTGTCGTCGATATGGTAAATTAAATTGATGAAATCGCTGGGAAGTTTCATTACTGAGAAATGAGCCAAACATTTCCAATTCTTTTTCGTCCTCAGTTTATTACTTATAGAAATTTGTTCTTTAGGATTGAAAGATTTTGGCATCTAAGTAAATCATTGTTCATATCAGATAGGTCACTCATGGAAAGTTTGGCCTTATTACTACTCTAATAGTGTATGTACGATGATTACAATCATGCATGTAAATCAGAATTGGCGTAAATAAATGTGGATATTAAATTGGAATATAGCATCGACAATGTGAGTGCAAGTGGAATCGTATGTTTTACAGCATTGTGCTAAATGCTATCCTATCCATAAGGATAGAAAAAAATTAGGAAATTCAACTCGCGTATATAAACACACAAGTGATCAAATAAATACCCTTCAAAATATTTGATATAATATGAAAAACGGATATATATTTTCATTATTTTTAAATATACAGTTAAATTTTTATAGATAATTGTTCATGAAGTATATAATTTGGATATTGGAGGAGAATCTAAGAAGGTACCAACTTCTCACACCGACTAAATCAAACGACTCTAATCAAAATAAATAATTTGTTCATAGCATTTCGATTACATTATCGCTATCATCTTATGGATAAAATACTTTGTGATAAAACAGACCCACGACATGTGTCTTAATCAAATTTACCACTGATGTCATAACAGAGTTAGCTGTACTCAAGGACATGGTGTGAAAGTATTCTTTCTGAGTATTCTAGTGCGAAAAGTATATCACAATGCTGATACTGAATCATTACAAATAGAATACTGATATAGAGTTGATTATTTTACCTCTTAAGAAATTTGTACTCCGAAACAACGGAGTTTCTCCAAAGGTTCATATTTTTTATAAAAATAGTTTCCTTTTGCGATGGTAACAATATTCTACAGAAACAGCATATATAGGATATATATTTTTTTTTAATTTGGAACTGGTCTTGTTATCTTGTGAAAAGAGGCACCCTAAAACAACTGAGTTTTATCCAAAACGGTCTTTGTTTATAGGACCCTTTCATAAAGTAATTAAAATAGTATCCTATTTAATTGCATGTGACAAAAGTTTTTCATAAATCTCTAGGCAAACAAATATCGAAAAAAAACGTAATAGTATTTCTGCATACGAAAAGTGCTGTGTGCATTTATCGATGGTGAAAAAAATATATTTATTATTATCAAAGTGGCATTTCTATATATGATAGTAATCTTTACTTCCCACATGGCTTATATCAAATCTTTACAAATAGCGCACTTGTTGAAGTAATTTAATTTGTTAAGTTTAGAACTATTTGTACAATAATTTACAAAACACTACTAATCCATCGTGTAAATATTTAATCATATATATGTAAATAATACTAGCACAGCACAATAGTCCTTTGGACTTCGTGCTCTTTTGTAACAATAAATAAATAAATAAAAATAAATAAAAGTAATTTAATTTTGCAAATAACAAACATTTAAGCAAATAATAGCAACCTTTATTAATCTTTAACATAAAGATTATTTCCACTTTTTATTTCTATTTGTGGCAACGACAATATCGTTGTGATAAAAAGATACGATAATAAACAAGTCATATGAATATCTGATACCCGATTATGTATATTTATCATTCAATAAAATAAGTAATTATTAATTTAAAAAGCTAATTCGGGTGTATGTTAGTGCCAATTTTTTAATTTAATTGTGGCAAAATATTAAATATTTCTTAAGAATTCTCATTTCTCCTATTCATACTTTAAATCATAATCGATATGCATATATATAGTCAAATATTTAGCCATTAATATTATTTTTTCCTTATTCCATTATTCACAAAACAATTCCATTAAATATAAATCAATTTGAGAGTACAATGTCAAATGAACAGTTCTAGTTTAAGGCAAATGGTTTCCAGTAAAGAAGAATATAGAAAATTTAACTAGTTCTGTAGACTCTATATCAAATGCCGTGGACTTGAATTACATTAAGAATTGAAATTTCTAGTTTTAATTAGTATATTTGTGCCACTGGTTTAGTGGTTGTAATTATAAATATATATTGGACTTTTGATAATATGTATGTAAATAATCTTTGTTTCTTGTATAATTTATTGTTCTAAAATGTAAATTTGAATAACTTTCACTTTTTCTCTAAAACTATAAATAATTTGTATACATATATTTAAAAACTATGTACATAAAATAGATTAAACATTTACATGCAAATATCCACATAGGATATAGCGTGTGTTTTGTAATAAATAAATAAAAAATAAAATAAAATAAAAAAAATCAATATTCTCTCTGGTCAAATTGTAATGATGATAAAGATATTTGTTTCATTTCCTCAAAAAGCAGTAATGTTTTGAGTTAAACACAATATAACAGCGGTAATGTTTTGAGAGTTATACACAATATCAAATACTTTCTATAATAGAAGTGTATTTTATAAATAAAATTTTAAAGAATATTTTTATTTTATATATTATATATTAATAACCGAAAAGGGGTTCGATATCCGTGAGCACGTCGGAATAAACCAAACAGAGCACTTTCTACTGAAAAATACATAATTAGCGGCCACAGAAACTCACCATTCCCATCAATGTACCCCCAAAGAGAATTCCGCGGGCCAGTGAAACGGCGACGAGTCGAGAAATTCGCTCCCATTGTTCCAATGCCTGGAGAAGTTGGAGTCAAGAACAATTGGAGGGAAGGACGCTCGGAGTCTGACGTAGTCACATGACCGCCGGCTCCTCCCCCTCATGTATATTTTGGAAAATACGCAAACGTACTTCTCATAATCGAATAAAATACCATTTAGCTATATAACGCTTATTTATATACACGTTGAAAGCTATAAACAATGAGAAACATGATTAAATATTATTACAGAGCGCAACTTAATGATTAAAAAACTACTGCCTTTTATTGGAGAAAATACCAACTAAACGGGGTATTTTTTTTTTATTGTTTTAATTTCTATAATTTAATAATTTTATATGTTTTGATTTGTGAATTTTATGTGTAAATACATCAAGCCATTGGGCCTCGCCAACCTGATACCGTCTATACATAAACAAACCTTCAAAGGTAATCTTGAGTATTTCGTATAACCGCAAAGCGGTTTTGAATATCGATATACGCGAGAAGAACATTGTTAAAAGTAATTATTCACTTAAGAATTTGCACTCATGGACAAGACATAAGGAAGGAGAAAATCTTTGATACGTCGGTTGGGTTTTTTTCAGAGCAATATCTCCAAAAAAATTGGGTTTTTTTTTTCTCTTTCACAGATCGATGTACGCCCTTTTATTCTATAAATATGTTCAATAGATCGTCCTTTGACTCAAACTGTAAATTTATTGTCATCCTACCAGAGTGTAATTCGAATTTATTCTATCGCTTTAAATATTGTTATGCCACCTGAATATTCAGCGTGGTGCAATGATCAATGCAAGTTTTTGCACATATTTCTACTGTCCTCAAAGCTTATGTTCATAATTTAAATAGACACCTTAACCAAGGATTGTTTTCAAGTGTCGAATATATATAAGCAAAACCCCCATACAATAATAGAGAGGTATGGAGAGGGGATTGGCGAAACCTCTTGAAGGGTTGACCACTAATGAGTCAGGCTCTGCCAATAATTTTCTAACGCAGTAAAGAGAGTAGAAAGTTAGTTTATTTTGAAGAAGACTAAATTACGTTTCTCTCATCTCCTGTATATTGCTGGCGGGCTAATTGCTTTGTGTTTAATATAGTTTAAACATTCTTTCAATATGGTTTTGACAGTTTAAATGTATCAATAGACATTCTTCATAAATTGTTTGAATCAAATGTCGATCCATTAAATAAGTTTATATAAAAAAGGGCGTACGTGGATCTGTAAAGAAAAAAAACATTTTTTTATCAAAATATTTCGAGAGATTGCTCTCTCTTTATCAATTTATTGAACAGTAAACTTAATTTAAAAATTCTTGTAGATCACATTTAAACTCTGTCACTGGTCAAAAATAATTAATGATAATAATACATTCAAAAATTAAAATTATAAATAGAAATTTAAAAAAAGTATATGAAAATTAAAGGCTTTTGTAAAAATAGTAACGCGGTATGTTATATAATGTATTTTGAACAAAATGTAAGGAAATAAAATAGAAACAAATGAAGTTGACTGCGATTATTAAAAATATATATAAAAAATTAGGCTAAAAGAAACACATAAGGATCGGGGATTTCTTCATATCTATTCATGCTAGCTGGGTCCTTCATTGATGCTGTGGCTTCCAGGAACTTCCTTTGGTGCGAGTTACGGATGCTCTTGTAGAAAGTGGATGTATTGGCCCAATCTGGCTGATGTCCCGATTTAAGACCATGCTCCACCATGGAAAATCTTTCATTTGCATACTTCCAAGAAGATGTGTGTTCTTGGAGTCTGCTCACAAGGAAGCGACCTGTATCTCCAATGTAGGAGACATTGCAACTTATACACGGGACCCTATACACTACGTCCTTTGTGTTCCCTATCTCCTCCTTCTGTTTTGTAATTATATTTCGGACTATTGTTTTCAAAGATGGTTCATTTAAAAAAAATAGTGGTTATTCGAAATTATTTAGTACAAAGCTATTTTCTCAGCTCCTGTTCCATATGGCATTATGAATATATTTTTGATATCTTTTTTACTATGAATATTGTTAATTTTATATGAATGTTTATTGACAAATTCCTTTGTATGTCCATTCGCTATTAATTCTTCTTTGATGGTGTTTAATTCTTTATATTTGAGTGTATCAGTGGAGCAATGTGTGAAGGCACGCTTGGTGAGAGTTTTTACAAGAGATATTTCATGGGAGATAGGACTAAAGGAGTTGGCATGGAGGTATACTGGTGAGTGGGTGCGTTTTCTGTAAATAGTTGTTTGAAGATAATTTATTTTCGAAAAGTATATTTAAAAAGGGTAGAAGGCCATTAGACTCCTTTTCAGTTGTGAATTTTAAAAGGGGGTATGTGAAAGTCATTTAAAAATGCCAAAATATTCTCGTCATCAACATATCTTGCCCAGTACTCAATAGTGATTTTGAATCTTTCGTTTACCAGGATCTCAAGACAGTTTAAGACGAGATCATCTAAAAATGGAGAGAGGGGACTTCTCATTGGAACACCATTGACTGCTGGTATATTTTGTCATTAAAACAGAAATATGAAAATTATAAACAGATGTCGATTAAGTATAGGATTGTATTTGAAGGTAATTCTAGATTGAAATCTGTTAAAGTTTTTTCTAGGGTTGTCAGCACTAATTTGTGATCTAGGCAGGTGAATAAGTTACACAAACATCAAATAATAGTAATGAATGATTGTTCATATTCATTATGTATATATATATATAGAGTATTTATAATCCAAGGAGAAAGTTTCCATGTTTAAATAAATATATATAGAGTCTTTCCTCACGATTCTTGACAACATATTTGAACTTTGTACGAATAGGATTGAGTATTCTAACTAAATACTTAGAAAGATTATATGTAACAGAATTACAGGATGCAATAATTGGTCTTAATGGTATGTTCTCTATGTATTTTTGGCAATCCATAAATGATAGGCATGGATGCTTTGATCATTTTAGGCTTTTTAAAATTTCTTCTGTTAGAAAAGCTAATTTTTTCCTTCTGTTAATTTTGTTTAAAAAAAAAAGAGGAAGGAGAAGGCCGAGAAATGTTTTTAAAGAAAGAAAGTTTAATTAATTATGCTCAAATTTTACATAAACTTAAAGCAGATTACTTTACATACTCAAACACAACAATGGTAGCAATTATTATATACAGCGGTCAATTGGTCAAAAATAAAAGAAGAGTAAAATGTTGAAATTTATTATTCCAATACCCTCCCTCAATTTCTACATTCTCAATTCACGAATACATTTCTCATGAGAGACCTTTGTCAGACTCTTGGTGAAGATATCCGCAACATTCTCCTGGGTTGGTGTATGGACGACCTCGACAAGACCTTCATTATAAATATTTCTGATGTAATGCCATTTGATGTCAATGTGCTTTGTTCGCGCATGGTACACAGGATTCCTTGTCAATTGCTGAGCTCCCTGATTGTCTGTCCTCAAAACTGTAGGTCCTTCCAATATTTCACCAAATCCCAATTCATCTAAAAGCATCCTTATGTGAACAGCCTCCTTACCAGCTTCACAAAGTGCGATGTATTCCGATTCAGTGCTTGAAAGGGAAACAGTCTGTTGTTTTTGGATTCCCAAGCTATTGGACCGCCCGCCAAGTAAAACACAAATCCTGAATGAGACTTTCTGTCCATGAGGTTTCCGCCCCAATCCGCGTCTACATGACCATAAAGTTCCTTCATCGATTTTTTTGAAAGTAATCTTTAGGCCTGATGTTTTTCTCAAGTAGCGGAGAACACGCCTTGCAATATTCCAATGTTGTCTTCTAGGATCGTTGCTAAATTGTCCTAAAGTACTTATCGAATAGGCAATATCAGGCCTTGTTGAGACAGATAGGTAGATCAGTGATCCTATCAAAGATTGATACTCTACCTTATCTACTGGCTCATTCTCACCATCTATAGGTGATATTTTTGTCACTTTGTAATTAGGGTCCATGGGCGTAGAGATCGGTTTTGATTCTTTCATCTCATATTTCTCTAGAAGTTCTTCAATGTATCTTTCCTGATCGAGAGATATAGATCCATCCACTCCTCTCTGTACCCGTATCCCAAGACAATAATTCAGTGCTCCAAGATCATTTATCTTAAACAACTTCTTCATACTTTCTTTGAAGCAAATCAGCGTGTTCTCTTCTTCTGCAGCAACAATCATATCATCAACATATATTGCAACCAGAAGAACTCCTTCTCTTTTAATGTAGACACAGGTATCAGTTTTCATCTGTTCTAGGCCCATTTCTTTTAATACTGAATCGAGCTTTGCATGCCAAGTCATTCCAGCCTGTTTCAGACCATATATAGCCTTCTTTAGTTTACATACCCTTCTTGGATATTTCTTTGACTCGAAATTTTCTGGTTGTGTCATGTAAATTTCTTCTTTGACATCACCATTCAAGAAGGCAGACTGAACATCCATTTGATGGACTAGTAAATCATATTCAACGGCCAAGGCTAAAACTGTTGTGATCGTACTGTGGCGTACAACTGGTGCAAAGGTTTCCTCATAATCAATACCGTATTTTTGGGAATAACCTTTTGCTACAAGTCGAGCCTTATACCGTTCAATAGAGCCGTCGTCTCTAAATTTCTTTCGGAAGACCCATTTATTTCCTATTATATTTTTGTTTTTAGGAGGATCGACAAGTTCCCAAGTTCCATTCTTCAAAAGGGAACTGTACTCTTCCTTCATTGCCCTTTTCCATAGATGCGAATCTTCACTAGACAAGGCTTGATCTAAATCCTTTGGATCTGGCAAACTGGTGTTCTGTCTAAAATCCTTAGACAAATTAGCTTCAACGTATTCCTTTCGTGGTCTTCCCGGTTTTCCAGTACGTAAAATTCTTGGTCTTCCTCTTCCTCTTCCTCTCTGCGAGATGACTTCCGTTGTTTCTGATGGTTCGCTTAAAAACTCCGAATCAGTTCCGGGCAAAGTCTTTTCATCATCCTGAAGACTTTCCTCCTCCAATAATATATCTTCCCTTTTCTGTGGTATAGCTTCAATTTGCACCACGTCATTCCTTAAGGTAGAGTTTTCAGATTCGAGGAAACGTACATCTCGACTTTTTATCATCATGTTTGTTCCATAATCTGTACGCCTTTGACTCGGGAGAATAGCCAACCAGTCGGTATTCTTCACTACGAGGAGCGAATTTTCCTCTTCTCGGACGGTTGTCAACAGCGAAACATTTACATCCAATCATTCTTAAATGAGAAACGGTTGGTTTTCTTCCTGTAAATATTTCATACGGAGTTCGACTTTCATTTGTTCTTGGGCATCTGTTTCTGATGTATGTAGATGTGTGCACAAGTTCAGCCCAAAGTGGATCTGGGAGGTTCGCTTGAATTATGAAACATCTAGTCATTTCTACCAGAGTTCTGTTCGCTCTTTCAGCAACTCCATTTTGTTGCGGAGAATATTCAACTGAGAGCTGATGTCTAATTCCTTCCTCCAATAAATATTCTTTAAAATCTGTACTCAAATACTCTGCGGCATTGTCACTTCTTATTGCCTTTATTTTCTTGCCAGTTTGTTTCTCAGCAAACTTTTTAAAGACTTTAAATCCATTGAAAACTTCACTTTTTCGTTTCATAACAAAAGTGAATATCATTCGTGAGAAATCGTCAATAAAAGTTGCGAACTACAATGCACCTCCATATGACTTTGTTCTGATAGGTCCACATATGTCAGAATGAATAAGTTGCAGTGGCTCTGTGCAGTGCTCTCTGCAATTTCTTAAGGTCATCAAAATTAAGATGACCAAATCTACTATGCCAAATTTCACTGCTATTTCTGTCTATACACATTCTGGTAAATTGTGTTTTTGCATATTTAGTTTGACGCAATATATAAAGTCCGTTTCTTTTGTAAGCTTCTATGCAAATTTTCCTCAATGGATTCACAATTTCCGCTTTTCCTCTCATAAATTTTACAAAGAATGATTTTTCTGCACAGGTGCCGACTGAAAACAAATTTCCCTTCAGTCCTGGGACAAACAACACATTTTCTAATTTTAATTAAAATGGTTCACCATGTTCGAAAACTTCTAATTCTACCGTTCCTGTACCTAAAGCTTCTATGCTTTGGTCGTTCGCTAATTTAACGGCTATTGGCTCTGTTTCTCTTAAATTTGAAAATGCTTTTCTTAAGCAGCACATGTGTGCAGTTGCGCCGCTATCCAGGCACCACTCGTCAACATCAAGAGTTTTTTCATCTCTAATTCCCAAGGAAGCAGCCATTCGAGTATTTTTCCTTTTAGAGTTCCTTTTTGACCAGCAGTCAGCCGCTTTGTGGCCTTTCTTGCCACAGTAATAGCAGTTAAATTTGAAATCCTTCCGATTTGATGATTTAGTGGAATTAGTAGTTTTTCTTTCTGGATTTCCAACAAAGGCATTTTGTTCTCCAGACGAAGTTCCCTCCATTTCACGTTGTCTTTGATCTTCTTCTATAATCTTCACCTTTAAAGTTTCAAGTTTTGGGAGCTCATCTCTGGTTTCTATTGCAGTCCTGAATCCTTCATACGATTCTGGAAGACTAGAGTATAACTAAAAGGTCTTCGGGTACTTGAGCCCCAATTTCACCTAGATTGTCACCAATAAAGTAAATTTACTCAGGTAATCTTTCAAATCATCATTAGGCCTCATTTTCATCTGTATCAGCCTTTTGGTCAGGGAAACTCTAGTCGCAGGTCCTTTTGGTCGATAAACTTCTATATTTTTCCAGGCCTCCTCGGCAGTCTTACAGTTCTTAACATGAACTAGTTCTGATGGATTCAAGCTCAATACAATTGTAGCGAGAGCCTTCTGATCCTTATTTTGCCAATTAGTAAACTCTTGGTTACCGGGTTCAGGTTTAATATTATCTTCATTAACATAATTCCACAGATCAGAGTGAATAAGAATCATTTGCATTTGAAGCCTCCATGTCTCAAAGTTTTGCTTATTCAACTTCTCAATTTGATATAGACTGGACATTCTTGATTCTTAATTTCTTAGACAATCAGTTCTGGGCTCATAACCTGTTAAAAAAAAGAGGAAGGAGAAGGCCGGGAAATGTTTTTAAAGAAAGAAAGTTTAATTAATTATGCTCAAATTTTACATAAACTTAAAGCAGCTTACTTTACATACTCAAACACAACAATGGTAGCAATTATTATATACAGCGGTCAATTGGTCAAAAAATAAAAGAAGAGTAAAATGTTGAAATTGATTATTCCAACAAATTTTTTTGAACTTTTTTTACTAAATCATTGATTCAGATTTTTTCTACTTTTAAATAGGAATTTTTATCTTCTAAGAGTTTCTCCATTTTTGTGTGTGGTCTTGTTTGTTCAAGATAACAGTGGCGCTTCCCTTGTCAACTGTTGTGATAACAATAATTTTGTCTGTTCTTAGTGATTTTAGAACAACTTTGTCTGCATGACTGAGATTGTTTAATAAAGTATTCTTAGATTTGTTTATTATTGGAATAATTTTATTGCGTAAATTAATTTTTCAGTCTCATTTAGATGTTGCATGGAAGTTTCAACTGCTGGAACGTTTTTACCACATCAATTGGTTGGGATGGAATGTATTTTAATTCCATGTGATAATATTTGTTTCTTTTTCTGTTAAAACTCTATAGGATAGGTTATGAATAACGTTTATTTTATTAATAGGGCTTGGGAAACCTTACTTTTTAACCCAAAAGACTTTCTATTTTGATGTCTACTTTGGTGATACTTTTTTAATCGTTTCCTTATCATTTATTTCCTTGAGTTTTTCATTCATTGAATCAAATATATCGGTTCTAAAATTATTAGATAATTGATTTAAGATGATCCCTTTAATTTTATTCGGCTTACTTATTTGAATATGGCAATTTCAAATTCTAAAATTTTTAAGTTTGTAATACTGCTAATTGCTTTTGTAATACTCATATTTTTCTTCCGTCATTTTTTTCCGTGATATTTTGGTGGCGATGCAATGAGTAGATTAGCGACGACAAACTGAAGACCGCCAGCAGGCCTATAGGCTAATGGGTGCTGTGAACTACAATTTCCACAACTGACTCCAGGGTTCCGTGTGAAAATCTAGACCTTCTTCTAAGAAGAAAATGTTCCTATAAATGATATGACGAGGAAGCTGAAGAAAGAAAGAGGCAAAGCTAATAGGGACCACTTTCAAGACGCCGAAGGAAACCTTGACCGAAATATTGAAACTCCATGTTAGCAAAAATAAGCTTTGCAAACTATAGGTAAACGCTCCCATAGAGAAGAAGCTTTGTCGTATAATATCTAAGTTTTAAAACCAACAGATTATTAATTTAGATATTTTATATATTTATATTACCTTGTTATAAATTGGGAATTGTTATGATCAAAATAAATTGCTTTGTTTTCCCCTCAAGTTCGCCTTCCTTCTTTTTTCTGCATGACAATATTATGTATGATATATAGGTAAGTATGTTTATAGACTTTATTTGCATTAATTACATTTTGGAGATATAGAGAAAGTTTTTGTAGGATGATTCTCTCTGAATTCCCCCGGATAGCCTCATCACGGGCTCAACTTAACCCAGGGACTTCTGAAGTCCCTCCAGTACCTGGAATCCTCTCCATTAATGGCTTCTGTGACTCATGTTTTTAAGAGTATACTATAAGAAATGAAATCATTAAAGCATGAATGGGTGTGTCTTTTACACTTTAAAAAATGTATACTATCTTCACTGCGATAAAAAAAAAAGATTTTGGAGGGCTTGGCACATCAGTGGTGAACCCTCCCAGCGGTTTCGCCAATTTAATCTACCAGACCGCATCTTATAACTCCGATACAGTATTGGACGATTCTGTTTATATATGCTAGACTGAAGGGGGGAATATTAGAAACGATATTCAAGAAAACTAAGGACATAAGCTTTTAGGACAGTATAATTACTCACTCTGTAAAAGGAAAATAAAATCGGGTCACGCGGTTTGAAAAAAAAAAACGGTTAGAGAGACAGGAGTTGGTCATTCAGTGAGGGTCGAGCGAGGAAACCAATGGGACGTGAGTATAGACTTTGATAAGGTAAGCGCCGCTTTGCTATTTTTTTATAAGGGCTCTAAAGCCCATTTATTGTGTAGAAAGTTAAAAATATTGAAATTTCTGGTAATCGTCAAAGGTTAATGGTTTTCTTTAGGCGATTCTACTTACAAAACAGATACATATGTCTACTACAGTCTACTCTCGTTATAACGCCACTCGATATAACGCCACCCTCGCCTTACGCCGCTTTTTCGTTTTGTCCCAATCGACATCAATGTATTTTTCTCGATATAACGCCACTCCCTCGCTGTTCGCCTTCCGCCGCTGATTTTTCGTATCCCAAGTAACAAAAACCGCTCGTTATAGCGCCGCTCACAACGTCCCTCACCCCCCCCCCCCCCCCCCCGCTCCCCCTTTCTTGTCTGCATTTTTTACGCCAACGGCGCCGGACTTTGTTTGCTGTTGACACAACAGATAACAGATTGTGTCAACAGCCAGCAGACCCTTTTCCTGCTTGTTCCTGGAACATACACAATCGCTTCATTCTTTGCTAACGTCAACACAACAACTTTATTGTCGTATCATGAGTTCCCAAAAGCGTAAACGTGAGTCGATCACCATTGAAAAGAAGAAGGAGATATGCCAGTTGGCAAGAAATAACCCTACGATGTCGAAGAATGGGATTGGAAAGCGTTTCTCACTTCCACGAACAACTGTCCGTGATATTCTCACTCAGGCTGAGAAGTGGGAAAATTATACTGTTGGTTCTTCAAAGAGACAAAGAGTCGGAAAATTTAGTGACTTGGAAGACGCTCTCTTCAACTGGTTTACCCAAAAGCGTGCCAATAATATTATTATTACTGATGATCTCTTAAGAGAAAAGGCAAAAAAACTTGGCGAGCAACTGCTGGAATCACACAGTGTTACGCAAACTTTGACTTTAATCATCATCGATGCTACGTCACACTATGACGTCACTACTTCCAACTTCTACCTTCAACCTTGCTGTTATTGTTTACCGCTAACTTGTCTTAACAATATATGTAATGGAACAAGTCGTTCCTTAAATAAATATATATTTGTTTTTATCTAAAGGGATGTCCTCGTAACTACAACATACGTGAGTACCATAACAACTAGAAATCTTCATAAAGCATAACCGTATTTTGCTAAGCCTATATCAATTTGGTAGCAGAGCGTGGTTTGGGCGCGCGAATTGGACTAACCGCCAATTGATCCATTTAAATCATAAAGAAAATAAATAATTGGACTAACCGCCAATTTAGAAAGAAAAAGTTGAATAAAAATGGATACATATAACTTAGCAAAAATCGAACAGTTAACAGAAAACAACTATACCACGTGGTCCATGAAAATGGAAGCAATTCTGGATTCAAAAGATCTCTTCGAGGACGTAATTGTTAATGACGAGCCAGACTTTACAAAAAATAAACTAGAATATGATATTTGGAAGAAAAAGAATCGGGAAGCATACAGCCTAATAATATTGTCACTTTCGGATGACTTAACAATCATCTTTCGAGGCGATAAAAGAGCCAAAAGAATTTGGTACGACATAAAGAAAAGGTTTGAAGGATATCTAGAAAATAAAAGGATAGACCTAATGTTGGATCTAGCCAGACTAAAATTGAACCCAAATGAAAATGTCAACATGTATATTGTACGAGCACAGAAACTGGCACAAGAGATCACCCAGCTAGGAAAGACTGTAACAGAAAGAGAACTTGTACGATACATTGTTGAAGGACTCACACCTAACTTTGACACGATCGCAACAGCACTGTCAATAAACAGAGAAATCTCCTTACCAGACTTGAGACAAACTCTACTGGATTTCGAGAAGAAAAGACAGGACAGAAGCAAAAATCCTGAAAATGCTTTCAGATCATCAGGCAACCAATTCAAAGAAAAATCATGCTTCATTTGCAAAAGAAAAGGACATTTCAAGAAAGACTGTTGGTTCAACCCTGACAACAAAGGAAATCAAAAGAATACAACAAACAAAAATAACATGGCCAGTACAAGGAACTACCATAAAGGACCAAAACAAAACAAAGACACAGCCAGGTCAGCAATCCAAGAACGAACGGAGGAACCATCCCAACGAAGAGACTCCACTTCAGAATACGCACTACATGCAAGCACAAGGGAGGAACGCCCGACAACTCAGGACGTGTGGATAATTGATTCTGTGTGCACAAGCCACATGACTTCCCATGGTGATTGGATCGAGCACAAGACGGAGGAGAGAAGAAGCATACAAGTGGCAGAAGAAGGGAGGCACATCGAATCTACCTCATCGGGATTAATCCAAGCTACTGTACAAGGTAAGGACAAACTTAACAACGCTGTAACCCTGCATAATGTCCTCCATGTACCACACCTGAAAGGAAATCTAATGTCCATTCCAAGCGTAGTAAGAAGAGGGAACTCTGTTCTTTTGAATTCTGAAGGAGCATACATATACTCTTCTGATGACAAGCTAATAGGAACAGGCAACTTTGATGGTAACATGTACACATTGAACCTATCACGTTTATCTGAAGCAACTCATGTCCCAAACGAACATTGCTTGATTTCAAAGGACAATTCTAGGACTGCATGGCACAGAAGGTTAGGACATCCTAGTGACAACAAACTGAACCTGATTTTGAAGAACAATCTTCTAAAAGGCTTGGACTCTATAAATGGTACCCTTGATCAATGTGATGCTTGCTCCTTGGGAAAAATGACCAAAGTACCCTATGTTCACACAGATAGCAATCAGGAAAGCTACCCCTTTGAAGCCATTTATGTCGATCTCTGTGGTCCAATGAGAATAAACTCCTTGGGCGGAAGTAAATATTTCTTGACCATCGTAGATGGATTTTCTAGGAGAATATTTGTAGAATTTCTCAAAGATAAACTCTCGGCAGCAGAAGTTTTGAAGAAGTTTATTGTAAAGAGAGAAAACGAGCTAAACTCAAAACTAAAACGACTTAGAACAGATAACGGAACAGAATTTATCAATAAAAACCTTGAAACCTTCATAGAATCCAAAGGAATTAAACATGAACTAACTACACCGTACACCCCAAGAAGCAATGGGAGAGTTGAAAGAGCTAACAGAACACTATTAGACAAAGGCCGAACACTTCTGGCAGACTCCCAATTACCCCTACACTTCTGGGCAGAAGCTGTGAATACAGCTGCATATCTGTACAATCTAACTCCCACAACCAATGACCCAGACACTACCCCTATGGAAAAATGGAAAGGTAAAAAGCCATCCGTCTCTCACATCATGAGATTTGGTTGTGAAGTCTTCTATAAACTCGAGAATCATCAAAGACACAAACTAGAAGCTAAATCTAAGAGAGGAATATTTGTAGGATATTCAAGATGCAGAAGAGCTTATCGAGTATTTGATATCACAGCGAGAGTCATTCTCGAAACCGCAGACATTCACTTCAGAGAGAACAATAATGTCATCTCGGAAGAAAAACAAAATGATAATAATACGGACACTGACACATATTTCTTCATTCAGGAGGATGAACAACTGGACAATCATGTTCTATCAGATGTTGATATTGAAGAGCCAGCACCAGATAACATGATCAACAGACAGACAGAGTCAAGTGAATCAGACAGACCACAAAGAACTCGAACAATACCTAAAAGACTCGATGACTACGTTCTGGCTACTACGAATGAAACCATTCCGAAAGACTATGATGAAGCCATCGCATGCGAAGACAAGAAACATTGGGAGAACGCAATGCTTGAGGAAATACAGAACATGTACTCGCATCAAGTATGGGAACTGGTACCTAGACCTGTAAACGCTAAAGTTGTCAAAAGTAAATGGGTGTTCAAAATATCTAAAGACCAAGAAAACAAAAACAAAACTTACAAAGCTAGACTTGTTGCAATGGGATACAACCAAATCCCAGGAAGAGATTACAACGAAAGTTTCAGCCCTGTAATTAAAAATGCCACCCTCAGGACTATTTTGTCAATGGCAGCAACAAAAGATTCAGTCATTAAACTATTTGATGTGAAAGCAGCCTATCTAAATGGAAACATTGAAAACACAATATTCATGGAACAACCTGCTGGATTTGTCCAAGACAGAAACAAAGTTTGCAAACTCAACAAAAGTATTTACGGTCTACCTCAATCCGGAAGATCGTGGTATGAGAAATTCAGTCAAGTACTTCATGACTGTGGACTGGAAAAACTTAAATCTGATCCTTGCCTATTTAAATGGAAGAATGAAGACAAATACTTCTATGTAGGGATATATGTTGATGACTTTATCACTGTCTCAGATTCTGAAGATACCTCAAACAGATTCATCAATAAATTGAGACATCACCTGGAAATAAAGGATGTAACATGTAAAGGCATGTTTTTGGGAATCAAGATCATACAAGACAAGGAGGGAATTTCGCTACAGCAAAGCCACTATGTACAACAAATATTGCAGAAATATGGAATGGAAACTTGTAAGGAAGTTCCAACACCAGGTTCCAAAGAAATCAATTTGGATAATCATATTGAAGATGACAATTGTGAACAGCACACTTACCAGGAAGCCCTTGGAATGCTAATGTTTCTAGCTGTTAACACCAGACCCGACATCGCTTACATCACTAGCAAACTTTCACAGTACTCCAGACAACCAAAACAGATGCACTGGACAGCAATCAAAAGAGTTATGAGATACCTACGAGGAACAATTGACCTAGGAGTGAAATTTGAAAGAGGAAAGACTGGAATCCTGAAGTCCTACACCGATGCCAGCTGGTCGACCACTCATGACGGAAAATCCTACGGCGGATATGTATTGAAGCTCGGCGAAGCAACTATAGACTGGAAAAGTAGTAAACAACCACTCGTCGCCCTTTCCACAATGGAAGCAGAAATGATAGCTGCTTGTGAAAGCTGCTGTCAAATCAAGTGGATAATAAACCTGTTACGAGAGCTGGAAGAATGGAATTTCATGGAAAAACCAACTGCGATCTATACAGACAGTCAGTCATTGATCAACTGGATCTACAGCCCTAAACAAAGCAATCGCTGTAGACATATCAACAGAAAGTACCAATTCTTGAGAGACTGTTATGAATCCAGAGACATCTGCCTTCTGTACAAGCCATCTCAGGACCTGGAGGCGGATATCTTCACAAAGGACCTATCCCGAGACCAGATGAAGAAACACCTGGAGAGCCTCAGCATCGTGGGAATAAAGCCAAAGTAAGGAGGGAATTGTTACGCAAACTTTGACTTTAATCATCATCGATGCTACGTCACACTATGACGTCACTACTTCCAACTTCTACCTTCAACCTTGCTGTTATTGTTTACCGCTAACTTGTCTTAACAATATATATAATGGAACAAGTCGTTCCTTAAATAAATATATATTTGTTTTTATCTAAAGGGATGTCCTCGTAACTACAACATACGTGAGTACCATAACAACTAGAAATCTTCATAAAGCATAACCGTATTTTGCTAAGCCTATATCACACAGGCATTATTCACTTCACTTCTACTGCTGCAGTTGAGCCTCTTAATTATGGAAATCTGCTCGATCGCATTCGCGACATCTTCGCTATTACACCAGAGAATTTGATGACTGAAAGGGAGTTTCAACTGGTTGATGATTCCCAGGAGGCGGAAATGAAGCTAACAGATGACAATTTTCTGGTGTCCACTGTTACAGCGAAAGAAGAACTTGGCGAGGATGATGATGCAACAGTGACCCAGCGCCTACCATCGTTAAGGGAAGCCAGAACAGCTGCTGAGACAGTTTTGTTGTTTCTTGAGCACTCCAAGAGAGCAACACCTGACGACGTCAATCTATCTGCGGATTTGTTTACGCCGTGTCTATGCCATAAGTGAGGGAGAGAAAAGATAAGTTGTGATCACAGACTTCTTCAAGAAAATGTAATTACTTTTTAATGAATAAAAATAAATTAATTATTCCAATTTGTCATATTAATTAATTAATGCCGGCATTCTATATATTGATTTAGGGTATAAGTTGTTTTTAGTAATTGTTATAAATAATTTATTGTATCTTTAAATTTCACATTTTAAACGTGTTCAATACAACGCCACCCTCGCCTTACGCCGCTTTTTTGCAAAATCCGGATGGTGGCGTTATAACGAGAGTAGACTGTATAAACAAATTGTTGAAAATTCCGGTAATCGTCAGAGGTTTTATTCGTTTAATGTTTTTTTTTTCTTTAGGTGATTCTACTTATAAAACAAAAACATATAACTACTATAAACAAATTATGCATGAATTATTTTTGGGTGTACGCTACATCCTTTTGTGTGTATATTTAAGTTTAACCAACCTAACAAATGGCAATGAGTAAAGAACACGCCATAACTGCCGCTTGGACACCTGGTGACTATTTACTGTCCCCAAGTAGGCCATTTTAGAAGATAGGTGTGGATCTATTGGGTCGCTTTCCATGGCGCATCAAGAAAAGATGGACAATAGTGGGCACCAAATATCTATCCAAATATGTTATCACATCGAGCCTGGAGACAGAAGAAGCTCAGGAAATGATAAAATTCAGCCTTACAAAATAATCGAGCCCTTACTTTACTAGTCGAAAAGCCATCATAAATAACCATCGTCTAAACTAGAACAGCAGTGAAATTATATACTATAACATCCTCAAAAAGCAAGAAAGATTATTTCTGGAGAGTTGAACTATCACATATGACAAGAATATCAGAAATAGGAAAGTCAAAATCCCACACAAAAATACATTCAATTCCTAAAATACAGTCATAAAAGTCCCCCAACAAGTTCCCTTTAACAGCCATACAGAGGCGCGCGTATGACTCGTGAAGTGCTTGAAAAAGAGAAATTCTAAGTTTTTTTTTTAATATCGCGTTTATTTTGTGATAAAACTTTTTTTCGATTAAATAAAAAATATGTCTTATTATATATTATAAACGACTTATGAATTTTGCACTATATATTTCGCAATATATATAAATAAAAAACATTAAAGCATATATTATAATAGAGTGCAAATAAAATTATTTGGTCTATATAAACAATAAAAATCACACACACTAAAATTTATCCAATGTTTTCAAACTAGAAATTAATTCTTCCAAAAATCATCACCCTTTGGAACTTCTCTCCTAAAGATAAGTGTTAAAATATTAAATATCTTTAAAGTTTAAAGCCTTAACATATTAAATTTTGAATTTGGAAAATCATAAATTCGTGCTCTAAATATATATAACAAAAATTAAAATTTTATTAGTTTTTTTTAAACGTGCTTTAATTTATTGATTTATAAGTTGTGTAAAGGGAGCTACAAATTTTAGAGTAAGATGAATGTAAGTAATTTTCATTTTAGTATTAATATTAAAATAAATTTATAATGTCAACAAAATTTTGTTTTTGTATTTACCTTGTTCCAATTTGACAGCAACTAAGCCTAACTAGTTGCTTACCGCTGCAACGGCATTTAACTCCTCTGGATGCCGCCTTTGTTGAATTCCACTAGAGTGCCATAGCTTTCTAAGCCTAATTTACTTGAAGATTAGTATATAAATTGATAATTACATTTTAAAATACTTACAATTGGGTAAAATTAGCTACACACTTTATTGAGTTTCCATTTTTAAAAAGGATCAAATATTTATTAAAATCAATACATATACTAATAAGAAATGAAAAATATATAAATAAAGTATGTTTGCAAAATTTTAATAGAAAAAATCATCACAAATAAAAAATGATCTATATTAATTTCTTTCAAATAGTGATGAATTGCTAGAGAATGTAGACAATATTACCACTTATACTAGCAATGCATTTCTTCTATTAAAAATGAGCAAGAAAAAAAGAGATCACTCTTTCTAACACTGTAAAGCCAATCAAAGAACTTTTATGCTCGAAAGCTTGCATATTTTTAATAAAAGAAACACACATTGCTAGTATATTCTTTATGTTCATTTCAGCAGTTAATGCATACACCTTTATCACAGGAATCACATGGGTATCTGATACACTCCTCCCTCACATTTTAAAGGACAAACAATGCATTGCCACTTTTTCTTTGCAGGATGATACTCCAGACTATGTGTAGATAGATGACAGTGGCTTTTAATGGCCTTAAATTCTTTTGGTATAATATTTGACCTGTTTTGCTGTCAAAGCACTCTGGAAGGCATATCTATGCATGGTCTTGTTCATATTTCACTTCTAAATGATATAAACATTCAAAAGATTTCAAAGGAATTTTCTTATAAAGACATTTCACAGCAAAGAGATTTTTGGCCAAATGTAAACAAAGAGCGTCATTATGTATAATTCTACATCACCTTTTAAATTTCCCTTACAAAATTGAATACAAATATTTTAAACTTAAAAAATATATATATTTTTAATTTTTAAAAATACATTTTCTTGGTTACTTTTTTGTTTTTTTTGTAACTTTTATATATATTTTTTATTTTATTGAATATTTATAAAACTCAGTATAGCATATATTAAAATATTTTGCATGACATATTGTGTAATATATTTACAAACAAGAGTATCATTAATTTGACATATTTCTTAAGATGTGAAAATTAAACTTTAGAATTACTTGGAAAAATCTAGATTATAAAGTTGAAGAAATCTGATTTTTTTCTTGTGTATCATACACTAGGTTAGATTAAAATAGGTGGAAGGCTGGGTAAACCGTTTGGTTTTCGACCACTAGGACCCGGGTTCGATTCCCGCATTGGGCACTTTTTTCTGTTTAAAAAAAAAATGCTCCAATGGCCCCCGATTCTTGCAAAAGTCCAACCCCACCAGCGAGTGCAAGTAACCAAACAGGGCTCTGGCATTTGTAAGTGCAAAGTCGAACTGCTTTTCACATGTGTAGACATGTGGTGCGCTTACAGTAAAAGCAGTCGCTAACTACCCACCATGATTATCATGGCCTGTACCACGTGTACTAGGGATAAGCAAAAAAAAAAAAGGTTAAATTAGTTTCAGATATGTTAAATTGTGTTAGGTTAGTTTCAGATTGGTTAAATTAGGTTAGTATGTGAGATTGGTTAGGTTAGTTTAAGATAGGTTAAATTATGTTAGTTCAATTTGCCTTAAATTTTCATTTCCAAAAAAAAAAGTATTTTATTGACTTATTTAATTTAAATTTGTGCAAAGTTAAATAGGTGGTGTGAAAATTATACGCGATTACACTCTTTGTTTACGCTTGGCTAAATTTAGCCAAAAAGCTTCGACTCTCCCCATTAAATGCCCATTCCTTGATTTTTAGGAAACCTCAAAGACCTTTTGGGTCAGTGAGATACAGCTTGCACTGATAAAAGCCAATGGTTACATGGTTCGCTTTTCTTGATTAATCTAGGTTGAGTTTGGCCAATTATGGAATAATTAAAGATTAATTAAAGAAACAATTAGTTGATCAGAAATTTTTAGATTTTTCAATGTATCATCAGAACTATAAGGCAATAAGACCAAATCCAAATATTTCAATAGTGTGTGCCATTTCGGTAACAGCATTGTTACTGAAATGTCACACACTATTTATTTGTATTTACTCTTATTACCTTGTAGTTCTCATTATTAATCCAAATTGTGCCTTATCAATATATCAGTACCTTTATTGCTCTCATCAAAGGTTATTGTGATTGTTCAGAGTTAAGTTCCACTTATATAAATTGATTGACCTCAAAATATTTCTTGAAATAAATTAGTTCTAAAAAAAAATAAAATATTTTCTAATTTTTTGGGAATATAAGTGTGTTTATATTGTAATACACAAATTTGTTTTCTTTTGCAGAACCATCTCTTCATTCATCATCTTATTGGAAAGAAAGTTGAGGTGAATATCAAGTGGGGATTCAAATACCGAGGCTACCTTTCAGCTGCTGATGAGAGACTGAATTTGGAGGTAATGTGTCATTTGTTATCTTCAAAAACTCGAACAGCACTTTTTTTAACTACCAAAAGGGAGTCACCTTTATCCTTTAAAACTATATTAAAAAATATAGCTCTTGATCTACTCTATGCAAAGAATTGAGATTCAGGTTAGTGAATTAGCAACTCCAAAAACTGGCAAATTCATAAAAAAATATACCTGTATATCTTATTTTTGAAATTTGGCATTAATTACTAAAGGAACAACTTTGAACCCTTTTCTTAATTTTGATGGCCTTTAAAAATTGTATTATTGCTTTATGTGTGCACTGATTTTTAATGATAGTATGAATATTAGAATCACTGAGCTTATCAAAATTTTATTTATATAAGAATATATATTTACTATAAATGTGGAGCCTTCAAGATGACTTCATAATTTGGTATTTTTCATAACAGATTTGATTTTATTAAGAATACCATTTTTATATTGTGACACCAAATAATTTATCTTCATTTTTAAACATTGTAGATACTTTTGAGTATTAATTAATATTTTATATGCATTTTTGTTTTTATTTCAATATTGATGCTATTGTAAATAATAATATTTTGACCCCTTTTACAAAAAAACAAAAATACTTTCATGAGGCAGCATAATTAATATATTTCATCATTAACTTGAACATTAGGCCATCACACATTTAACAGAGAAATTTAAGAAAACCTGAATACAATTATATCCTTGAAATATAATTTTTTTTAAAGAAATATTTGATATTCATGATAAATAATACCTTTTAACCACCATAATGAAATATTTCAAGTTCTTATCAACCGCAGAAATATCTAAAAAAGTTGAACATTGAATGCTGTTTTCTGATAATATTCAGGCTTGAAAATACAATATAAAGAATTTTTGGCATAAAAATTAGTTTAACCATAAGGCATTAACCATACCATCTATATACAAGTAATGAATCTATCTTGCAGAATTATTTATTTTCAAATAATATACTTCCTAATGCCCTTACTGCAATGGAAAATTGGGAGGGCCTAGTGTTGTCTTGTCTTAAATTTGAAAAAGAAAAACAATACAAGGTCCCGATGGCTTAACCTGAACTAAAAGCTCCTAGCTTTACAGTAATGCTGGAAACTGACTTGAAAATTATAAATTGATAAATCAATAACTTTGTTGCAGAGATCAGTAGAATTTGAGTCACAACGCTGTATGGCGAGGCCTAAATTAGTAAACAGTGATGAATAATTTAATACTTATTGAAAGAAATATTTATTTAAAAATCACACAAATTAATATTAATACAAATATTATTCAAAACAATTATTAAAATTTATGAGAGATAGTTCTTTTTCAGGCCTGTCAAAACCAAACGTTAGCGTCGAGACAGTTTGTTTACCGGAATTGCGAGGGTAATCCTTTTCCTGCTCGCGCATGTGCGGGGGGGGGGGGGGGCAGCGGGGCAGTGTTGCCACCGTCGGTTGGTCCAAAAAGTACCTATTTTCGCGTCACTCTCCCACCTTGACCTTTTGAACTTTGCTATAAGGTCAATATTAATAAAAAAAACAAAGAAGGAATTATCTCAAATCTAACAGAATGTTTTATGATTAAATTTTCTCTCAAACTTCAATTAAACCTAATCTGTAACTTGACTTTTCTTCCAGAACGCCTGTAAACTTTCCCTACTTTTACTGGAGTAGTCTTCTCTTGCACTGACGCGGACTCCACACCGGATGTTTTCTTCCTGACGATCTCATCCTCCGCTGGCTTAAGCTCCCCGTCGCCTTGCTCTACGTCCTCAGATGGTACTTCAAGTGGGAACAATCGTTGGACTGCACGCTTCATTAATCCAGACTTAGTCTTAACTTCCACAAGTCTTCACACATTGTCAGTTCCAGGAAACACCTTTGTAATCTTTCCCATAGGCCAGTTTATTTGTTTCCTGTTTTCAACCTCCACAAGGACGATATCTCCAACTTTTAACTGTCGTTGTTTCTTGCGATTGTCGTGATGCACCAACAATCCTAGGTACTCGCTTCTGAACCTCTTACGGAAGTCCTTCAGGAGTCGTTTGCATTTCTCATAGCTCTTCCCAAAGTTACACCTGAATTCATTTAGATCAATCTCTCCTTCAGCTCTTGGTTCTCGAAGAAACATCTCTGGGGTTAATGGCACAAGGTCATCATTGTCCTCAGCAATATAGGTAAGTGGTCGCGCGTTGATAACTCGTTCACAGTTTTCGAGGATCGTCACCATTTCTTCATAGTTGACAACACGTTTTCCCAGCAATCTTCGAAGCAGCTTTTTGGTGAGTCCAACAATTCTCTCGATCCAACCTCCCCACCACGGTGCTGCCGGAGGATTGAGCTTCCATTTCACTCCAAAATTAACTCGATAAAGCTCGTTCCGGAGTCCAACTAGATTCGTCCCATTATCTGAGTAGATGACTGCAGGGCAACCTCGTCTTGCTACGAACCTCTCTACTGCTCCCACCAATGCTTCAGTCGATAAGGAAGTCACCAGTTCGAGGTGGACCGCACGGTATACGCCACAGGTGAAGATGACGAACCAAACCTTCTGTCCATCTTCCAGATATAAAGGTCCTCCGAGGTCAATTCCTGTCACCTCAAAAACCACAACATCTCGTACGCGATGTTGAGGCAACGATGCTTCTGGTACGTCGACTCGCTTGGTTTCAAATCGTCGACAGCAAGGACATTTATGAATTACATGGCGAACTAGTTGTCGAGCTTTTGGAATCCAGAACTTCTCTCTTAGTACTGATCGCAGCGTCTGGGCTCCACAGTGGTACATTTTCTCGTGGACTGATTTCACAATTAGCTCTGTGACTGGATGATTCGTTGGGATCAAAATTGGCAATCGGAACAGTTCATCGTCATCTCGATTCACTATCCTCGTTTTCACTCTCCATAATCCTTCTTTATCTTGGAACGCGTGTAGCTGCTTCATCTTGGGATCTTCCTCACCGATCGATTCACTCTGTATTATCTTAACTAGGGACTTTTCAGCACTGTCTAGCTCCTCTTGTGAGATGATATCTCCTTTGTATTCAGAGGGCTTGAAACGTAGCATCCACGCGATTACTCTCAGTATTTGTGTTAGAGTCACTTCACGTTTTCCCTCGTATAGATTCAGATACCATGGATTCTCCTCGGGCTTTTTGGCAACAAATCCAGCCACCAGTCTTCCTCCTCTCTTCTTCAATGGCTTCCAGATCATACTGTACTTTTGATACTGGCCAGTCTTCTTTCTTTTCCTGAAGCCATTTTGGTCCCTCCCACCATCCGGATTTTGTGAATTTCGATGGGGATTCCCCACGGGATGGGAGATCTGCTGGATTATGTTCCTCTGCGACATGGTTCCAATCTTCACTCTTCGTAAGCATTGTGATCTCCTTGACATGAGTGTTGGAGGTTTCGATCAGACCTTTCCTATATTTTGCTTCTGCTGCATCCATGATATCGAGCACATCCAAATTCCATAAATCCTGTACGTCAAAACTATTAACATGAAGTGAAGTCACGATCAGGCATGAATCTTCCATGTCTTTCCCTATTGCTGGTCCCATTACTGTCCACCCCAGCTTGGTTTCTGTTGCCACAACTCCACTTTGCAATATTTTCATTCTGCCTGTCAGAATGCTGCTGAGCAAGTCCGAACCAATTAACATGTCGATCAGTCTCTCTTCGCCTTGGTATACGTCAGTTAAGTTGATCCCTCGAGATTTTAACTCATTGAGTATAGCATCATCCCGTACTTGACTGATGTGTCCGCAAATTACTTCCTGATCCAAGAATTTGAGATCATCCATGTATTCGTTGTTGAGGCTGGAAACATTTACCTTGTACACATTGTGCTTCTTTTGACGAATTTCTCCGCCTCCAAACAGATTGTGGGTAAGTGTAACTTGCTGCACTCTCTTTAGGCCCAGTGCGTCCACCATTCTCTTTGAAATATAGGACCGCTGGGATCCACAGTCAAGCAACACTCGAACATTATGCTTCCCCTTTGGTCCACTTATCTTGACTATCAGAGTTTGTAGATAGACTCCTCCCACGGTAGGGTTGTTTAAAGTTGTTGACGTGAATTGATTGGCGGTCTCTTGCTTTGTTGCAGGACTTTCCCCTGAAACCTTTAGTTCTGCTTTTTGGAGATGAGAAGTCTTCTGGGCTTCCAAAGTAGGACACATAATGGGGTAATGCTTCCCTCCGCAGACAGGACAACGTGGCTTAATCCGGCATTTCTTGAATCCGTGGCCAGGAAGCAGGCACCAAAAACAAACATTCTTCCCTTTAGCCTTATCTTTCTTCTCTGGTAGATGCATCCGCTGTCCACTGTAGCATTCTTGACTCGGGTGACCATTCCCACAAAAGATGCAGTTGTTTCGCATCTGAGTGGTGTTGGCGAGGTCAGTAGCCGTCGGCATTTTACTTCCAGTATTCTTAGAAAGAGATTTCCTGTTTGATCGATCATCCTTCGCATCTTGATTGTTGTCGATCTTGAACGCTGCTTTGGCCATATTCACTCGACTCTCGCCCTTCACTTCTGTCTTCAAAAACGTCATGAGTTGTGTCAACTTATCCTGTACTCCTCTTCCGCTCACCGTATATTGACTTCGTTCCCGTGCTCTAAGGGTGTCCTCTGGTAGCGCTGATTCGACGAGTGGGTACAGAATAGCCGCAAACTTGTCACGAGTGACGCCCAATGTTTCTAATGCTCGCAGTTGTGTCTCCAGTCTATCGTAAAGCTTCACTACAGACATCTTACCTTCGGCTCTCACATTCTGAAGCAGGTCACGTACATAAATCTCAACAAGCATTTCATCCTCTCCAAAAAGTGATTTGATATACTCGATGACTTTAGGGTAGTTGTCGGCACTCGGTGGAAAACTTTCGACTGCTTCTCTTACCTCGGAGTTCTCGGCGGTGGCTTGAAAGAGATACTGAAACTTGGTTTCTGGAGGCATCTGTGGATCCCGGTCAATCGTGCTGAACTGACTCCAGAGTGTAATCCATTCTCTTGGTTCTCCCCAAACTTCTTGAACTCCAGCTTCGGTAGTTGATAGTTCATTGCTGCTGTGCCGCTGATTGTACTAACGTCATCCTTTTCCACAAGAGCCTCGTAATCAGTCATAATGTTACTGAAATTATCTTCGTACTCACAAACGGATTCGTACTCAGCAGTGAAAATGTCTTCAGACGCTGATTCTCGCAGCAGAGCTTCTTCCATCCTCATGTTCAATATTGAAAGCTTTTCATGGTGGGTCTGGAGTCGGCGGAGGATTTTCTCTACATCTGCTTTTTTGACTTCATTCTTCTTGATCTCTGTTTCGAGCTCATTGAATGCCTTGGTGAACCTTGCACGCACTGGCGTCCTAAGCTTTTTCAGTTCAGCACTACTAACTGGTTGGTCAGCCATCCTGAGAAGTAAATCACTGGTTCACAGTTGCACCTTTGTGTAATCAGTAATTCTTCAATCTGTATCCTGTCGACTGCGCCAAAATGTTGTCTTGTCTTAAATTTGAAAAAGAAAGACAATACAAGGTCCCGATGGCTTAACCTGAACTAAAAGCTCCTAGCTTTACAGTAATGCTGGAAACTGACTTGAAAATTATAAATTGATAAATCAATACCTTTGTTGCAGAGATCAGTAGAATTTGAGTCACAACGCTGTATGGCGAGGCCTAAATTAGAAAACAGTGATGAATAATTTAATACTTATTGAAAGAAATATTTATTTAAAAATCGCACAAATTAATATTAATACAAATATTATTCAAAACAATTATTAAAATTTATGAGAGATAGTTCTTTTTCAGGCCTGTCAAAACCAAACGTTAGCGTCGAGACAGTTTGTTTACCGGAATTGCGAGGGTAATCCTTTTCCTGCTCGCGCATGCGCGGGGGGGGGGCAGCGGAGCAGTGTTGCCACCGTCGGTTGGTCCAAAAAGTACCTATTTTCGCGTCACCTAGCTTATCAGTGGAATTATTTGTTTAGCACAATACAATATTAGAGAGGTATGGTTGATTGAACTGGTTAAAACACTTGGAATATTCACCACTTATGAGCCGCCTCCCCCCCTAACATTTTCATTAGCAGTAAAGACACTATGGATTGTTTATTTGAAAAAGAGAAGACTATGCCAATTAGCCTTGTTTCTTGTATAAAAATAAACTACTTCACACAAAAGAAATAATTCTAGAAAAGTTTTCACCTTGGCAGTAAATAGTCATATTTGATATTTTTTTTGAAATGATACAATATATTTAAAACCATATTGAAATTTTAACATAACCTATCAACAATATATCAATATGAAGAGAGAGGTTGAACCTCATTATAACAACTACATGATTATAACATCTCAATTCTAAAGTCCCAAGTTCTAATTCCCAAATGTTTTAATCATAATTATAACAACATAAATATTTATTTCAAGTGATGGCATTACAAGGAGGTTCTACTGTTCTTTGTTTGATCAGGATGGCACAAAGACGACACGGAAGTTCCTGAAGAGATGCAGAAAAATTGGCTTCATAAGAGTGGTATGAACTAGAAGGAATACAATAAGTAGGACTCTTGCCTCCAAATATTGCTGTCATAAAGATCCTTGGTACCATTGATGCCACTATTGCGAAGTGTTCTGCTCCGCACACACAGTCAATGTCCAGCCTGGATGACACTGATTTGTAGGCTGAATACTGCTAACCAATATACTCGCATCGGTATTCACTTACCACAGAAAAATCTACTTCATGCAGCCAGATTTACCGGCCAACCTCAGGGCACATCCCCTGTCAGGCAACAGCTGCCATTTATTGGACCATGTTTGGCACTTTTCTCAGGATTGTTTGCTGTCAAACTCCTGTCACTAGACTTGTATTCCTCCTTCAACTGTGGTCAAGCTGGCATTGTCAGCCCCCCAGCCTTTTTTTTCTCTGGCTTATCCATCTTGCCGCAGTGTCACCTTGACCTAGTGCCAATAACACCTCCTTATTTTCCCTTTCTCACCTCTTACAATGTTTTGGCTCTTGGAGTAAAATGGCCAGACACAATATTAACAGATTATTCAGATTTTTCATAGAAATTCACTTCACATTTTCCTCAATTTTTCAAATTTATTCACTTTCATGAATATTTCAATTTCTTTTTTTTTTCAGATTTGAGAATAATTTTAAAAATATATTTTTCAAAATATTTAATTTTATGAGAAAAATAAATTATCAAACAAAATATTTAATTTAATTTTTTTTTTAAAAAGGCTAGTGTTGGTAATATTTTATTTATTGTTTAAAACATCATTATATTTTTACAGTTATTTTAAAACAATATAAAATGCTAAACATGACTGAAATATTATTCACTTGATCATTGTTCTCTACCCTTCTCAAGAAACTAAATGATAAGAATTCCAGAAGCTGGAAGCAGAACATGAAAATGATGCTAATAAAAAGACCTGGATGTATTTTGTGGAGCTTGAACCAGATAGAGAAGACTTATAAGCAGTTCTCAATATGAAGTAAGAAAGTTGTTTTGAAAGTAATAGTGCTGATCTCTTGTCCAAGCCAAAAGATTGTACCACTGCATGAGTAGCGTTGCACCTTGGAGCAGTTGTATGAGCTTTTTACCAATTAAGATAACAATTCATCTCCCCTAAATTTTAAGAGCAAGATATGATTGTAATGCAATTTAGGAAGATTAAAGATATGAGCAGGTGCAGCCAACTCTATACTTACTGGCATACTATAATCGATTTATAGGGTCATCATGACTCATCAATATTGATGACAAAAGTTTACCCCAGAAGAGTAAAGCAGGTGCTACTGGCAGAATACAAAAGATCGGCAACTCAATAACAGGTGAACAGAAAGAATGACAGAAAGAGAAGAAATTTATTATGTTACAAATACGGAAAAAAAAAGGCATCACAAAATCCTGTAGAAGAAAGACTAAAGTTCCAATGCCTAGATTCCAACAGTGTGTTAGAGTAACCTTCACAAGATAAAGGAAGTAAAATGCTTTTTGGGTGGTGACAGTGGTGTGACTTTTCATGAGCTTCACAAAGAGACTGGTTCCTGAACTTTTAAGAAATAGCATTGGAACCATTCTTTGCTGCAATTGGCGCTAATGGAGCAGAACATGGGGACATAAGTGTGACATGAGGTAATAGTGCAAGAGGGTGCCAATTTTATAAACCAAAATACATGGATTTTTTATATAAAGGGCTGAACTGTGCTAGAATTAGATGAATGGATTGTGCATTATAAAAGTAAGTTAATTTCCTATGTGGTGGATTTTTTAATAACTGAAAGTGCCCACAAGGACATATAATAGGATTATAACATCAGCAACTTTGCCTTGTAAACAATCATATGATAGAAGAGATAACTACAAAAAGAAATCGGTTAAGAGCTTAGAAATTTCAGCAGTCAGAGGTCTGTGTGATGATTACTTTGTGGGAAATCCACTAAGGAACCCCCAGACTGATGAAAAAATATAAAAGACCCTTACAGAGAGAGAGAGTTGGTACATACTGACATTTATAGCTTCTATGCCTGGCAAGTCCATTGAAGGAAATCATAAATTTAACCCTTTAGGCACAGCTATTTTCAAGGTCATACCTGATTAACGGCAGTCCTCAAATGTAGCTTGCAAAAAAAAAACTCTATACTCATTTATATTTTTAAAAAGTATTTAAATGCTTATAATGCTTTGTTATCTTATCATCAAAAGGACATCATCTTCTTGGGGGGAGACTTGGCTTTGTCACACACACAAGCCGATGGATTTCCGTAGTCAGACACGGAAAAATGTAGATCACTGCACCGAGGTCTCAAGGTGTGCACAGCAAGCTTCAGTTTTGCTGAACTGCTACTTCAAAAATACAGCGCGCCTACGTCACAGGATGACGTAGCATTCGAGGAGCGTCCAGTCACCACCACTAGAGGCGCTCTGCCCTCTCCATCACTTCCTGTTATGTTTTCACTTGTACCTGCTTGATGTTCTCGTGATATATTAAAACCTATATATATTTCAATCTATTCTCAATTTGATTGAACCACCGATCCAACAAGTGGTAGCAGAGCGTGGTTCCCTAGCTCTGTGGTTCAAGTTCAGCGTATCCTCGTGAGTAAAATTCCTCCAGCTTAGCTACCTCCGTTTGCCCTCGTCGAGAAGTTGCTGCGTCACCATGGCGGCCGTTAGTGCAATAACGGCGGTGGTTGAAAAATTGAACGGTCAAAATTACCGCTCATGGAAGTACAACATCAAGATGCTACTAATTGAGAAGGGCTTGTGGGATGTGATGTTTAAAGATGAAGATACCCAAGATGCTAAACTAAAAGCTCAAAAGGATAGAGCCTTGGCTGTTATCGCGTTGTCGATAAATACAGAACACCAAATCCACATCATCGACTGTTCATCGCCACAGGATGCGTGGAAAAATCTGGAACAGGTTTTTGAGCCAAAATCTCGTTCGAGGATACTACAGTTAAAGAAGCAGTTTGTGAACATCAAGCTTCAAACTGGTGAGTCAATGCTAGACTATTTGAATAGATTGAAAATTTGTACGGACCATTTAAAAGAAGCAGGTGCGGAAGTCGACGATCAAGATATAGCATACAGCATGCTATCAGGGTTACCTGACAGCTTCGATACCCTGGTGATGTCGTTCGGAAATGTCGAGGACTCTGACTTCACATCGAACAAGGTTAGAAATACTCTACTCACAGAGTATGAAAGAAGATCTTCCCGAGAAGGAGCAAGTTCAGGTCTCGGCGAAGCACTCAATTTTTCCAAGGACGACACTAGGAAGACTTCCAGAAAACAAGGAGTCAAGTGCTACCGATGTTCGAAAATCGGCCATATCGCCAAGGATTGCAGGTCGTCCATCAACCGAGACTACAAGGCGGATAAAAGCTACAGCAGGAAGAAAGACTCTTTTAAATCTCCGTCGGAGAATATGCTCATGGCCTTCAATGCAGTCTCTTCGGAAGATGAATTCATCTTGGACAGCGGCGCAACACATCACGTCTGTAAGAACCGACAATGGTTTACAAGTTTCCAGCCTACTACGTGTGAGCCCATCCAGACTGCGAGCGGCAACCTACAAGTAGAGGGAGTTGGAAATATCCGCATGAAGATGTACCTAGATACTGGAACGCAAGATGTCACCTTGAACGACGTGCTTTTTGTGCCCCAAGCAAGAAGAAATTTGCTTTCTGTGTCGCAAACAGAGGATAAAGGCAAGCACATCAAGATTTGTAACCACAAGGCAAGAGTGTTCAGTGACAACAGAGTGATATGTGTGGCAAGGAACCTAAACGGATTGTACATCGTTAGAGGTAAGCCTATCTTACAAAATGCGCACTTAGCTAGTTCAAGTCCGCCTACACTAGAACTTTGGCATAAACGCTTTATGCATATCAATGCAGACACTTTAAACAAGTTAGCTAAAAATTGCGCTGTTAATGGTCTTGAAATTTCCAAAGGAGAAATGTCAATATGCGATGATTGCTGTATGACAAAGTCAACAATGTCGCCACATAAAAGCTCTCCATATAAAATAAAAACTAAATATTTGTTAGAGTTAGTACATAGCGATCTGTGTGGACCATTTCCAGTTGAATCTTTTGCTGGGTCACGCTATTTTCTAACATTTACAGACGATTTCTCCCGCAGAGTTGCTGTTTATTTCTTAAAGCATAAAGATCAAGTTATTGAATACTTTGACATCTTTAGGGCTAGAGCCGAAAGAGAAACAGGTCATAAGATTAAACGCTTGCGGACAGATAACGGGTTAGAATATTGTAATAAAAACTTTAAACAAAAACTTGAGAGCCTTGGAATAAAACACGAATTAACGAATTCTTACAGCCCTCAGCAAAATGGCGTCTCGGAGCGTTTAAATCGTTCGTTACTTGACATGGCTAGAGCGTCAATGCATAACGCTGATTTGCCACAAAAATTCTGGGCTGAAAGCGTTAATTGTGCCGCATACATTAAAAATAGAAGCCTTTGTAGCGCTCTTGATAACAAAGTTCCTGAGGAAATTTGGCTTTCAAGAAAAGTGAGCGTACGTCATTTTAAAATATTTGGAGCTCTAGCTTATGCTCATATTCCAAAGCAAAAGCGAAAGAAATTCGACCGTCGAGCTAAAAGATGTATCTTAGTCGGATATTCAACACAATCCAAAGGTTATAGACTCTGGGATAATGATTCTAAACAAGTGTTCATAACTAAACATGCTAGATTCGACGAAAATAAAGTCGGTTTAAACCAGCTTAAGGATGACGTAACGGAAGGTAGCGAGGCTAAAAACAGTTTCGTTTGGTTGCCGCAACAGGGCAAAGTTCTCCCGCCACGTGATCCTGACCTTCAACAAGGTTACGACAGCCAACTAGAAGTTCCATCGACTTCAGAAGTTAAAGATATAGTGGGGGGTAGTTCTGAAAATACTTTGAGCCTCCGTAGTCGTGAAATTAAAAGAAAAACACTGAATCTTGCAAATGTTGAACTAAACTTATGCGAGGTGTCTGAACCTCAAACTTTTGAAGAAGCTGTTTGCTCACCCGAATCAGATCTTTGGAAAAATGCGATGCAAGAAGAGTTAAATTGTTTAGAAGAAAGACAAACATGGGTTATCACTAATTTACCTAAAAATAAGAAAGTAATCGGTAATCGTTGGGTTTTTAAAATAAAAGGAGATTCTAAAGGAAAGGTCAGTAAATTTAAAGCTAGGCTCGTAGCCAAGGGTTACAGCCAGACACCTGATATTGACTTTAATCAAACATATGCCCCTGTTGCCAATTTCGGTATAATCCGAATGCTTTTAGTTTTGACCCAAAATGCTGGCTGGGTAAATAGGCATTTAGACATAAATAATGCATATTTATATGGGGAACTTCATGAAGAATTGTACATGGCTTTGCCACCAGGAGTAAAGTTTCAGGATTCTAAAGATAAAGTTCTTAGACTTTTAAAACCTATTTATGGGCTTAAACAAGCAGCTTTTTGTTGGAATACCACGCTGAGTCAATTTCTTGAAAAAGTGGGCTTTTCTAAAATTCCATCGTGCAATTGCATTTTTGTGCTTGATGATAGGGCAATAATAGCAATTTATGTAGACGACTTAGCGATATTTGCTGTTGACCAGAATACACTTGACGAAATCGAGGATAAGATTATACAAGAGTTTCAAATTAAAAGTCTGGGGCCCATTACATTCTTTTTAGGTGTCGAGATAAATTACGGCAAAGAGAGTTTGTCTCTTAATCAAAGACATTACATACAAACTTTACTTCAAAGATATAATATGTTCGAAGTTCGCAAAGTATGTACGCCTTTAGACCCAGCTATCATACTATCTGAAATAGATTGTCCCCATACACAAGCTGAAATAGACCAAATGTCTAAGATACCATATAAAGAGCTTATTGGTGCATTGTTGTATTTGTCCAATTGCACTAGACCAGATATTTCTTTTGCTACTTCGAAACTTTCCCAATTTTGTGCAAACCCAGGAAAGAAGCATTGGGAAGCTGCAAAACATGTTTTGAGATATCTATCGGGTACCATTGACTTAGAACTCTCCTATGTCAAAGGAAACAACAATAAAGTCGCAATGTTCACAGACGCCGATTATGGGAGTGACACAGATGATCGAAGATCCTACTCCGGAATGGTTGCAGTTATTGATGGGAATGTCATCAACTGGCGATCTAAAAAGCAGCAATGTGTTTCGTTGTCTACCATGGAATCGGAGTATATAGCGTTATGTCACAGTGCTAAAGAGGCCGTCTGGCTCGGTCAAACCCTGTCTGATCTTGGATTTATCTCGCACTTTGCCAAACCACTCACAATCTACTGTGACAATCGATCAGCCATAGACTTCTCTAAGAATAACATTGAGAACAATCGTTCCAAGCACATCTCAGTTCAGTTCCACTACACAAGAGATAAGATAAACTCCGGTGATATCGTTGTCCAGTTTGTCAACACCAAGGAAAACATGGCCGATATCCAAACCAAGACTTTAAAGAAGTTGATGCACAGAGATGCATGTTTCCAGATGAATTTGAAGTCGCAAGTGGGGGAATGCTGAACTGCTACTTCAAAAATACAGCGCGCCTACGTCACAGGATGACGTAGCATTCGAGGAGCGTCCAGTCACCACCACTAGAGGCGCTCTGCCCTCTCCATCACTTCCTGTTATGTTTTCACTTGTACCTGCTTGATGTTCTCGTGATATATTAAAACCTATATATATTTCAATCTATTCTCAATTTGATTGAACCACCGATCCAACAAGTTTGTCATACATAAACTATCCAGCATTTCAAGCAAAATGTTGCGTTAGGAAGGATAAAAATTCAAGATGATGCTACAATATATTTAATGCAAGAATAAATCAATATTTATAAAATACCAGAGAGGCAATGAGGGAAGTTTACAGAGTAGAAAATATATCAAAATTGATAACCTGTTCAGAAATAAATATTTTTACACTATTCTAATTAATTGATAGTACAATAGGACTAATGGACACCTAGTTTCAGAGCCATAATGTTTACTAATTAGTAAAAATGCTAATTTTGGTGATGAAAACTGTCCCTTTTATAGAAATATCCTCACTGTGAGGTTTTACTGTACTCTGATTTTTGAAACATCATGTGTACTATGTCGGACCTTACAACTACAGTATGCCATCCACTTCCAGAGATAAAATTTAAATCATTACTTTGTGTGCACTCACTTGCCTTTTTCACTGTTTTACTGTAATATGCTTTAACAAAATATTAGACTAAATTGGAAGATAAAATAAAGCACTTATATATAAAAGGAAATTGTTACAGCTGACCGACGCAGAGGAACTAGAAGATGGGACTGTGGTTGCCAACTCAAGTTTAGTGATTTTGAATGGAAAACACATTCTTTCAGTTGACAAGTTTGGAGAAGAAAAAGAAGATGATGATGACAAAGAGGATGCTGCTGAGCGTTGAACTGTAGATAACCCAGTCTGTTTGAGAGCTTTGAACCTATATAACCACCTTTACATATATACATATATATTCATGTTGCTGAGCGAGGAAGTGTATATAATCCAGTCTGATTGAGCTTTAAACCTATATAATCATTACATATATACATCTATATATACATATACATACTGCTGAGAAATGAAGTGTACATAACCCATTCTGTTTGAGTTTGAACCTGTATAACCATATTTACATTTATATACACATATATATTCATGCTGTGCTGAGCAGTGAAGTGTCTATAATTCAGACTGTTTGAGCTTTTGAACCTGTATAACCATCTCTATATATATACATGTTGAAATTTCTTCACTTCAAGTTTTTAAAATTTCATTTTAATTGCTACTTTGTTATATACAATGATGCAATACAATTTGGATTATTGATAAGAATTACAAGATCTGAAGATGGTAACAACGCTTTTACCAAAACAAAAAAAAATAATTTGTAATTTCATTTTTTGATTTGGACTTGTTACCTTGTGGGACTAGTGTAAAGTTAAGAAGTGTTTATTCATTCATTCCAAAAAAATATTTACTTTTTTAAAGCTATAAAAATATTGAAAGACAAAATTAAAAACAAACTACAAACCACTTATTTAACGCCTCAGCGATCTGTTTATGTACAATTATTACCATGATATTTCCTTAACAAACAGCCTTCTCCAAGCTGAGGGGAACAAGGGTTAGCCAACCCTAATACTTGGTTGCTTTTTAAAAAATTCTCTCAGATATAATTCAGATGATCTCCAACAGGCTCCAGAGTCTCAGTTTTTCTACTGTAAATTACAGAAAAACCTTTGAGGGAAAGTAGGGTGCACCTGCTGTTGGTTTGGGGATCTGGAAGTACCACTCGGTAGCAGTGTGACTTTGTTTTGGTTTGGGGCCACTCCTAATTTGGAGTACAGACACACTTTGTAGACCCTCCTTTGAAGAACAAACACCAATTTGTATCTTCCTACATTAGCCGGATTTATAGCACAGCCTTCATGTCTAGGGTGGCCTTACCAGGAGTTAAACCCCTGATGTACTTCGCCTGTGCTACTTTCCTGCTGCAATGAGTCTGTAGGATAGGATTTTGGGAGAGATTTTTTTTTCTTGTTAAATCAAGAGGGTATTAGCAAATTTGTGGAAATAAATGTTTATTTTTATTCCACTAGCTGACTGTCTGTCAACATAAACAGGCCCTATCTTAATCAGAAACTTGGATTATTAAAAAAGAACAATATAGAGTAAAACCCCGCTAATATGAACCCTGGATATAGCGAACCTTCCCTTATAACGAACCCACGGCGATTCCCAATTCCATTCCTTTGAAAATACCATCGTTATAACGAACTTTGTGATTTTTAAAATAACGAACTACGCCTATAATGAACCTATTTTCGGTCCCAAAATGATAAAATCTATTAAAAATACTATGCTTATAACAAACTTAAAATTGTGATTTAAAAATTTTTTAAAACAACAAAATTTTGAGCATGTTTCAGCTCACGGATCGCAATTTCAAAACAAAAAATTTGCGGCATTGTTTGTTTTCATTTCCATTCTATTTTTGCTGTATGTTGTATAAATTTTCACACATTATACTTTTATTTAATAGAATATCTTTGCATTCGACAATTTTGAAATAGAAGAAAATACAAATGGCTCCCAAAATAAAGAAAAGAAATAAAGAGTGGCGTTCTAAAAAAAATATATATAGTGGCAGCATGCCCTTTTAGAAGCCTTCTATATCAAGTTTAACCTAGGCTAAAACATAATTCCAAATAATTTTAAAGCCAGAAATGGTTTGAATAACAGGTTAAAAACAAAATTTAATATACACTTCAGAAGAATATGTAGGAATTGGAAGAAGAAGAAGAAAAAAAAAAAAAAAGTTCCCGTGTCTAATGAGCCACAAACAAATCGACTTATAAATTCTCAAAAACTACCACTACAGTTCTATTTTTAGAATGGAATTCTTATTAGGTATATGACTCATTAAGTTTTCGTGGATATTCCCTCTGGCCGGCCGTTTTACCACCGATTTTGTGTTTGCAAATTGGCGTTTTTTATTCGCAACTTTACCGATCGCGCTATCGTATCAACATGTTTCGCGTCCGATTTTTCTGAATTGGATACTTTTAATTCATCTTCAATTGATTCAGAATACACAGAGCTTCATTCCTTTGAGGGAAATAACGATATTTTAAGAAAATTCTGATTTTCAAATTTCACTTTTCACTTTCAAACAACAAGGTATTAGAGGCATTTTTTCAAATAAATATAGTATTATATTATTTGAGACAAATGTCCTAAAATACTCTTATACCTTTTAAATATATAATTAATAATGTTTTGCCTAGGGGATTTGGCTTAATTTTTAAATAATACATAGGTTTATATATAAACAGGTATGTTAATGATAAGAACCCATTAACAAATGACTTCTTTTGATATTCAGCATTACTCTAAAGAAATAGGTCAATTTAGGGAATTAAAACAAAGTGACCATTATTAAGTGGCTGCCTTTTCCTGTTTGTATGGCTGTTTTTCAATTATATGGTCTAAAAATTTAGAAAAGTTAAAAAAAATGGCCAAACGGTGGCTATAGTGAACCAAAAGCTCTGTCCCATTGGGGTTCACTATAGAGGGGTTTTACTGTATATACTTTTTTTTAAATTTTGCTTTTATCTACTGACTAGCCAATTAAGACAGGTTTTACCTTATTGGAAACAATATGGTTATTTATACTTGATGTTTTGGTAACAATGTTATTACCATCTTTAGAAAAATACTGATTAAAAAATACCAATACTTTTTCTGATATGGTTAACGAAACATCAAACACTGTTTATTTGGCATTATTGTGTTTCTCAAATATTTTTATAAAAATGCCAACAATGCAGTTGCTGAATTTCATGTATAAATTGCATATTTGGATTTACTCGCATTACTTTGTGATTTTTTAGAACCCAAAAATTATACCATATTAATTGTGTATCTCTATTTGGAGTTCAGGAATTTATTATACCCATATCTCATATATATATTATATATTTATAAATCATCCTCTTAAATTCTGAAAATTATATATATATTTTTTACCTTCTTATATACATCGGTTTCCCATTTGTATATGAGTTGAGTTTCTTTCCGGGTCCATTTAGAGCATGGTCTTCTAACCCCCATGGCAGGAAGCGACTTCCATTGGCAAGGGATCCGTGGATCTGGCAGCATAGATGTCTCGCAGGGGTGGAGGAAACATAGAGATGGCAGGTGAACAGCGCCTAGGAGCAGTGAGAGGCAGGAGTTTTGGCAGGGGAGGAAATCCAGGAGGAGAGGACAGTGAAGGTTGAGGCAGGAGGTCCAGGAAGCCTAGAACTTGAGGGCTTTAGACTTCAGGATGGGGCAGCTTGAAGCTCTCTCCTCATGTTTGTCTGGAAGGCCCTTGGCACAGCAGTTGGCGCACCTGGTGGTGCGCTGCTTGGCTAGGAGGGGACAGGCACGGCCCTCGTGACCTTCTCCGCAGTGGAAGCACTTGGGAGCCCTGTGCGGAGTTGTGGCCGAAGCCACAGCAGCGGAAGCAGAAGCGGGCGCAGATGGACTCCTCGAAGTTGAGGATAACTCCATCCACCACGATCCTCCCACGCACACCCAGGGCTCTGAAGGTCTTCAGGTCCATCTCGATGAAGGCGGTGCAGGTCCCATTCTTGATCGCAGATCGGTGTGCCACGCGCACCACCTTGTCACCAGGGAGTTGGCTGACAGCAGGGGTTGCCAGGAAGGTCTCTTCAATGGTGGAGTTGGAGGTCTCCTGGACTTTGAAGAGGCAGATGCGCGGAAGTATCTCCTTCTGCTGGCGGACCTTCATGCCATCCAGCTTGTTGACCAGGGAGGTAGTGACTGCGGGGATGGATTCAGGGTTGCTTGAGTGGAGGACCAATTTTTCCCTGGTGCGCAAGGAAGCCCAGACGCCTTGGGGGAGAGTGTGGGCGGTGCGGACAGCTTTGAGCATTTCCCGTGGGTCAGCCTGCGGGTTATCTGAGATAACCACTGTGTGGGCCGCAGATTTCTCTCCGTGGAGTGTCACTCTGGGTGCGGCAGGCTTAGAGGCGCGGAAAGATTCTGGTTTGGTTGGACCCTGAGTGTTGGTCCTCTTTGCAGGCGGGTTTGGTGCTTCAGGCTGCTTCCTTTTTGTTGCAGCAGGGGCTGGCAGCTTGGGGGCAGGTGCTTTCACAGGGACAGCAACTGGAGCAGGGGTGGCAGGCTTGATTTGCTCAGTTTGGGCGCTTTAATCCTTGCAGGAAGGAATAGGGCTGGTTTGGGTGGTTCGGCAGGCAGTCTTGGGCTTGTTGGCCTCCATGACTTCGTCTAGCTTCATTGAAGGTGTCTGCGAGGTTCTTCACCTCAGCAAGCAGACACTTGATCAGCTCGGTTCGCTGCTCGATGAACTGGACGAGGTCCAGGTGCAGGGACTTGAGGGAGAGCTGGCCAAGGGAGTGCAGGATCTGGTAGTGGCGGGAGATGACCATTTCGTCCTCTTCCACCAGAGCCGCGATTTCCACAGGGGGCTGGAAAGGCTTCTTTTTCCTGGAGGGATCCATGGTAAGAGCAGGGAGGCAGAGATGTTACCAGGGCAAAGGCTAGCTGGCAATTGGGACCCATTTGTATATGTTACATATATCTTGTACACATAATGGAATTTTAAATATAGATATTAACAACTGAAAAATTGAGCCTTTTCAACCTGAAACGGTAAAATTATGGCTTATGCAAAGATAATATGCTGAATTATCATTTTGAAGACATTTTATTTTAAGCACATACACATTTAATTTTTACAAATTTTGTATTATCCATTTTTCATGTGTTCCTCTCAATTTTTCATAATTTCATGTCTAATTTATGAGCATTTGTCATTATATTTTATGTAAATATGTTTTAATCCTCTTTTGTGTGAGTAAAAAGGATATTAATCATTTGACAGTCTCCCTTTATTTCACTCTAAGTCATCATTGACATTGTTTCTGAATATTCCACTTGGAATTCAGGAAAATAATAATAATGGAATTGATAAAAAAAATGTCCGAGTGCCACCAGAGTCAAGGAAAAGAGTTCATCAATCAAGTCTCCATACAGAACGCTTGACCAATAAATTACATGAAATGGTCCGACATCCAGAAGGGAAAACCAAAGACTAGTGTATGCTCTAATAGAAAAGTAAAAGGAGGAAGGAAAGAAACTTTTTTTTTTTTTAAAAACCTGCACAAAAAAAAACCTGGTTTGTTCATTGGAGATTGTTTTGAAGCATACCACACCAAGGTTGTTTATAAATCTTTTAATTAAAAAAAAAAATCCTCACATACATATATATATATATATATATAAAAAGTCATTTTTTTATTTTGAATAATTTTTTTACTAAGTATTATGTTTTGTTGCTTAATTCAAGTTTCAAACATGCTGTATTTAAAACTTGGCAGGTTGCCAATTTAAGCCTAGTCTTGCTGCAAAGGGTTAAACTCAATAACCCTGTGGCTAATAAAAATGAATGAAATAAAATATACCTTTTATTCCACAAATAATGACGTGTGTCAAATGTCCAAGACTGACAGCATGACTTTTAAAACCATTGAACATTATTTTTACCTTAAATAAACTATACATATTTATATAATTTTTCAGAGTATAGACACATGGTGTTTTAATGTAATGGTCTCAAAAATTTAATAATATAAGAAATTAATAAAAATCCTCAAAATATAATAAAGTCAAATGGTATATTTATATTTTAAAATCTATACTTTTTTTGCTGGTGAATGTTAATAAAGATGTTTCAAAAACACTGCATAAAAGTTCTATATTGATGAGAAATTTTGTGCAATGTTTTTTTAAAATGTCTATAGTTATTGCTTTTTTGGTAAAAGACAGGCAATATCACAATGTCCAATTTTTTTCAAACCAATAGCTAAATTTTTGATAGTGGCTTCTGAGGGGGCTTTTTGTTCCCAGGCACAGAGAATATCATATATGGCACTTTTGAAGTCTTTTTGATCTTTTAAAGTTTCCAAATATCCATCGGTGAAATTTGCTGAAAAACAAAAAGCAAAAATTAGGAAATACAAAAATTATAAACATTAGTTATACATTACCTCCAGGAAGGCATTTTCCTAGAAATTTCCAATCTTTTCCTACATTTTTTGAAATTAGAAACTTGGTATCTGTGCTCAGCGGTTCATCATTTTCTAGACAGACATCAAAGTAAGGCATATGAATTCTAAATTTCGAGTTTTTAAATGAAAATGTATGAATAAAGATGTTGGGTTGCGCATCAGCATTAAAATTAGAATAATGCACTAGATAAGGCACAATAAAACACAAGGTAAACGTCACACACTATTTATTTATTTGGATTTGGTCTTATTACCTTGTGTTAATAATGCACTAGATTTGCAAATTAATTTTAAAATAAGTTTGCAAACTACTGTTATATATATATTGAGTATATTGCAAATATACACAATAGATGATTTATGAATATATTTATCAATATATATATATAAATATCTATATAATATCTATATATCTATAAATATCTATATAAATATCTATAAACAATTTGAGTTATGTTTCCCTTGAAAAGGGTAACAGCATTTCACTGAAACGTAGGAAATAAAATTTAAAAAGGTTGTATAAATATTTAATCATATTTATAATTCAAAACTGCAAAAATGTTTTTTTCCCCCAAGTACATGCAGGACAAGCCATCATAATCAGTCAGTAGTTGCAACTGTTTTACTGTGAATGCACCAAATGCCTAAAATTCTTCACATGTAGAATAATTTCTACTTTTATCTTCAAGTGTACCAGGACCCTTTTTGGTTACATGCACTCACTGGTACGTTGAACCTTCGCAATTATCAGGGGCCATTGAAGTAATTATTTTCTTTAGAACATTTTTTTTCCAATATGGGATTTAGTCCCAGGTCGTGGCTGTCAAAGAATGATGGCTTATTCTATTCTTCTACAAACTTCCTAGTAAAAATTACATTATAATACAACAGGAAATAACTATAATACAACAACAGTAAATAAAAATGTTTTCTTATTTTTTATATATTATTTTTACACATTTTTATTTATAATACCAACTACACTTGACCTAGAAATACTTATGGAAATTTTCTGAAAATTCGAGAGCTATTTAATAGTATGATGGAAATGATTGAAATTTAAAAAATAGGGATGCAAATTTATTAAGAGTAATATAATAATTTATTAATTATTTGGAGTGTTCTCCTTTGGCATGTATACAAGCAGGTACACTGAAGCATACTTTTTTCATATAGTTTTTTTATGGCTTCTTGTGGGATACTAAATCAAGCCATTTCAAATTTTGCTAAAGCTGTTGAAGATTACTTGGCTAAGGAGATTGCAAAATTTTCCTCCCAATTATGTCCCAAATATGCTCAATTGAGAAAAATTCTGGGGAACATGTGGTTCAGGAAAGAATGTCAACATCCTGAAGGAAGGTTTGTGAGATGTTGGATTATGTGGTCAAGTAATATCATGTTGGAAAATGTGGCATTATTAGTCTACTCAATAAATGGTAATACAACAGGTTGCTACACATCTGCAATGTATAGCTGTTGCCACCCCACACCATGAAGACAGGGGTTCTTGCTGAATGCTTTTCCACAATTACAGTCCTGATGGTATATTATGTGGGGCCTACATCTAACATGTATCCTGCCATCATGAACTCCCAAACTGAATCTGGATTCTACAGAAAAAAATGACAATGCCATTCTTGAAACCAAAGACATCTCTTTTCCCATCTGAGCCTGTTGTTTTTGTGTTTGGCAGAGAGTGGAATTCTTAACATAGGCTGGCAACCAGAAGCTCTGCTTCAATAAGATGGTTATTAATGGTGTTAAGAGATGGTCCATTTTCATTCTGCACATGTAGAGATGCTTGAATCATTGGTACAGTTTTTGTCCTGTCTTCTACAACCATCTTTCAAATCCTCCTATCCTCTCTGTTGTTACTCTCTGGAATAACCTGAGCCAGGTTTTCTTTAACTTTTCTCTTCCTCTGGCCAAATCCTTACAGCAGTTCTTTGCAACATACTTTCATAGCAATTTCTATAGTGAAAATTCCACGTTCTCTGAAGCCTATGATTCTGCCTCTAGAAAAATAATAATTTGTATGATGCCCTTTATACTGCCTTGGCATTCTACAGATTAACCCTTTTCTGCCCGCTACAAGTGTAGAGGCTGCCATCTACTGCACAAACAATACAATCTATTTGTGCATCTTCTATTTAATTCTCCTTATTATTAAACATAATTGAAAACATTATGTTTCACAAGTGTAAATATATCAGTGCATAAAATTATAAAGCACAAAAATAATAGTTATTTAATATATATTTCAATAAAGTATGTTATTTACGGAAACAATCCCCCAAATGAAGAGCTGGTTTGTCACTACAGGTTTAACAATAAAAATCCTATTATTTTTCTATCCACCAGGTATGGATTGGGAAGAACAGACCTTGAACTCTTTGGCAGTCTGGATGTTAGTATTGTGGGACCAATTTTCCATCCTTTCCAAGATTTCTCTAGTTGAGGCTTTCATACATTTTGAACATTCATTCTGCCATGACTCGACAATCTCATTCGCATGAAAATTTACATGTTTGATTGGCATTAGCCCATTTTTAAAAATCATATTCTGGCTGTATAAGTTGTATGAGTTGAGAGTAGCCACTTCTAGGCCCCAGATAAATAATTTTCTCAACCATTTTAGTTTTTCTGAGAAACATCCACACCTCCCATATTCGAAGTGTAGTCTATAATGGCAGTTGGCTTCTGAATTTCTTCTGAACCACGTCTAGTTTTCCTGTTGACTATAGTTGTGTTGAAGCTGTGTGGAATGAAGAGGCAAGATGGACAACACACTTGTCCTTCCAACAGAGTGCGAATACATTTTTATTTCTGAAGGCAATAGTTTATCCTTTCAAAAGTTCCTGTAGAATTCCTTGTCAGTTTGGAATAATTGGTCTCAATTAAGTAACTCTACATTCTAGAAAGTTCTCCAATAAGGGTGAAATTTGTGTAGAATCTATTTGCAAAAATATGAAACATCCAGCTGTTCAAGATGAGCTAGACTCTTCAAATTCATGAATTTTGGTAGCTTGGAAACTAATAACAGCATTAGAAACTTGAAAACTTTCATTTGATGAAGATTTGCCCAAAAATGGGATATGGAGCAAGAAGACGAACTAGAAACGATATTTAAAAAGTGAAGAAATGTATTCAAAAAAATTACAAATCGAGATGAGAGGGAATGGAAAATGATTAAGACAAATTCCCACAGGATTTCCAGGAAATGCTACATCGGTGCCAGCCTACCTTGTTCCTCACCCCTTGTTTACTACTGATAGTGCTTGCGGCCAGGAAGAGAACCCTAACACAAATCAACTAATGGGTAAGGGTTAAAGATAATCCTAATGATCCAAAAAAATTATAAATTTTATTAATTATACACTAGGAAGCTAATTATATACCCTTTCATAACTAAATAAGGTTATTTTTTGCACTTATATTTATATTAGTTATGGTTCAAAAATTGATCATTTACATACCTTAGTGTTCAGTAATAGCATCACATTATTTATTTATTTGGATTTGGTCTTATTACCTTGAATGCATTAAAGTTTGTGTTAAGTATGCAAATTTTCAGAAAATTCACTAGTGTTTATAGATGATGCAATTTTTTTGTGGTGTAAATTAAATGATACACACTTTATGAAATAATATCTTTATATTATATAAAAATTCTGTATATTAAAAAAAAAACATTAGTTGATAAGGTACCTTTAGGATTATTGATTAGAAATAAAAGGTAATAAGACCAAATCCAAATAAATAAATATGTGTGGCGGTTTGATAACAGTTGCTATCATCATCAGAGAAAAGACTGAATCTGTAACATATCTGTAACTGAAATGTTACACACATTCAGTTTTTTGTCTGATGATGGTAATAATGCTATTACTGAAGCATTAGACACTATCTATTTGCATTTGGTCTTATTACCTTTTAACATATGTTAAAAATTAGGTTAATGGAAAAATTCACTTAAATATTTTCTCATCTAGGCACACACACAAGGAATATATAAATATATTTAATGAGCATATATTGGCTTACCTAATATTTCAATAGGGATGTTTGTTTGTTTCTTATAACAATTGCTTTCTTTATTTTTTGGCGATTTTGGTTTTGCTTTAGCTTGATTGATTTGAATTTTATATGTCATTCTCCCCAAATTAATTTGTGAACAGTTGTTAAAAGTAAAAGAACTTGATGGATCTGAAAATTTTCAAAGTGATTATAAAGAGATTTTTAAAAATATATCTATTTACCTTTTTTAGATGTAGAAACTGGTGAGTGTTTGTTGAAACTTTTGTTTTGTGGAGAAAATTTGTCTGCACATGCACAGAAGAGAAATATATGCATTATTTTTTATATATAATATAAAAAGACCTCATATTTATAAAATCTTAGGATATACAAAATATAGAAGGTATATAAAAAGAATAAATAAAAAGGTTCAGGTGAAAAAATGACAAAAAGGCAGGCCTTGTTCTAAATATTGCTGCTGATTTCATCTGTCTCGATGAGCCCAAGAACTCACCAGAGGAAATGTGCATGAGAATACTTAGCTATAGAAATGGAAACTATGAATTGTATGTAAGGACATTGTGATACAATTGTAAGGTTATTGGCATTTATGAAGATACTTTGAGTAAAGCCATTATTGTTAGTGTGTAAATAGACTTGAGATTTGAAATCCCAAAGAATCAGTATATTGGTATTAAGTAGCTATGCAAGATATTATATAAAGGTAAGAATACAATCCAAATAAGTCATTTATTTATATTCATTTTTTTAAAATTTGAAACTTTTACTATTGATGGTACCAATGCTGTTACCAAAAAATATTGGATATAAATTTCATTATTAACATACCTAAAATTACAAAATATTTGTAAAAGTTTCAGCCATAAATTGTGTTTTTAAATAGTGATATCAACTGATATATAGTAATGTTTAGCAAAACACACCCTTATATTAAAGGATTTCAGGCTAATGAATTTGGATTTTTTAGTGCCCTTTGAATTCATTAAAACAGAGTTTTACTGTATTTGGAGATGGTTGTTTCAACTCATAAAATGTCATAATAACCTGCCTCTGATATTTTGGAACAGAGATGTCTAACTTTACAACAACCTCTACAAAATATTTGTTCTGAATGCAAAGACTCCTCCATAATGTTGTCTAAATGGCATTGGGATATGTTAGGAACGGCTGATGAAGCGTCTGTCCTCCATGTTAGGAGCGGCTTCTTCCGAGGAAGGTGATGGCCGGCATGCGCCCTCGGGCTAGATCTTTTGATCGACAGATATCACCAACTGATGACCAAATATCCTTTAGGATATCCTGGTCTTTACAGCACTAAATCATACGCAATAAATAAATAAATAAATAAATAAATGGCATTGGGATGAAAAAGAATTAGTATCCTCTAGTCAAGCTTTGCCGTGTTTAATTCATATATATCATACATCTAATTCTTTGGGTTTATAAAATTTGCACTAGTTTTAAATAAATTATATAAAAAAAAAAATCATTTTTTACTATATATATTTTTTACTATATTTTTGTATACTTACTTTTCGAGCTTGTTTTATTTGATTTTGGTATTGCTCCTGAGCAAACAAAAGGTTATATGATGTACAATTCTGATTATAGATAAGAATCACAAGGTAGTCTAAAAAGGTAAATTATATTTGACATTTCTGGAACAATATCATTACTGAAAAACGAAATAATTTATTTATTTAGATTTGATCTTGTTGTTAATGTCCAGTCGAGTTGACTTTTGTTGACTATATGAGCAAATTTTCTCATATTTGATTTGTCAGTGACTATCACTTAAAGCATTACTAGTGACTTTCCAGTAGCTTTCTTGACCTGTTCCAGTCAGCTCATTTCAGGTCTCTCTCTTTGTCTTCTATAAATTTTTCTTGACATCTTTTCTAATACATTAGCTCTTATTATGTCTGAAGTAGGTTAATCTTTGTTTGCATATATGGGATTCTAGGGATCTACTAGGATGCCTTCAACCAAATGTTACCGTGTGATCTCTTGCGAATTCATTTTTGTACAATTTTTCATAATTTCCAAATGATAGAAGCCAATTATCATATATTTTTTAGTGCAAATTAAATTAAAAATATGTTTATACATACCTGTATTATTAGCATTTCCCAATTCTGCTGCAGCACCTATAAAAATAAAACATATTCAATACCTCTTGAAATTTAGGTATTTGGTGAGTGTTTTAAAATATTTTTTTAGAGAAGAGATACTCTTTTAAAAATTAAATTATTTATTTAATAATGTTTTACAATTTTCTATCTAATAATATTTCTTTCTAATAAAAACATTATTTTATGTTGAATATTTGCGCTAAGCAGTTTTTAAGATTGGTACTTTTTTTGGCTTTGAAATTAAAATAAAATGAATGTATTCACAACAGAAATAGATGTTATCAATATTAAAATTCAATATAAATATATATATATATGTTATATAAAAATTATATTTCATTTTTAAATTATAAATCCTAGAACAAATTACTCTGTTAATTCTACCACCAGAGGTCGTAGCTTTCCCTATATACATCCATTGTTGTTGTTTTCCGTTGGCAGGCTCAGATCTTTCTGTAGATATGTAAATAAGCCTTTTGTTTTCTTTATTCTTAAGCCTTAAATCGGGCAATACTTTTCTCAATTTATGTTTTAAATATTTCATAAGCTAAATTAAAGCAATGATGATCTAAATTGCTTTTATTAATTTTACCACAACTGCAATATAACAAACATATTCATGTATCAAGCAAATAATCAATAATTCTATAAATAATATCCAAAAAAAGCAGAAAAAATTTATTACTTTTTTAGTTGGAGTTAGAGTGAAATTATGGTGAATAACTTCAATTTTTATAACAAAGTATCAGGATCATTATCCCTATTCAGGAGTTTTAATTTTAAAAAATATTTAATCTTTTAATATTTCCCCCAACTAGCACTTATTGTAACCCCACCAATTAGGGCTAGCAAGCAAGACTCTAGCACTTCATTAGTGCAAATGTTTCATGGAGTACTAGTAGTAAAAACAATTGCTAACCTGGTCCCATAACCACTGTGTTTTATCATAAACCATAGCATGTGTGCATTGGATAATCAAAGACTTCTCTAGCTCTTAGTTAATATACTGTTTATAAATTTATAATTATTTAGAAATGGTTATGCTACATTGCACTTTTTATATAGTATAAATTTAACTGAATAATAGTTCTTGATATTTTGTTCTGGGAATAATAAATCCATCTTTCAGATATGCAATTGGCCTTAGGACTTGTATTAAACCCTAAAGTTAATTTATATGGATTTTATGTGAATGTTGAAATAATGAGAATGAAAATATAATAGTTTATATCCTTATATCTATAAAAATGAAATTCAAAATCGATGTTTGTTATTGCATAGCGCAAAATCTACTGAATCAATCATTATGAAATTTCGCATGTAGGTAGCTGAAGATTTCGTTTAACATATAGGCTATTCAAAAAACTAAAGATGTTAATGTGCTTTTTTTAAAAAATAAAAAAAACCAACAAGCGATAGTTCCAGTCTTTTACCGCTTGAGCGCAGCACTGGTCGCGACGATAAATGAATTTGATTGGTTAATAATTAACATGTGGTTTGTTTACACGTTGAATGTTAGTTTGTTCATACGATAAATGTTTTTAAAAGGTAAGATTATCCAATCGCCGTGAAACTTTAGGAAGTTATTTACTATACTACTGGGAAGATTTCTGGTTTGAATTCGATTTGAAATAAATATTCTTTGCAATTTTATTTGCAAATTTTCTACTTTCACTCGCAAGCAGCGGCTCTCGCGGCTTCTGGTGAAATTACATTTATAAATTGTAAAAATGCTAAAATATGTTCCAAGTATAATAAATTTAATTAGAAATATGGTAATATAATATTCCAAAGACGCGTTGTAAAAAAACTTGGCATTTCAATATTAATATAAATTTAAAGAAAATATTGTAACGTTTTTGTGTTAAATGTTAAAATGTAATGTTAAAATATATTTTTACATTGTTAATTTAATTTGCTGTTGTTTTATAAAAATGATGATGCAACTTTAATTGTTGTTGTGAAAATATCTTTATTTACTGAGCTGCTAACCATAATAAATGATTTTTGAGCCCCTAATTGTTGATTATTATCGTTTGTTTATATAAAAAAATCACATTGTATGTGATGATGATAACAAAAATGAAATTTTTAATTTCATTGAGAAAAAAGAAATAATTAATTATCAAATTCACAAAAGTGACAATATCTTATTCAAAATAAAATAAAATGTTTTCAAAAAATTATGTGTTTCAAAAATATATTTAAACGCATATAACAATATTTATATTTATATACGTTTATAAATCAATATATAGGTGGATTAGATGTTTTCTAGAATCGTTTTAACAAATGTTTGTTAGGCAAACTTTTACTCAGATAAAAACCGGGCGAAGCCGGGTACATTCGCTAAATACAGGTATTTACAAATCTTCGTTTGTGGCAAGATACTATTCCTTCAACTTCAAATTACCGAGTGGACCAATTAATACTGATTTTTTTAAACCTATCGAGTATTTTTCAAGGGACTGGGAAAATATTATCGAGAGTGTAGACAATATAGATTCAGTAGGGATAGGATGTTTGCTAGAATCGTTTTAACAAATGTTTGATAAGCAAACTTTTACTTGGGTGAAAATGGGGCGAAGCCGGGAACATATATATATGTTTGTCGGCTATGCACGCCCTCAATATGTAACTAATCTCGCTGAAATTTGAACAGGACAGAGAGTTAAATCTGGAAGTTTTTTGGTCGCACTTTAACCAAGAAAAATTATATTTAACCAAGTACTGAGCAACAATATTTTTTAGCCAGAAATGATGATGACAATATTGCTGTATCATGCTTGATTGCATTAAAAAATTCTTTTGGGGAATTATCACTAAAGCAGACCACGGGCGAAGCCAGATAATGATTAGTAGTAGGCAGGAACAAAATTCCACCAGCGAAACATTCACTCGAGCAGAAGACACACGAAGCCAGGTCATCTCTATATATAAAATATCGTTTCTCAGCCTTTTGGCTAAGATTATGTAGTATATCTCTAGGTATTTTTATTTATGTATATCTTTTTAAAAATCTATTCAGTAGAGAGTGGATATGTTTGCTCGAAAAATAAATTTCATATATTATATAAATATATGACGTAACGAATTATATTATCATTATTATCATAATATTCTGTGTGTTCCCGAATATTATTATCAATAATATTCGTTAGGCAAACTTTCACTCGGATAAAACCCGGGCGAAGCCGGGTACACATCCGCTAGTATCATATATATATATATATAACCAATTCTATATTAATAAACCTTCCATCACCTGACCTTGGATAACTCAGGATTTTGAAAATATTTGGGAAAAAAAGGATTTATTAAATGAAAAATAACTTTATTACTATTGTGTATACTGATAATTAAAGAAAAATTGTAGATACACTTAATCCATCTATGCATATATTAATATTAAAGTAGCATATTTAGGTCCATACAAATACTTATTAAATGGAGTTTGAAATAAAAAAATAGAGTGCTTACCTTCAGGATTGGATTCTGAAGGATTGCCTTCAGATTTATGATCAGACTCTGCACAAGGAAAAACAAGAATTTTGTAACAGTTTTTTTAGGTAGAATTTTTATATTTCAACATTTATATTAGAATATTGTCACACTACTCTGTGGGACCTACACAATGAATCATCACCAATCAGGTGACTTTACCTCGGTACTTTATTTGTGAATATTAGGTTTATATCTCAGTTTTGACATCTAGTAAAATTTGTATATATATAAATACTTTCTTCATTGACATATATTTATTTTATCTAATGAATATTCATTCTGGTCTCACTTATAATCTTGATACGGACCAATCGAATGTGGACATGAAGCCAAGTTCCCAGGATGGTGCATCATCTGGTTTAGATGTTGGATCTGATTCTTTAATTTCAATCGAGCATATAACCATCTGAAAGTATGATGGAATATATAGAGATCCCAGAGATTGAATCCGTAGAAGAAATGAGATTCAAATACAAATGGGCATATTATATCATCATATATGCTGATATGAACTTTCTAGGTATAGCCGAGATGTGGTATGACTTGTACAAGCTTAATTTAAATAAATAAGAATTGTTAAAAGAATGTCTAATTGAAGATTTTCTGGAATGCAAAATTGGAATGAGCCTGCGACTAGATATGCAGAAGGGATTCTATTGTTCAATAAGTTTGAACCAAAATGGAAGAGAAGGAAAAAATTAACATTGTAGTAGGTGGGTAAAAAAGGATATTCACAGCACGCTATTTTATTTACCCTGATTTAATTGAGGCACTGCTGAATACTTGTAAGAAATTAGATTCATTCCAGATACTGCACACAACATTATAAAAAATACTGGTAGTATTCTCAAAAGTCAGAAATAGAAAATATGCCTATGTTATTTAGATGATGTCATTATATTAAGCCATGATTTTTAAAATCATCTTTTTCTCTCTCGAGACTGGAGTGAGACAACTTTCAAATGTTTCTGTGAATCTAACTAAAAATTACTTGTGAAAAAATAAAGATATTGAAACACTGGGCCACACAACAAGCCAACATGGAGTAAAGCCATCAGATCGGAATATCGAGGCAGTTAAATATTTTCTGAAACCAAAAATTAAAAGAGGGGCAATCATTCTCAAAATATTATCCAGAATGTAGTTTTCTAAATCAAGCTATGCATAGTGGCATGAAGATAGTGTATAATTTATATATAATAAAAATTATTTCAAATAAAGAATCCCAGAAAAAGATAGTTTCACAGACTTTGAAAATTTTTGAATTTAAAACATTGTGTGCATGTGTTAAAAGGAGGCACCACTCCCTTGAAAAATGCATAAAATTATCTGTCTTCTCTACACAGAGTACACAGATTCAAATTAGTTATTTTTTTAGTTAATTAGTTTACTGCTTTTTGATCTTTTAAATTCGATATTCTAAATAATACTATATATATTATATTGAAAAGTAAAATAAAGTTAACGGTGAAACAAAATGAGATTAATTGCAAAATTTGCATATTTGATGATTGTTTTATACATGGTGATTTGCATAACAAAGCCAAAAGAGCTTACGGTAAAATTTGCCGATTTTAAGACTAAACTCAATAAGATGAAATATTACAGGGATAGAACTGGTATAACTTTGATGGACTGTTCGATGGCTTACTGGCTGAAAGTGAGCACGGCCTTACTGATAATTGGATGTGTAGAACTAAATCCAGGGCCGAAAATACGGCCACATTGACAAATATGCCTCACTCAACTCCGGACCAGGCACCGATAAACGATTTGAAGCTACTGATAATTAACCTTTCGGCTGAAGTGAATAGATAGGGAGAGAAAATGGATGCAAGATTGCTTAATATTGAGCAGAAGATGGAGGATATGGTTCGAAGAATGACTGGAATAGAAACATCTATAGCTTCGTTCACAGATGCACTGGCGACTAACACAAGGTCAATTTCTCACAATACCCTAAAAATAAGGAATCTGGAAGAAAGCACGGAGGCTTTGGAGAGACGAGCCCGAGAAAACAATTTAATAATATATGGCATCGAATCAGCAGAGACTGACAGTCGGGAATTGCTGCTACAAAAGGTCAAGAAGTTAATGGCGGAAGATATGCAGATTACTGATGATGTGGTAATTGCCAAATGTCATCGCCTGGGCAGGGAACCAAAGGCGCCTATTCTGATTGAAGTTCCTGATCACGAGTCCAGAATAAGTCTCCTAAAGAACTCATCCAAACTTCGAATACTCAATATTTTTATGAGCAGGAATTTCAGCCTCCATATTAGAGAGCAGAGAAATTTTTTGATAGAAAAGAGAAAGGAACTTTACAAGAAAGGCATAAGATTGAAGTTGAGGGATAATAAACTTCTCCTAAACGGCACCAACTATATGGTAGTGGAGGGACAGGTGGCGAATGCCAAAGGAGAACCAATATAGCTAGAGGCACACCCGCGGATCTCCGTAAATAGAGATGTAAATATTCAGGTAATAAAATACATACAAATGAAGATGCACAATCTAGAAACAAAACTCAACTCATAGGAACTCCTCATATTTCACATAGCAAGACTCATACCATTAAAGAAAGTCAACTTAAGAGCACAAATCTGAAACATAATAAAATTAAGACCGAAAAAATAAAACCAATGGTGACATAGGCAAAAACGAACGATTCATGTATTGGAATATAAACAGCTTTTTTAGGATAAATTCTCTCTTCCCACTGTTTGAATATTTGATACAATTTGAGATGTTCGTGCTTACAGAAACTTGGTGCCACTTCAATATCGACTTGAATCTGGCGAACTTCGGAATGTATCAATCACCTGCTGTAAAGTCAACAGATAAAAGGAGAAGCTCTGGAGGTGTAATTCTTGGCATAAATAAAAAACTACAGCCCCAAATTGACAATGTTGAAATTGAAACCTCTTGGATTGCAGTCACACATTCAATCCAAATTTAGACAATGACTCCCCAGCGTTCTGTGCAATATTCGTATATCTACCCCCAAACGATACACATGCTACAAACCTTGGACGACTATTTCCTTTGATGGAAAATAAGATATATAACGGTCTTGAAATAATACTGGTCGGCGACCTGAATGTCCGTATTGGCAATCTGGGGGGTTACCATAATTTGATAGATACTTCAAACCTTATTTCAACTACCTGGAATTCCTGTTATCTAACAAAATCTGCCAAAGCGGAAATACTTATTGACTTTCTTGACAAAAATTATTTAACCATAATAAATGGTAGATCCATTAATGATAAAAGTGGTAAATTTACATTCATCTCCGGAAGAGGCTCTTCTGTGATAGATCTGGCGATTGTCTCACCTGCGGTGCTTGAATACATAGCAGATTTTGAAATTGGTTGTATGCCATATTCGGATCACTTACCAATAATATTAAAGTTTATCAGCCCAAATAATAAAACTGAAAATTGTTACATGGAGCCTAGTGCTAAGATTAAATTTTCCTGATCAGTAGATAAAATCCCAACATATATAGAAACTTTAAAAGAATTAACTCCCGAACATCCAACTGACTCCACAATTGATATCCAGGCTGATGATTTTACTGGTTTAATTCAAACAGCAATGTTGCGCTCGGGGACGCGGATGGAGGCAAAAACAAAAAATATAAATCTAAACCATGGTTTGACAAAGACTGTTATTTGGCTAAAAAGGAAATGAAACAAAATCTTAAATTATACATAAAACATGATATCTCTGCAGATAAAATTGCATACTTGTCGAGTAAGAAGAAATATTCAGCTATCCTAAATCTCAAAAAAAGGGACTATACTGACAAAATTCAAGTTATCCTCAGTAATGTAAAAGATTCTTCCCAGAAGACTGGGAAGACTATTAATTCACTTAAATATAGGAATAACCTACAAGGTGAAATTTCTATTGCAGACTGGCAGGTGTTCTATCGGGAGTTACTTTGTTCAAATCCAACAAAAGTTGTACAGCTACCACTTGAGATATTGGACATTGACCCCGAATTAGATTGTGAAATATCTCTAACTGAGGTCACCATGGAAATTTCCAAATTGGGTAAAAATAAGGCTACAGGACTTGATGAAATTCCCAACGAAGCGATTAAATATTTATTAGAAGAACATACAATTTATCTCAGGAACTTATTCAATAAAAACTTAGGGACATCCCAAGTTCCTCAACAATGGACAAAAACGATAATCCACCTAATATTTAAAAATGGAGATCCGGACAACCCTTCGAATTACAGAGGAATATCCCTGATTTCTAACCTATCGAAATTATTTACATCTATCTTGAAGACAAGATTGAATGATTGGATGGAGAGAAAGTCAATTTTGGGCGAAAATCAGGCTGGTTTTAAAAAAGGCTACTCTTGTTAGGACCACATTTTCACGCTCGTATCATTAATTCAAATGACCCTTAGCCGTAGAAGGGGAAAGTTATATGCCTTCTTCATTGACATAAGGAAGGCCTTTGATACTGTGCCGCACCATCTACTTTGGAAAAAATTGAAATTAAATGGTCTGAGCTGTCGATTTATTAAACTAATTAAGAACTATTATACCCAAATGACGGCAACAGTCAGATGGAGGGGTACCTTCACGGAGGCTATCAAAATACAAGCGGGAGTATTGCAGGAGGAGCCGTTGTCACCTTATTTATTCATTTTCTTCCTAAACGATCTGGTACCCCTGTTCGATGAATCAGAATTGCCAGGCATAAATCTTGAGAATTATGGAACTATACACCTTTTACTGTAGGCAGACGACATAGTGATCCTAGGAGAATCGAAAATAAATTTGCAACTGAAGATTAACTTACTTAAAAAGTTGAATCATGAAAATTTCTCTTATAGAACTGTAAAAAGATTATAAAAACGAAGAGAAAATTATTTATTTTTACTATACATGGGCTACGAGCTTTCGGGCAGCCTCGCCCTTCTACAGGTAAAGATACATGGTGGCAAAAGGCTTTTTTTATAAGATTCCGTTTTTAAAATATATTTACATATAAGAAGAATATAGGACGGTTAAAATATAATTTAAGATAAGAAATATTTTGCAAATCTAAAACTATTGTATATGATATTTACAAAAATATGCTAATCATGTAACGTCATATGACAATCAATTGGCAAATTAGCAGATGGTTATACTATGAAAATATACAATGAAACCGGACAACGAATGTTCAACCCGCCATCAGCGGCCACATTGGTTTAATGGTTATTTAGGTTATTACATATGTCCTGGTATTGTGTAGGCAAATCTATGTGTCGGTTATAGTAAAAATAAATAATTTTCTCTTCGTTTTTATAATCTTTTTACTTAAAAAGTACTTAAAAGAGAACTGCCTAAAGTTAAACCAAAAGTTAATAATAACCTCGTTAATTCGACACACCCAAATTCGACACTCTACTTTAATTCGACCATATTCTGATGTCCCGACCTCCGGCCTATCAAATAACAAACGGTAATTCGACAGTATCGATAATACGACAGTTCCGATAGTTCGACCATTTTAAAATTCGAAATTTCGACAGTTGAATGTTTTTTTACATACAACTTTACTGTTAAATATGGTATTACGGCGGCGACGATCGGCGGGCGCCGATAGGATCGCGCCTGCGCACTTTTGGTTTCTGTTAGTTTAAGTTTCACTTTGCAGTGCCGTTGCGCAATGTCGTGAGTGTTATTGTTTTTTTTTACGTGGGGATTTAGGAATCGCGCGCTAATTAATAATATTATTTTCTTTTTAATTTTTAGCATTAAAATATTTTAGTTATTTTAAAATTTACAAATAATTTCCTTTTAAATAAATAAATCTTCATAAAATGTAGCCACAAAGATTATGATAACATTTTATTTCAATATTCCATTTCCATGCTATTATAAAAGATTTAAACACAAATTCAATAACACCTGCAGCAGCAGTGGATGTCTTTAATACAATAATTAAAACACACTCCAGAGGAAGAAAGACATGCATTTTTTTTTTTTTTATATACCATCTGGAATACATCCTGAATAGGATTTCAGTGCAAAAACAGACATCTATAAAGGATTTTTTAAAAAGATCTTCATGATTATTTTTAAATATTATTTTAAAAAATATATATATGCATGATTATTTTTAAATATTATTTTTACATTTTCTTTTTATTTTCCATATTTATTTCCTTTCAACTGCTATATTCTTCAATTAGAATAAAATATTATTTGTAATTATTTATGTTTCAAAAATATGTATTATTGCGATTTTGTCCCTGATATTAAAGTTAACCATGAAAATAAAAAAGAATACAAAAAAATACACACACAATGGTTTTAATTAATATGATCAATTTATATTACAAAGCTATTTTTAAAAAAATATTATTTTAGTGAGTTAGATGATTACCTAATCATCTGAATAACTTTAATTCAACACTTCCTTTAATTCAACTGAAAGCTCTGATTCCTTGGCGTGTTGAATTTAAGAGGTTCGACTGTAAATCTAAAATAATGGTGTTTAGAAACGGTGGAAGGACAGCTCGTTCCGAGACATGGTTTTGGGGTCAGCAACCCCTGACAATAGTAGCTAAGTATACATATCTGGGTTACCCTCTGACTACAAAAATTTTGACCCAATATGCTTCCCAATACTTTAGAAACAAAGCACTGAATGCAATTAATGCACTTTGGAGAATCCTTACAAAGGCGCGAATAAAGTCCTTTACCTCAGTGATGAAACTTCTTGACACTGTTGTTCTTCCTACGTTACTATATGCGGCACCAATGTGGGCAATTAACCAGCTGAAGACAGTCAATAATATCCAAGATGCATTTCTTCATCGTCTCTTAGACTTACCAAACTTCACACCAGGATATATCCTCAGAAGAGAATGTGGAAGAATATCAACTGAAATTAATGCTCTAAAACTCACATTAAAGTTTTGGGTCAGAATCTTAAAAATGGAGACGAGCAGATTACCACATGCTTGCTTAAACTATCTCTGGAAAGTCACCGCGAAAAAGGAAATAGAAAACAGTTTTACTCAAAATTTAATAAAAATTCTAGACCCTAAGGGATATTCCTTTCTTAAGGGCTGCGAAGACTACTTAGCCATACAGAAAGAACTGCCAGGCATAATTAGAACCACCACAGACCAACTAATTCAAAACGATCAGATGAAAATCATTGATTCAACCCACTTTGCTCACTAAAATTTTTTGAGTGAATCATTCATGACAGAGGAGTACCTACGATTAAATATCTCGCTTCCCAACAAAAGACTAGTTGCACAACATAGTTTTATGGCAATTTTTCAGGGAAGAAAGAAAAGACTTCTGGAAAGAAAATGGCCGGAACTGTTTACTTTGTAAGGATCTCATGGATGATAATTTGGTTCACTATTTCTTCCAATGCCCTCTCTTAATAGAAAAACGTACTGAAATTTTCCCAAGCCCTAACTTTGGTCAATTTAGATACCATCGCATATGTCAACTTCTCTCTTCAGCTCTGGATGATGAATTACTGATTGTTAGATACTTTAAGTTCTGCACAGAAGCTGGGCGCATGAGAAAGAATGCAGGGCAAAGGATACGGGAGGATGACCTATCTGTAAATAGGTAACTGAATGTGAGACAAACTTTATTTTGTTGTAAATGTTTCCTCTTCCCTCTCCTCTTGATGTGTAAATATGACGAATCCTATATGTGGCGGAATGCCCTAAATAAAGGCTTTTTGTTTGTTTGTTAGTTTACTGCTTTCAAATAGCACCAAAAATGTCCAAATATTTTTCATTAAAAGACTAATTTTTCATGAACCAGTTATTTGCATCATTTTACATGAAATTCTTTTCTAAAATTTAAAAGTTTAGAGATCCCTATTATATTTATTAGTTGAATTTTAAATAAATATATATATATATATATAGATAAACAATTTGAATCAATTGAAGGTAATAAAACAAATCCAAATAAATAGTGTGATGTTTCGGGAGCCACAATTTTACCGAAATGTCTCGCACTATTTATTTTTTTGTATTTGGTCTTACTACTTTATGTTTCTAATCTATAATCCGAATTGTACCTTATTGAATTTGAATCAATTGAAAATTAAAATTAGTGTATAGTGACTTTATCTAATACAGTTAAGCTTCAGTAGCAGCATTCTTATCAGTCATGTGTCATTTCCTAAAAGTGGTTATGAAGATGTGGTCTAATTTTAATTTTCATAAGACCTCTTCATGAAATTATTTTAAAAAAATCGCAAAGAGATCTTACCATTTGGTTTTCTATTGGTAAAAGGAATGGAATCAGTTTGTATATCTTGATTTCTGTGACAACACAAATTTTCATTTTTAACATTTTTAATATTATAACATTTATATGATAAAAATATTCAAAATTATATTATAAGCTATGTTATTATGACTTGTGTTGTCATGAAGTATCAATTTGACATGTTGGGGCACTCATTAGGGTTGTCTTAAATTTCTTGGTGTAACTGCATTAATTGTTGATAGCTATGAGCAGTAGCAGTTTGTAGTAAAAGATGCTGTGCAAATCCCACCAAATGCACAAAACCTTCTTGCTGTGGATATTGGAATTGGTGGTCCAAGTGGTTGGTGTCTTGTGCTTACTCATGTTTTCATACTCTTTGCATTGTAAAAGTACACCCATTTTTTATCCCGTCACATGAGGATGAATAAAAGACTTTCTTTGAAACCTTTCCAAAAGAATTTTAGACATTGATAAAGCACAATTTGGATAATAGATTATAATAAAAGAAACGTTGCCGAAACGTCACACACTAATAAATTATTTGGATTAGGTCTTATTTTCTTTTATTAATTTTAGACATTGTTCTTTGATTTTCCCTATTCCTTTCACTCAATTTATGAGGGAGGCATTTTCCTTCCTTCTGGATCTTTATCATAGCATGAAAACAAAGTGAAACAGCCTGTAAATGAAGTTGAGAGAAACAGCTATCTGTTCTTATGATTGAGCATTGTCTTCATTCAATAATGCTTGCAGTGCCTCATCCTCAAACCTATTGGTGGCTTTCTATGTTCCATATCATTGATGTCAATATTTACAGGATTTGAATCATATAAACCACTCTTGACAAGTTCTCAATGAAGGAGCAATGTTTTTCATAGGTGCTATAGAGCATTTGAAAAGCTTTAATTGTACTTTTCTTAAGTTTGAAAATTAAAGCAAAGCTTCCTGAAAATTACTTTCCAGGCACAAAAGTTGACACCTAAAGAGCTTAAAATAAAATTCCATAAGCTTTTATATTGTAGCAAAATATTCCTCCTCTGGAACATCTTCTTTAACCCCCTTCTCTCCCTTCCCTTCCCCCCTGGCATCCACGTTCAGGCCTTCGCCGACGACCTGCAAATCCTTATTTCTGGTTCTCCCTCTTGCCTCCCTTCCCTCACCCAATCCTCACTTGACCTCATACACTCCTGGTGTCTTGATAACAAACTCTCCCTCTCCCCCCATAAACCCCTTGTCTTACCCATTTTCTGCAACCCTCCTCATCTCACAATTGACAATACCCCACTCACCTGCCCCGAATCCCTTACCATCCTTGGCGTTACATTTGACGAGCGTCTTTCCTTTACCCCTCACCTTTACCGAGTCTGCGAAAAGGCCTCCTCCCTCCTCGGTAGGGTCTCCCAATGCTCTAACGCCATCTCTGGGTTCGGCTTCGTCGCCAGGAGACGCTTCTACTGCGGCGTCGTCGAACCGGCCATCACCTACGCCGCCCTCATTTGGTGTGATGCTGTCAAACTCCGCGTGGGCAAGTCCAGCCTTCGCTCTTTACAGTGCAAATTCTGCGTCCATGCCATTCAGGGGTTCCGCACGGTCCCTACCCACACCGCTATCGCCCTTCTACACGTCCTTCCCCTTGACCTCAAGGTCCTCCTCCTCTCTTCCCTCCTTCGCCCCCCGGCCTTCTACCCTTTACTCCCGAACCCCCCCTCCCCCTTTCCGCTTCCCCTCTCCCCCACTCCTCCCTGACCTCTCCTTCTCGCTTCTCCCCCCTCCGCTCCCGACTTCGATTACTACACCGATGGGTCAAAGTCGCTGAGCAGTGTCGGGGCTGGCGTTGCCAGGTTTTCTTCTCCTCCCCTCTCCTCTCGCTTTCCTCCCCTCAGCCTCTCCATTTCCTTGGCCTCTCACTGCTCCATTTTCCAGGCTGAATGCTCCGCCTTTCGGTCCGCCCTCTCCGATCTCTGCAGCCTCCCCCCCTCCCTCTCTGCAGCCATCTCCTCCGACTGCCTCTCTCTCCTCTCTGCCCTCTCTTCCCCCCACTCCACTCACCCTCTCATTGCCCAATGCCAAACCCTCCTCTACTCCCTCCTCCCCTCCCGCAACCTCACCCTCCACTGGGTCAAAGGTCACTCCGGTAATCATGGCAACTGCCTTGCCGACACTCTTGCCAAAGGCGCCACCATCGCCCCTTCTCTCCCACCACAATATTCCCTCGCCCCTAAAACTACCCACCAAAAATTCCTCTCCCGCCATGAGGAATTCATCTCTGCCAAGCCCAGCTTCTTTCTTAGATTAGGCCTTTCCCCAAGCTCACTCTCCTCCTCTCATAACTTCCTCCTCCCAAGCTCAGCCATCGCCACCGGTCTACTCACCGGCCATACTTTCATTGCCGCTTTCCCCCACAGGAAAACCCCTCCCCCCCTTCAATCCCACCTGCCCTCACTGTAACCAAGCCCCCGAAACCATCAAACATGTATTTTTCGACTGCCCTAACCTTGACTCCCTCCGCGCTACCTTTTTTTACAATTGCCTTTCCGACCTCGGTCACATCCCTACTTATCTCCCTCAGCTCTTCTCCTCTAGCAAAGCCTGGGCCCTCACTCTTGATTTTACCACCCACTCAAATAGGTTTATCCCATCCAACATCCCACAATCCAGTTCCGACTCTGATACCTCCACTTAACACAACCTCTCCCTCACACCCCTCACTCACCCTCACCTCCTCCTTTCCACTCACCCTTCAACCTTTGGACGGATGCCAATACACCCAACACATCTCTCTGTACTGTGGACTTCTGCCACTTTTTTAGTTTGTTTTATTTAACTTTTTTTTCACTTTTTCTCCTTGTACATAGCCTTCTCCTTTTACACACACTCCTTTCCCCTCCCCCTTTTTTTATTTTTTTCTTTTTTCTTTTACCTTACATTTTACTCTTTGTCCCACTCTTTTTTCCCTCGTACATACCCTCTCTCCCCAATTTTCTTTTTCTCTTTCTCACCCCTTGCCTTTTCCTTGCCCTCTTTTACCCCTTCCTTTGACCTCTCTTTTGTTTACTCTGTTGCTCCTTCTGTACATACCCCTTTCCCTTGCTGTTTTCGCCCTTGTTGTTGTTTACCCGTTTTCCCCGCCCCCTTTGTATTTAACTCTCCCCATTTGCTACCTACCTAAACTTTGTACTTTTGTTTACTTTAAAATAATTGGAAAAAAAAGGGTAATTTTGCAATATGCCAGACTTACTTGGAGCCTGGCGCTGTACTTGGTGCTTCCTTGGTTCCCTCTTTAACCACACTCTCGCCCTCTTCTTCCCCGGGGTGCTCACTCGCCCTGCCTGCGCCTCTCCGCCCTTCTCCTTGGCCCTCCACCGCTGCGGGCGCTTGGCGACACCTAATCATGAGTCCCGCCTTAGAATGCTTGTCCGAAGCATGTAGAAGGCTTAACAATAGTATATGTAATGAAAATAAACGATAGCAATGTGTTTCTTTAAACATGAAAATCCCACACAACCTAATTATAGAAAACCTCCGTTCATTGCTTTCTTCGCACAGCATCCCGAACCCTGAAATAGAAGGAATCATTTTAATGTTTGAATCATGCTTGGCAACATCTAACTTCAGCTTCGAAGATCAGCTTTTTAAACAAATCTGTGGATCTCCTATGGGCAGCCCTTTATCCAACATTGCGGCAGAGCTCGTAATGAGCGCCATTGACAGCTGGATTTTGGAACAGAAACATCTCCGAATAGAAGTTTGGAAAAGGTACCTGGACGACATTTTTTGCATATGTCACAAGGATGATGTCCTATTGGTGTTGGAAGCCCTAAACTCTTACCATACACGTCTCACTTTCACAATAGAACATGAGTCCCACAAAGTTCTGCCATATTTGGACATTCTTTTTATCAAAACTGATGAATCATACCACACAACAGTTTATTACAAAAAATCCATAAAACCATCCTATCTCCTTTTTGATTCATATAACCCAATAGGCCACAAACTCACAGTCGTCAGAACACTCACGAAAAGAATTCATACACACTGCTCCACCCCAGCCTTCAAAAAAATAGAAAAGACAACCATCATCAGTAATCTAAAATCAAGAGGCTATCCACTTCCCTTTATACTTAGACACAGTTTTAACCCTTCCAAGCACACTCAACCCGCAGTAAACCGTAACACCTGCATTATACCTTATTCCTTTGAAAATCAATCAATAGCCCACTCCCTCAAAAAATTTGGTTTAAGAACCTTTTTCACCAATCACCTCTCAATAGGCCAAATACTCCGGAACCCCATCACCAGATCCAATATTAAGAAACGTCCCGACCAGCAACCATATGCCATTTACTCCATAGGTTGCCAAGATTGTAACGCAAAATATGTGGGTGAGACTGGCCGCTTCATTTATAACAGAATTTCCGAGCACAACAGAAATATAATTAACAAAGATCCCAAATCTTTGATCGTTCAGCACACCTCAAAAACCGGCCATACCTTTAACCTTTCCGACCCAACCTGTCATTACCACAACATCAAATCCAAATATCAAAGATTATTAAGAGAATCCTTCGTCTCTCATGATTTAAACAGTATCAACAGGCGTATAGAACTACCATCTCAGTACCACTCATTTAGGAAAAAACAGCCCAGCCCTTCCTTTTCACCAGATCCTTCCTCATCTTCCCCAGTTTGACCTTCACACCCATAGCTCTATACACCATGTTTTGTTCGTATGTAGATGGAATTTTACTTGCGTCTTAATTTTCGAACGTGTAGATGTCCTGCAGTCTGGCGAAATTTATATATTATTTTATGTAAATGTGTTTATATTTATCTTATTTTTATATTTTTATTTTCTATCTTCGTTAGGTGTATGTAAATAATATTGTACATCTATATATACTCTTTCTTTCTCTCAGCTTATAGCTCGGCCTGTGGAAGGAGCGATGAGATCCGAAAGCTTGCATTAAATTTTCACGTTTAAAGAAACACATTGCTATCGTTTATTTTCATTTCATACTTTATAGCAATTCTTTTGTATATGTAGCAAAATATTTATTTAATATATATTAACAGATTATTAATTTTGTTATATTTGGCTACTGACAAGAAAGCATCAGATCTATCTCAGTAGCAACAAGATTTGCAAGATGTGGGTCACAGCTCCCATAGGGAAAGAGCAAAATATTATTTATTTTATAAACATATTATCAATTTTGATATTTATAGTTTGCTACTTTGTAAACTTGACTCACATTGCCTCTAATATTTTATTAATTTTAATTTTCTCTTGCCTAAAATAAATTTCCTTGTGTTATCCTAAAGTTTGTCTTTCCTAATTTCTGAAAGGTCATTGAACTTGATTTCCTCCTTTTTGGTGTTATACACATTTCCCAAGCAGGTTTCCATAATTGAAGCAAATAAAAAGTAAATTCCCTTTTAAGGTCATTGTATTTATTTGTTGTCTCCCATGTCGTTGGTGATCCTGAGTCTTCATACGTCCTCTCTCTCCAATAAATAATTAAGATATAAACAATGTTACAGAATAAATTATACTATATTCCATAATCTGTTAATTTCGAATAAATTTAGAATATATATATATATACTAGCGGATGTACACGGCTTCGCCCGAGGTTTTACCCGAGTAAAGGTTTGTCTAACGAACATTTGTTAAAACAATTCTCTATAAACTTATAAAAAAAAAGAAAAAAAAAAGATATATTTTGATAATTTGAAACTCGTAAATTTGAATCTCTCGATAAAGTGAACATTTTTTCCCGGTCCCTGTGTGCCGTGTCATCCTGAATTTTGTCTTTCCTAATTTTCTACATTACAAAATCATTTTATCTAGTGAACATTTTTCCCGGGTTCTTGAAAAATACTCGATAAGTTGAATAAAATCAATATTAATTGGTTCCCTCGGTAATTGGAAGTTAAAGGAATAGTATCTTTGCCTTGGAATTGTATTATTATTCTTGTCTCAAAAAATTGCTGTGTCATCCTGAATTTTGTCTTTCCTAATTTTCTACATTACAAAATCATCGTTTTATCTAGTGAACATTTTTTCCCGGTCAAATATTTGCCGTGTCATCCTGAGATAATCTTACTTTTGATAAATAATATTTAAGATAACAAACTTAGTGATAAGAAAACTTGTTATCATCGTCACAATGGGGGCGCTGCTTGCGAGTTAAATCTACAAATCTGCAAATAACTCTAAGGATATTCAAGATATTCATGAAATTATTTTTCCAAAACCTTCCCGGTGATATACCTAATAATATCCCAAAATTTCACGGCGATTGGATGTATGGTTTTTGAATTTATAGAGTACAGACAATCAGACAGACAGACATTTAATTTTATATATATAGACTAGCGGATGTACCCGGCTTCGCCCAGGTTTTTCTCGAGGGAATGTTTGTAGTCTAGTAATAAGAAAATATACTACACCTAAAAACTATCAGAGAAAAGGGAAACCACGGAAGGTGAACAGAAAAATGCTTACAATGGATGTATATGTTTACGATATCAAGTTAAATAAAAACAAAGATAAAATTTGCATATGTTGGTCACTATAAATTTGTATATTTGTTAGGCGAAATTAGAAACATGATAATTATCTTAAAATTGCTTGTATTGAATATTTTTTAGATTGAGATTATTAGCTAGTATGTAAAAAAATTAACTCTGTTGAAATTTAATTTTGTATTCATATATAAATAAAATTAACTCTGTTGATTTTTTTTTGTATTTAACCGATAACAGCGAAGTTACGCATGTTAATGTTAGGAAATATATTTTGATGTTAAGCAAAACCTGCTCCATCTCGTTTTACATAAATGTTGAAAATTTGGTTGAAATTGATGCATTGTAACGAAAGTTTTTAGTGATGTCCACTTATGAAATTTCCATTTTATTAATATAGATATATCAGAGAATATTTTTAATATATGCAGGGCACATTAAACATGATGCAACACTTCCCCCTTCGAGAAGTTGTCACATCCTCATGAATAACCTCATCAATTCTTTTATAATAATGTTTGGGTCTTGAAACGTAAACTATCAGCAGGTCTTGGCCAATGAATATCTATTTGTTCTATTAGATAATTGACGCTAGACATCTTTAATATTCTATATATGAACCAAATTTTTTTTCACTAGTTTTTCACTTTCCTATTTTCCTAATTGGTGTCTGAACTGCCACTAATTCTCCTGGTTCATGGCTTATTTACTTGTGTTTCTTGCCATATTTCTTTTTCAGTTTTTCTTAGGTCTTCTCTGTGTTGTTAATAACTACTCGTCATGCTTATTTTATCTAAGTGATTTTTTATGTATTCATCATAATCATTTATGCTGGCATCCACTGAGATATCCCCATCGTCTAAATGGCTTCCCTTCCAAACAACAAGAAAATGGAAAGTAGCTCTTAGTTTCTTGGATTACTGTGTTGTGTGCATGAGTAATAAATGGAAGCAAATCGACCCAATTCTTTTGATCGGTGTTCACATACATGCTAATCGTGTTAATTAATTTTCTATTAAGCCACATTCTGTTAGTCCATTAGTCTTGGGGTGGTAGCTGGCTGTAAAGCAATGTTTAATCTTCCACATTTTCATTACCACATTCATTAAATTGTTGCTAAACTGTGAACCTTTGTCGCTAATATGAAACTGTGGAGCCCCATGATGAAGGAAATTATCTTCGATTAGAAATTTGGAAACTTTTTAACTGTTTCTTTCACAAGGTAATAAGACCAAATCCAAATAAATAAATAGTGTGTGACATTTCGGCAACAGATTTGTTACCATCTTGAGACAAAAGTATTGAATGAAAAATACATTAAGTACTTTTGTCTGAAGATGGTAACAACGCTGTTACTGAAATATCACACACTATTTATTTATTTGTATTTGGTCTTATTACCTTGTGTTTATAATCTGTAATCCAAATTGTGCCTTATCAACTGTTTCTTTCGAGACTGCTTTTGTTTCTGCATACCTGGTGTAATAGTACATCAGCACAATTATCAATTTTTTTCTATTTCTCATAGATGGAAAGGGATCAATGAAGCCAATCCTGATTCTCTCGAAAGGGTACATAGCTGGGGGTACAGACTGTAAAAGTCCAGAAGGCAAGTGATATGAACCTTTCCTACTTTGGCAAAGATGGCACATGTCTTTACAAATTCTGCAACATTTTTTATTCTTCATTTGATATGTGGTTCTGGTGACGCTCATATAGCCATTCCGCATATAGTTGTGGGATTCACTTATGATTCTTCCCCTTCTCTTCTTTGGCACTACCAGCAACCATGCCATACCTTCAAGATTAGAATTTTTCTTGTAAGGACACCCATTTTTTTCTTTGAAGTTTTTTTGCAATTGAACATTTATTTCAATTAAGGCTTTTCTTAACATTTTCAATAAAGTCATTGTCTTCATCTATCATCTAATTCGGAAAATGTCTTTTATAATCTTCATACCATTCAGTTTCCAGTAAGGGTCCTCTAGAAAACCATCGGTGTCAAAATGCTTTTTGCCATATTTGTGTATGTCAATCATATTCTTGTCAGTCATATTCTTGCCAATCGACACTGCCCATCTTGCCAATCGACCTGTTGAATTCTTCAAGTTTTTGAGCCAGCATAAAGCATGATTATTGGTTATTATTGATGAGGCACAATTTGGATTGTAGATTATAAACACAAGGTAATAAGACCAAATCCAAATAAATAAATAGTGTGTGACGTTTCGGTAACAGCGTTGTTACCATCTTCAGACAAAAGTACTGAATGAGAGAATTTTACCACAGCATGCTTTTAAATAGTTCCTGTTATCAAGTTTGTAAACAAGATAACAGATAAGAAGATATTTATCTGATAAACAGATGGGATAAACACCTGCTGATTAATATTCTTAGAATTAAAAGTTTTTTCAAATATAATTAAAAGCATATCTATAAATATCATTTATATTTCCTCTTTCTTCCATTCTGTTAATTGTAGCACATTTCTTTTGAATGAAAAATGCTTCTTTAAATTGTCTCTTAAAATAATTTTTCTCATAATCTAGTATCTTTGTTTCTTTTAGGTTAAAATTATTATGTCCTGTGATTTTTCTATGTTCTACAAGTGCAGAATTCTCAATTTTATCCCATTTAAGAGCATATTCATGGTTTTTCATTCTTTCTTTTAAAGTTCTGGATGTTTGTCCTACATAACATTGGTCACATTTTTCACATTTCACTTCATAAATTAAACCTGCTCTATTTGGTATGTGAGTGTTCTTATGGTTGTTGATATAAATAGCAGGTTTAATTTATGAAGTGAAATGTGAAAAATGTGACCAATGTTATGTAGGACAAACATCCAGAACTTTAAAAGAAAGAATGAAAAACCATGAATATGCTCTGAAATGGGATAAAATTGAGAATTCTGCACTTGTAGAACATAGAAAAATCACAGGACATAATAATTTTAACCTAAAAGAAACAAAGATACTAGATTATGAGAAAAATTATTTTAAGAGACAATTTAAAGAAGCATTTTTCATTCAAAAGAAATGTGCTACAATTAACAGAATAGAAGAAAGAGGAAATATAAATGATATTTATAGATATGCTTTTAATTATATTTGAAAAAACTTTTAATTCTAAGAATATTAATCAGCAGGTGTTTATCCCATCTGTTTATCAGATAAATATCTTCTTATCTGTTATCTTGTTTACACACTTGATAACAGGAACTATTTAAAAGCATGCTGTGGTAAAATTCTCTCATTCAGTACTTTAGTCTGAAGATGGTAACAACGCTGTTACCGAAACGTCACACACTATTTATTTATTTGGATTTGGTCTTATTACCTTGTGTTTATTATTTTAACTTTCTGTTCTTCAGACACCTTTATTTACATAAGTGTAGTGGCCGCCATCTACTGTGCATGAAATATGATCGGCTCGTTCCCTTTCCCTTAATTCCTCATGTTATCAAATATAATGGAAAACATCATGTTTTAAAAGTGAAAATATATTTATTAGTGCATACAACAACAAAAAAGCACAAAAATAATAGATATTTTCATTTATATTTCAATATAGTATAGTATTTCTGGAAACAATCCTTTAAATAAGAGCTGGTTTGTCATTAAAGGTTTTACAATAAAAAAAACTTTTATTTTTATATCCAACAGGGGGGGGTCGGTGGAAGGCTAGTTAAACCGTTTGGTTTTTGACCACTAGGACCCGAGTTCGATTCCCGCATTGGACACTTTTCTGTTTTAAAAAAAAATGCTCCAATGGCCTCCGATTCTTGCAAAAGTCCAACCCCATCAGCGAGTGCAAGTAACCAAACGGGGCTCTGGCACATTTGTAAGTGCAAAGTCGAACTGATTTTCACATGTGTAGACATGTGGTGCGCTTACAGTAAAAGCAGTTGCTAACTACCCACCATGATTATCATGGCCTGTACCACGTGTACTAGAATTAAGCAATATATATATATATATATATCCAACAGGTGTGGATTGAGAATAACAGACCTTGAACTTTTTGACTGTCTGGATGTTAGCATTGTGGAACCAATTTTCCATCCTTTCCAAGCTTTCTGTAGTTGAAGCTTTCATACGTTTAGGACATTCATTCTGCCAGGTTTCCACAAGCTTTTTCACCAAATGTCCACGATATTTTTCGTGTATAATTATCCTTATTTTATTCGTGTTCTGGGTGTATATGATGTACGAGTTGACATTAGCCACTTCTAGGCCCCAGATAAATAAATTTCTCCACCATTTTAGTTTTTCTGAGAAAGCTGCATGTTGTACAATAGTGTGGTCAGCAACATTCATACCTCCCATATTTGATTGTGTAGTCTATAATGGCAGTGAATATTTTCTGAACCACATCTAGTTATCCTGGTGACTAGCAATGTTGAAGCTGTGTGAAATAAAGATGCAAAATGGACCACACACTTGTCCTTCCAACAGAGTGTGAATATTTTTCCTTCTCTGGCATAATTGTGGGGTCTTCTACTATTCTTACAAACTTGACTCTACAGTAGCACGCATTGTGTCCTGGACTGCTGCACTTGAAACAAATTGGTCTTCCAATATCCATCTCACCTTTATTTACATCTAGGCTCTTATTATAGACTTTCGTTTGGTAGTTCTGTTTCGAAATGTAGCTTGTCTCTGGATTGGATGGTCGTTTAGGGGCAGTGTTATATATATATAGGGCTTATAAGTTTTCTGGGAGTGTCTAGTTACTGCTGGAGCTTTCTTCAGTTTTTGGAGTTTGGAATAGCTTGGGCTATTATTGAGAATTTAGGATTTTTCAATATGTTCCCGATATTTTGCTTCTCAAATAAGTCCATCTTTTTGCAAATGACAAGAAGTTCTTTGATTATTTTAGGAGAGTTTAAGTATAGAGAGTGCAAATTAATATTCTTTTTTAAATCCCCCAATAATGTATTTTATTCTCAATTATTCTTTCAATTACCTTATTGCACAACACAAATATATCTTCCACGAACCTGATTGCTGGCTCATCCCAATGTTACATCCTATTAAGCTTCATTTTCAAATCCTTTTTATTGGTATCCAAAGAAAAATTCTGAATAAGGCGTAATTCTCTATGCTTTCCCAACTCATAAAACTGGATTTGTGCAAATTCAGTTAGGTATTGGCACTTTTAGTCATTTTTCATGGAGGCATACCTGGCAATTATGTAATCAGCCCAGTGGTAGATAAAGCTGATCTCCTCAAGAGACTCGATCAATTGGCGAGGATCTTCAGTCCCATCATACATTGGTATCTCAATGTTGGAATTGAAAATAACTAGGTAAACTCTAGTATCTCCACCAATTGTTACACTAGGTTGCAGTTCTGCAAGGTCATCAACCTTGATTTCTCCTTTCTTGCTGTTATACTAGTTTCCCGAGCGGGTTTCCATAATTAAAGCAAATAAAAAGTAAATAAAAAAAATTACCTTTTAAAGTTATTGTGTCTATTTATTTGTTGTCTTCCACGTTGTTGGTGATCCCAAGTCTTCACATCCGTCTTCTCTCTCCAAAAATAAATAATCAAGATATAAACAATGACAATGTTAAAAAAGGGATGATACTATAGTACATAATCTGTTAATATTAATTATAAATAAATTTTCAATTATTTATGAATAATAATATTTTTAATAAATGGAGGGCATATCAAACATGATGCAAAGCAATAGGTAAAATTTGATTTAGGCAAATTAAAATTGAGGAGTCATATTTGGGCACCCAATATATTGAATATTTTTATACATACAAAAGAAAATTACATAAATGTACTGTATATTATTATTTTTAAAATAAAAAAAAAATCCTACTGTATGTCACAATGAATTTAAACTATCTAGCAGAAAAAGCTATTTTTACTGAAATCAATTTACATAGAAATTATAACCTGAAAATATCTATTATTAATAGTTATTATCTATAAATATTATATACAGGGGGTCAGGTAAATTGGGAATAACTTTGGCAGTCCATAAGACAACTACTACTTTATATTAAATTTGCTTTTTTTATTCCGTAACCATATTCATGTAAAATGTAACAGTACCTTTATGTGCAGTGTCATGATGAAAATAAATGAGAATTCTAAAATCAAATGGCCATCATGTTGCTCTGCATGCCGGAAGGAGCCCTAAAGAGATAGTGAACTTTTTTAATCTGCCAAAACCACTTTTTATTGTCAAGAAGCAAAAGTTTTATGAAGCCAACAGTAACAAAGAGGAAATTACTGCAATGTCAATCGAACAGGGTAAGAGGTGATGAATTTGTCAAATATTTCAAGGAGAATATTTATGGAAGCCCTTTGGAAGAGCATGAGGGCCAAAACTAAGGAAATGGACGTTGGCTCTATGACAATTGTCAAAACTATACAGGAGAACCATATCTCAAGCCCTATGCCCTTTGGAAAGGCCAATTGCAGATTGAGAATATGCAGGATGACAGAAGAGGAAAGGCTGCAACAACCGAAAAATGACAAGTGGCGTGCTGAGGTTCTTTGCCTATGAAAAGAACTTTGACATGGACTAAAAGGTAAATCCCAAAAATAATTGCTGGATCTGTAAATATCTCTCAAAGGTACCTGTTTGGGTGTGTGTGTGTGTGTCATGATGCACACAAAATTCCCTGCCTCCATGATGGTCCTTAGCAGTGAAGGTGATGTCATGCCTCTCCATTTTTTTAGATGGGCCTTAGGATTAATGCTGACATGTCCTGGACCATTGTGAAGCCTTGGATGGACATTGGGGCCACAGGAAGGAAGTATGTCTTCCAAAAGGACTCGCCTCCAGTCCAAAAAGATACAATTGTGGCTGGCACTTAACATCCCCAGTAACTGGAATCCAGATATTGGCCCCTAACTCTCCAGACTGCAACCTCCTCAACTACTATGTATAGGGCGTTGTTGAGAGAGATGTCAACAAAGCTTCCCACAACCCCATCCAGTCTGTCAAGAAAGCGGTTCACACAGTGATGACCATGGATAAGGTAATTGTCGCCAAGGCCTGTGCTTACTTGCACACTCGCCTCAACACTTTTTTAGCTAAAAATGGAAGCTAATTTGAATAAATCCAAACTATATCATTTTATCTACTACTGTGCCAAATTTCATTTCAATTTTTTTATTTTTACTTGCAATAAATTTCAGTTAAAATTCCATTGTGTCTATCCACAATTTACCTGATACATCCTGTATAGAGAATGATGGAAATTAACCAAACAATTGTTCAAAAGGCAAACTTAAATTTTATATGGCTAATAATATACAGGGTTGGTGGTTTTGTGGTTTATAAATTTATTATTTTAAATAAATTTGGGCTTTAATTTCCTTGTTAAAAGGTTGGCTACAATTATATTAGGAGTTAACAATTTATACACAAATCTGCTTTATAAGGCAAAGCAGCTGAAGTACCTTTCTCTACTCAAAGGCATATATATTCTATACAATTTACAGAAGGATGTTATTCATATGAATGGTTAATACTTTGTCATATCAGGAGATACATTAATAGTTCTTTCAATAGGTGAGGTAGGCCCTTATATATTAATAACATCCTCCTTCAAATAAATTTGAACCAGAGCTAATAAATAAATAAACTAGCTGATTAGAGATTAGTCTTTTATCCTCTACACATCCTGTTCGTATTAACTCTCATGAAATTATATATTGTCCAAGATTTTAAACTATAAAAAATTCTGTACTATAATAAAACTAAAAGCTAGGTTTCACAATCACGCTAACAAATTTTCTGGAATCAATGTGTGCATAATGTGTAAAATTATTATTTTTAAAGGTTTCACTTTGTCAAAATTTAAATGATATCGATAAGGCACAATTTGGATAATAATATAAATGATATCTTTCAATCAAATATATATAAATATTTAATATCACACAATTTTATAATAACAAAAGAAAAATTCAACAAGCTCTTTTTATTTTCGATACTTAAGGGTGTGTTTTGAAATTAATTTTAAATTATATATTTTGTCAACAACAATGTGACATGCATTTATTCCCACCTTTTATCTTCCATCGTTTTCACCTATAAAACTATTTTAAAATTGGAATAATATAAATAATATTAAAAAACGGAACCACAAATTAACTTGGTTAATAGATAAGAAGCAGGAACGGCCTGTTGCAATTGTTTACGAAATTCACACAGCAGTGTCAAATATATAGCAGCTATTTCAATATTTATGAATATTCTAGTATTAGTTTTGTCCAGAGGTTCGATATCTTAAATAAAAGGAAACTTACGAGGCGAGATTACTGATAATTAGAAACTTATAAAGTCATATTTTCATTTATGCTTGCTTTTGAATTGATAAATATCTTCCATCTACTTATTTGTAAAATATATACAATTTGGAGGTAAATAAGTAAGTGTGTACCCAAATATATTTTTATAATCGAAATTACAAATATTTTCTTGAACAATATTTTCTAAAATCAATCTAAATGAAATACATTAAACACATATGAATATTTAAATAGAGAGAGATATTTATAAACCAGGTTCCTGGAGCGCATAGCGCCAAATACCTGGCAAAATATTTTAAATATAACGCTCGTACATAAAGCCTTTATTGGGGCATATAATGTAGTATATCAATTGTTGGGATTGAAACGGAGTAGATTTTTTATAACTGCTATCTTATAAATAACTGTGGTGTGTCGATTTATGGTCCAGCGATGGCTCAGATAGTCTCTCAAGTCAGTGTTTTATTGGCGTTTCTTGTTGGCTACATTTATATGGGAAGACAAAAAACACAACACCCTGGAATCACATTCGGTCCTCTCTGGTGACCGCCGCTGTGCCAAGTAGTGGTAGTCATCTCTTATTTCATGGCGCCACGTGTTGAGTCATCCCAGCAGGCTGGAAGGAATCTCTCAGCCCCCACAGTACTCCCTTTCCAGTGGCGAAGTCACGATTCTCGGTGCACAAAAAGGTTAATTACAATTAATATATACATCATCAATATAGGCAAGAGAAAAAAAATAAGAAGAAATAAAATAATATGATTCTCTACATCACTCCCTTGCCGGTAACAGAGTTACATCTGATAGTCCTGGAATCTGACAGGGGGTTTTATTGTCCGTCCAGTTCGTGTTGAAATCCTCCTGATGTCTACTGGTGGCTCCACAGGTTGTCTGATTGAAGTGTTGTCTTTAGCAGATTCCTCAGGTTGAGAGGTGTTTAATAAATATGCTGGTTTTAATCGGTCTTTTGAAACTGACACTTCTTTGTTCTTGATTTTGATGATAAAATATTTCTCCTCTCTCCTTAGCACTTGGAAAGGACCTTCGTAAGGTGGCTCTAAAGCCTTTTTTACTCTGTCCGTTCTTAAAAATACATGTGAACATGTTTTCAGATCTTTATGAACAAATACTTTAGTCTTCGAATGATGTTTTTCATTTAAGGGTTTGAGCAATTCCATTTGTTTTTGAAGCTGTTGAACAAATTCTTCAGCATGCAGGTGATGTTTAGAAGCATCAAAGAATTCGCCAGGCAGTCTGATGGTTTTGCCATATACCATCTGAGACAAAGAATGGATGTTATCTTTGTTGATAGCAGCACGCAAGCGTAGGAGAACTGTTGGCAGCGTTTCTGTCCACTTAATATTATTGTGGGCACGAATGGAAATTTTAATGGTTCTGTGAAGCCTTTCAATCTTCCCGTTACACTGAGGGTGGTACGCCGTGGAATGACGAAGTTTGATACCACACAGCGTTGTTAAATCTTTGAAAAGCTGAGAAGTAAACTGCTTTCCTTGGTCTGATATCACTGTATGAGGTGCTCCAAATCTAACAATCCAGTTTTCGTAGAACGCTCTCGCTACCGTTTCAGACTTCATATCTGGTAGCGGAACAACTTCCATCCAGCTGGTGTACCTGTCGATGCAGGTCAGACAGTAGATGTTACCATTCGATGGAGGTAAAGGACCAATTAGATCGATGTGGACAACACTAAATCTTTCATCCACTTCTTGATATTTGCCTATTTCTGATTTAGTGTGTATCGACACCTTGCACTTTTGGCAGTTGACACAAGCTTGAGCCCATTTCCTAATGTCTTTATTCATATTGGGCCATATAAATCTTGACGTTAATTGTTTAGTAGTGGCTTTAATGCCTGGGTGTGAGAGTTCATGGAAGTTCCTAAAAACCATCATTCGGAATTTAATTGGAATGAATGGTCTAATATTATTAGTAGACACGTCACACCATAACAATTTGCCTGATTGTAGTGGGCATTGCTTAAATTTTAGAGAAGTATTCTTTGATATCAGGTTTTGTAGTTCTGAATCACCAGTTTGTTCTTTGGCGATCTCTTCGTAGTCGATAGTTGTGATAGCATCAACTCTGGAAAGAGCATCGGCGACTATGTTGTCAGTACCTTTTATGTACTTGATGTCAGTAGTGAATTGGGAGATGCATTGAAGATGTCTTAATTGTCTAGGAGAAGCTTTCTCATTTTTTTTGTTTGAATGCGTAAATTAAAGGTTTGTGATCAGTCAAAATTGTAAATTCACGTGCCTCAAGCAGGTGCTTGAAGAATTTGATAGACAAATATATTGCGAGAAGCTCTCTGCCATATGTACTATAATTACATTGAGCAGGATTTAATTTTTTAGAGAAAAATGCTATTGGTTTCCAATTATTATTGTCAAGCTGTTGGAGAACTGATCCAACTGCCCGATCTGAAGCATCTGTACAGAGTGAGATTGGCAGTTCAGTATCGGGATAGGCTAACAGTGCTGTATTAGCTAGGGCTTGTTTGCATTTTTCAAACTGAACTTCAGCTTCTTTAGTCCATTTTATTTCGCTTCTATCCTTTTTCTTGGCTCCCCTCAAGTATTCATGAAGGATTGCCTGAGTCTCTGCGGCATTGTTTAAAAAGGTACGATAAAAGTTTAGCATTCCCAAAAATATGCGTAATTCATGAACTGTTTTTGGTTTCTTATATTCTAGAATAGCTTTAACCTTTGTTGGGAGTGGTTTCACACCGTGAGAGGTAATTAGGTATCCTAGAAAATCAATTTCCTGTACTAGGAATTTAGATTTAGAAAGATTGATTTTTAATCCTGTAGGAGCCTGGCCTTGACGACACCTGAATGGCGCTCTCCGATTGGCTCGCGAGGGATGACGCAACCTCTACGCCGGCAGAGACTAGTTTTTACTTTGTTCGATGACGCTCGCTTATGTTTGTTGCTAATTTTTGTATTGGAGCGGGCCGCTCCTTAATAAATATATATAATAATTAAATAACTAAATGGAATCCCCTCTTTCTTTATCCCAGTAAGGACGCCTACGGAAGCCAACAGAATTTCAGAAGCGGGATAACCCTAAAGAAAGAAGAATTGCTGGAGTGTTCAAGCAGCAAAAAGGACGCGCGTCGCCATGTTGGATTAACCGATAGAGGAAGCTGCAGCACACGAATGGTATGTATGTAACCTTACTACCATTTATTTGAAAGCATTTTAAAGTATTACCATTTTAAAGTATTTTAAAGAAAGTATTTTAAAGTAAAGTAAAGTATTCCAAAGAAAGTATTTTAAAGTAAAGTAAAGTATTTTAAAGAAAGTATTTTAAAGTAAAGTAAAGTATTCCAAAGAAAGTATTTTAAAGTAAATTGAAGAAACAAATAAAGTATTATCGCAAAGTATCGCGGTATAAGTGTTGTCCCAAAAGTACTAAAGAAAAGTTGATTCTGTTTAGAGAAATAATCAAAACAGTACGTATCCAGTTTAGTTAGTTTCATTTAATTATTTTTGTTTTGTTATACTCTATCTTGTTTTTGAAAAATATGACTTATTTAGCCAGAGCAAAGAAATGCGATTTGAGCAAGTTGGCGTATGAACTCGGCGAGGTAGTACCGCCAGAGAGCAGGATCGTCGACTTAAAACGCCTTATCCTGAATAGTCAATCTTACGAAGAAGAATTCGCAAAGCAACTGTTGGAGACTCTGATCGAGGAACGGGAACAAACAGAACGAGCAGAACGGGAGCGAATGGAACAAACAGCACGAACAGAGCAAGCAGAACGAGCAGAACGGGAACGAAAAGAACAAATGGAATTCGAGCTCGAGAAGCTGCGCATCCAGACTATGCATGGAAACAACGATCCGTCTCGCGGTACCAGAAATAACGCACATTGCGAGATACGTAAACTGATGCCCAAGTACGAATCGAAGGACAGTGATTTGAGTTTCTATCTAATTCTTTTCGAACGACAGGCAAAGCGACTAGGGTTGGATGAAGACCAATGGGCGTTCAGTCTTCTAGGATTACTACCTTACGAAATGACGCAATTAATCGCTCGGGAGACAGAAGGGCAAAGCGGCGATTATAAATTCGTGAAAAGGTTGCTCCTAAAACGGTACAAGTTGAGCCCCGAACAGTTCAGACAAAAATTCGAGAAGCACGATAAATCTCAAGAGGGTTCCTGGAGAGACTTCGCTTTCGAATTGCCAGGGTTTTTCAACGAATGGATCGAAGGAATGAACGTGTAAGATTTCGACGCTCTAAAGGATTTGTCCGTCACTAACCAGCTAAAGAAAAAGGTTCCAAATGTGCTGCGTAATCATCTCATTGACGATTGGACCAAGATAAACAACCCAGATGTTAAAAATAGATAATTTATAATTGTATGCTTTATAGATTTTCCCCTATTATTATTATGTATATATATTTTTATTTTATTTTTGTTGCCTCTTTCTCTTGATGGGTGGAAAGGAATAAAGAATGGAAGGAGCAAAATTTGTAAACAAACAAGACATCGCCCCCCCCCCCATCCCATGCGCGAGCACCTATGCGCGGTGACGGGGAGAAAAAAGAAGAAAAGACAAACGGCAGCACCGGGAAATACGAGCTCGGGGAAATATGAGCTCCCTGCCTCAGAAGGAATGAGTAACCACGTGTGAATGGAACAAAGAAGAGAACGCGAAGAGCGTTGATATAGAATTGCGCACCAATTAAGTGGGTTGCGATATAGTTTCCTGTTAAGGAACAGAAGAATTAATCTGGAAAATTATCTCAAGTGGAGAATTATTTCAAGTGAACTCTTGATCAAATTTATCGACAGAATTGAAAACAAGATTTGTTTTTTTACAAAACTGAAGCTTAGATAAGTATTTGCAAACTTTGTTTGAAAAAGATTTTGCCTTTCCACCCCTAGTTATTTTGTTCTCTACATTATTTGTTTGCATGTATATTTAACTTGTATCACTTGTTTTGTTTATTCTAATTTTAAATATATCTAACCTTTTGGCCAATTTGATTATCACCCTTTTTATCTGTTTATTTATTTTTATTGCCCAGTCATTTTTGATAAGCAAAATAAAATATATATTTAGGCCATTTTGTTAAATTGTATTTCTACAACTTGTGCAAACACAACTGGTGAATCTCTATTTTCAATCTGGGTAAGATTGACCTTCCCCACATTTATTATTTTTTTCAAATTCAACATTTTTGGTGAGCCGGACGTGATTTCACCTTGTGGTGTTTATACAATTTGTGGAGATGGATAAGCTTAAAAGAGAAAGAACTCCCTTAAGGAATACTATAACTCGTACCACAAATGAAATAAAATCAGGTCTAAGTCTAAAGGAAGTGGATATAATTTTAATAAGGGCCAAATTTGAAAGGTTAACCATTCTTAATGATAGACTGATATTGATTGATGATAAAATAAAAGAGATCTTATTGGATGATCCGAGGTCCACAGAAGCTCAAATCAATGATGAGATGGAACTATGTGAGACTTATAGCCTTCAAGTAGGAATTGTCGCACAGAAGGTGAAAGAATATGAGTCTAAATTGGCAGCACCCTGTGATGATAAAATGTCACAATCTAGCACTTCAGATGTTAAAAGACAAATTAAACTTCCAAAATTTGAACTAAAAAAGTATACAGGTGAGCTAGAGGAATGGCTATCATGGTGGAGTCATTTTGAAAAAATACATTTAGATGAGTCACTGTCTGATGTTGATAAATTTGAATACTTAATACAATCCCTGGTTGTTGGGTCAAAGGCCCACAGACTTGTGACTAGCTTCCCTCTTACCCAAAAGAATTACAACAAAGTCATTGGAGATTTAAAAGATAGGTTTGGAGACAGAGATATGCTGACTGAGTTGTATGTGCGAAAGCTTTTAAAGTTAGTCATTGCCAGTGCCAGGTCTGAAAAAAAACCTTGGCTCAACTTTATGATGATTTGGTTGCACATCTCCATTCTTTGGGATCTCTGGGAGTGGATACTAAGTCTGGGGGTGGTGCTTTCTTGTACCCGTTGGTGGAGTCAAGTTTGCCACTTGAACTTATCAAAATATGGCAACGTTCCCGTACACCTTTCAAAGAAAGATATTACTCTAAGATTGAAGAAGGAATTGAACATAGTGGGGCTAAAGCTTTTAATAAATTAGAGGGTCTGATAGAATTTTTAAAGCAGGAAGTTAAAAATGCAGAACGCATTTCCTTTGTTGCTGAAGGATTTGAACCTTCCCTTCCTCTAAAACAGGGAAAGAGAGAAAATAATCCCCCTAAGATCCACACAGCGTCTGCATTATTTGTTGGAAGGACCAACCTACCGTGTTTATTTTGTGACAAAGATAACCATCTTAGCCAAAACTGTTTTAAGGCAGCCAAGATGTTGGAATCAGACAGATTAAAGAGGGTACAGGATGCGAAAGTTTGCTTTAAATGCTTGAGAAAGAATCATTTGAAGAAGGACTGTCGATCTTTTGTAAGATGCAAGCGTTGCCAAGGACCTCATTTTGAGATAATGTGCAGAGGAACTTCACATAGTCAGGAAAAGTTAAATTGGAGGTCAGATAACAGATCTCACAATAGTTCAGCAGAGCAGAATGAGGGGAACAATGAGCCTGTAACAGCAATGGCGAATCAAGTATGCACAAATAATATCTCTTTAATGACTCTAATTGTAAAAATTAAAGGGCCGAAACGTTCCAAAATGGTAAGAGTGCTTTTAGACTCTGGTAGTCAAAAATCTTACATTAGAAGGTCTCTAGCTAAGGAGTTAGACTTACCCAAGGTGGGAGAAGTCAAATTGAATAAATTTTTGTTTGGAGGGCAAACCACAGGAGAAAAGGCTCATTCAATATTTTATTTCCAGTTGGACAGTGTTGATGAGGCAAAGGCTTTCAAAATGGAAGCGTTAGAGGAAACAATAATTTGTGGCAATATTTCACTCGTTGAAACAGGACCCAGGCAATGGGAATTGGATAAGAAAGGAATCACTTTGACTAAGGTAGACAATAATAAAACCGAAATAGACATCCTAATCGGTGGAGACTATTATGGGCAGCTTCTCACAGGAAAAATTGAACAGCTGGCAGGAGGATTGACCGCAATTCAAACAGTTCTTGGTTGGACTTTAATAGGTAATACCTCATCAGAGAGACCAGAGACAAGTGCTCAAATGGTTATCACCTTACTTACAACCCAACGGAGAGTAGCATCCTTATGGGAATTAGAAACAATAGGGATACGAGATCCTACAGAGGTCATCTCTGTGAAAGAGAAAAATGTTCTCATGCAAGAAAAGTTTCGTGAGAAAATCTGTCGAGGCCATGATGGACGTTATCTTGTATCTCTTCCATGGAAGGAAGGAATTGGGACGATACCTAATAACTTGGAAATAGCCAAAAGGCGCTTGGAGGCTATGACTCAAAAGTTGACACAAAAGGGTCAGTTTGTTCCTTATGACGAAGTCTTCCGATCCTGGTTCAGGGAAAACCTTATTGAAGAAGTTGACAGGGAAGACATCAAACCTATTGGACATTATCTACCACATCGCCCAATATATAAGGTTCAGAGTGAGACCACTCCTATTAGACCCGTTTACGATGCATCATGTAAAGCAAGTAAGAGAAGTTTGTCTCTAAATGAATGTTTAGAGACTGGACCTAATCTGATTGAACTTTTACCTGAAATCCGGATAAGATTTAGGGAAAAGAAAATAGGAGCCATCGCTGACATCCGCAAAGCTTTTCAGACCGTAGGTATAGATGAGAAGGAAAGATTCCACAAGGAATACCTCGCCATGCTCGTACAAAAGGGGAATGAAACAGAGGGTAGAAGGTTTCTTCCAGGCGAAGTTGTGCTGATTGGTCGAGATGATCAAAAAAGAATATTCTGGCCACTAGGCAGAATCTTGGAACTGTACCCCGGGAAGGATGGCAGAGAACGTGTAGCTAGAGTTAGGACTGCTACGGGTGAATTTTTAAGACCGTTAAAGAGACTTTTCTCTTTGGAACTTGGTTCTGATATTTCCAGGGAGGAGAGATTACCTAAGACAGAAGGGATCAAAGCCCAAGAGATTCCAACAGATGGAGAACAGTCAATTTTTACTAGGTCTGGAAGAGAAGTGAAAAAACCTACGAGATTGGGGGTGTACACCAATAATCTTTCCTAATTAAGATTTTTTTTTGTATTCCCATACAAAAAGGTGGGAGTATGTTAAAAATAGATAATTTATAATTGTATGCTTTATAGATTTTCCCCTATTATTATTATGTATATATATTTTTATTTTATTTTTGTTGCCTCTTTCTCTTGATGGGTGGAAAGGAATAAAGAATGGAAGGAGCAAAATTTGTAAACAAACAAGACATCGCCCCCCCCCCCATCCCATGCGCGAGCACCTATGCGCGGTGACGGGGAGAAAAAAGAAGAAAGGACAAACGGCAGCACCGGGAAATACGAGCTCGGGGAAATATGAGCTCCCTGCCTCAGAAGGAATGAGTAACCACGTGTGAATGAAACAAAGAAGAGAACGCCAAGAGCGTTGATATAGAATTGCGCACCAATTAATATAGTTTCCTGTTAAGGAACAGAAGAATTAAACTGGAAAATTATCTCAGGTGAAGAATTATTTCAAGTGAACTCTTGATCAAATTTATCGACAGAATTGAAAACAAGATTTGTTTTTTTACAAAACGGAAGCTTAGATAAGTATTTGCAAACTTTGTTTGAAAAAGATTTTGCCTTTCCACCCCTAGTTATTTTGTTCTCTACATTATTTGTTTGCATGTATATTTAACTTGTATCACTTGTTTTGTTTATTCTAATTTTAAATATATCTAACCTTTTGGCCAATTTGATTATCACCCTTTTTATCTGTTTATTTATTTTTATTGCCCAGTCATTTTTGATAAGCAAAATAAAATATATATTTAGGCCATTTTGTTAAATTGTATTTCTACAACTTGTGCAAACACAACTGGTGAATCTCTATTTTCAATCTGGGTAAGATTGACCTTCCCCACATTTATTATTTTTTTCAAATTCAACACCAGATGTGTTGGCGGATAAACTGGACGAGTACGAAAATGTTCGCGCCGAGATGGGACCTCCGCATTGGAATTCGAAACACACCACACCACCGTCGTTTCAGCAGAAATCTGCGAGATTTCCCAACCGAAACGAAGTTAAAGAGACTGAACAAGGAACAAATGTTTCGAGTAGAGAGGCTGCAAGGAACGAAATCAGTGAAAAGTATCCTAACACCTCGAGGAGAATGGTCAACCGTGCAATCAGAAACGACAAGGGAGAACCGAAGTGCTTCAACTGCAATCAGTTTGGACACATTGCCAGAGACTGTCCAGTACCCAAGGCTACGTTGACATGCCGAGGATGCGGTCAAACTGGGCACAAGGAAAGAAATTGCACAAGACCCAAAGAAGGACTAAAAGTAGCCAACCTGGAAGTCGAAGGACTGAAGACTGTCCCGCCAGATGTATATTTGAAGGACGACAAGATCGACAACAAGGAGACCGTGAAAGCAATGATAGACACCGGGAGCAGCAGTTGCCTATTAAGAGAATCGGTCGCAAGAAGGATCAACGTCGACATCGAACCAGACTCGACTAGTTTGTACGGCATCGGTAACCAGACCGCACCAGCTGCCAGGACCGTTGGGAAGACGACAGTTGACCTGGAGATTGATGGCGTCGTCGGAAAAGAAATCGCTGTATTCATTGTTAACGATGATGCCCAACCTTATGACCTACTAATTGGAAGAACATGGACAGATCTGCCCTACGTATCCTTCGCGAGAATCGGTAAGGAACTGCATATTGGCTATTCAACCGAATTTCCATTTGCTAATCTGCAAGAAGAAATCAAGTCGCGTCGCGTTGAACTGAGAGCAACCGAGACTGTTCAGTTGGGGAGCGACTGCATTAACTTTGCAAGTGCAATCACAGACGAGGTAAGGGACGGCTACGTATTGTTCACAGGAGTAGACGACTGTGTCAATTCTCTATTGGAAGTGGTCGATGGAAAGACGACCGTACCCATCATCTCAGTTGGCAAGGGCAACTTGAGAGTAAAGAAAAACCAATGTATAGGTCGAGTTGAACTGCTGTTGTTAACCTGGACGTTTCAGAGGATTCGTTTCAGACTAAAAGTGAAGAGAAGAGGGAAGGACAGGACCAAATGAAACGAAAGCGCCCCATAGTGCCTGAGGACGTCAACATCAATCATTCTCTGACTCCGAAAGAGAGACAAGAAATCCTCGACGTAGTGAATGAATATAGAGACTGTTTCGCTCTTGGTATGGGTGAATTAGGGTGCACCGATGTCACCAAGATGGACATTAAGGAGGTTGATGGAAGCAAGCCAGTCTGTCTGAGACCGTACAAGACGACTGCAAGTGAACGCGAAGCAATCAGGGAGATTGTCAGAGAGTGGAAGGACAATGGAATAGTCACGGAAACTAGATCACCCTACGCTAGTCCCGTCCTACTTGTGAGAAAGAAAACTGGAGATCATCGTTTGGTGGTGGATTATAGGAGACTCAACATTCAAACAGTTAAGGACAAGTTCCCTTTACCGAGGATAGATGACCTTCTGGAAGGCCTACGGAATGCGAAATTCTTCACCACTCTGGATCTGGCGCATGGATATCTGCAGATACCACTGACTGATAAGGCTAAACTAAAGACAGCATTCATCACCCCAGATGATACAGGTCAATTCGAAAGAATGATTTTTGGACTCGCCAACGCACCAGCAGAATTCCATAGACTGATGCACACTGTTCTAGGTCCGCTGCTGAACAAGAAGGCATTCTGCTATCTCGACGACGTGATTATCCTGGCAAAGGATTGGCGGGAGATGATCGAAAGGTTGAGGGAAGTACTTGAAAGAATAAGATCAGCGAAGTTGACGCTGAAACCCTCTAAATGTGAGTTCGGAAGGAGGGAAGTTGAGTTCCTTGGGTATGTCATTAGTACAGGCGGATTTAAGCCAGGCCCAAGAAAGATCAAGGCGATAGAAGAATTTCCAGAACCCAAGAATGTCCACGACATACGACGCTTTCTGGGACTGACGAACTTCTTCAGACGATTTGTAAAGGACTTCGCGAGGAAAGCAGAACCGCTAAGCAGACTTACAAAGAAAGGTACACAATTTGAATGGAAGGAAGAACAGCGAAAGTCATTTGGAGGACTTCGAAATGATCTGGTCGAATATCCGGTACTAGCTTATTACAACCCTGAACTTAAGACAGAAGTACATTGCGATGCGAGTGCTGAGGGACTAGCAGGAATGTTGCTACAGGAGGACGAAGACTACAAATGGCGCTTGGTCTACTGTGTGAGTAAGAAGACAACAGAGGCTGAGAAGATGTACCATTCAAGCAAATTGGAGCTGATGGCGATAGTGTGGACCTTGGATCGACTACCTCAGTTCCTCGTCGGAATCAAGTTTACAGTGGTTACAGATTGCCAAGCACTGGTCTACATGAACGCGAAGAAGACTACAAATCCTCAGATAGCGCGATGGTACACTCTGATTCAGGAATACGATTTCGACATTCGGCATAAACCAGGAGAGAAGATGGCCCACGTAGACGGAATGAGCAGAACTCCAGTCGACGACCCTAGAGACACGATGGAGGAAATCGTGGAGAAAAACCTCGAAGTATGCTTCACAATCACACTGGAAGAACAAATCATGATGATTCAGCATTCCGACCCTGAATTGAGAGACCTGATCCAGATCTTTCGAAAGGACCCGTGTGATAGAACAGTTGGAGAACAAAATATAATTAACGACTACAGCTACAAAGGAGGCAGACTTTTCCGCATGGTGAAAAATGGAGAAGAGGAACGAGCCCTGTGTGTTATACCCAAAAGTATGAGGAAAAGTTTAGTTGTTAAATTCCATGATCTAATGGGACATTTTGCGGTTGATAGGACTGTCAACAAAATTAAGGAATTGTACTGGTTTCCTTCAATGAAGAGGTACGTTCGACGCCATGTTGCTAGGTGTGTCGAGTGTTTATTTAACAAAGTTCCCGGTGGAAAACAACAAAGCTTCTTACACCCCATTAAGCCAGGCAAGAGACCGTTTTCCATCATACATATGGACCACGTAGGCCCTTTCGTGAGAAGTACAAGAGGTAACCAGGAACTTTCAGTGATTGTCGATAATCTGACAAGATTTGTCCGATTAAGCCCTGTAAGGAATACATCGACGCAGAACGTCCTGAAGGTAATGAAAAGTTTTGTGAATGATTTCGGACTACCCGACAAGATCATCAGCGACAGAGGGTCATGTTTTACCTCAAGGCAATTTGAAGAATTCTGTCGAGGAAATGGAATACATCATACACTGAACTCTACGAAACATCCGCAAGGGAACGGGATGGTCGAAAGAGTGAACCGAACAGTATTGTCCACCATAGCAATCGGTATCGAGGATCCGCGACGGAAGGATTGGGACCTGAAGATCAAGGAGGTAGAACGAGACCTGAATAATGCGGTGAACAAGACGACGAATAAAACACCATTCGAGACACTCCACGGCTATTCCCCTCGATTCCACGACGGGATACTTAGAAGATTAGCCGACGAAGATATGGATCCGTGGACCGAGCCGGAGAAAATTCAAGAGAGTGTGAGAACCCAAATTGAGAATAAACAAGAAATCATGAAGACGTACTACGATAAGAAGAAATGCCGTACACTCCAATTCGAAGTAGCAGAAATTGTAGTGATGAGGCATGTACCCAAAATGACTGGTGAACCAACCAAGGCGCAACCCAAGTATCGAGGACCTTTAATAATCACCGAGGTTCTGCCAAGCGACACGTACAGAGTGACTCAGCTAAGCGAAAGAACCGGTGGACGGTTCTACACGACCACGGCCCATATTAGTCAACTGAAGTCTTGGCACAGTGAAGAAGATGATTCAACTACAGAAGAAAGTCTGGACGAGGAGTCAGAAGAAGAAGATACCCTCCGACGCAACCCACGACGTTCCTGCAACGCAAAGTTCAATCGAGGACGATTGGGACCCAGGAATGGCCGAATGTAGGAGCCTGGCCTTGACGACACCTGAATGGCGCTCTCCGATTGGCTCGCGAGGGATGACGCAACCTCTACGCCGGCAGAGACTCAGTTTTTACTTTGTTCGATGACGCTCGCTTATGTTTGTTGCTAATTTTTGTATTGGAGCGGGCCGCTCCTTAATAAATATATATAATAATTAAATAACTAAATGGAATCCCCTCTTTCTTTATCCCAGTAAGGACGCCTACGGAAGCCAACAATCCATAGGAATTTAGTCTGCTGAATAAGGTTTCTAGGTGGCTATAATGCTCTTCTTCCGTTTTAGAGGCTACCAGAATATCATCTAAGTAGACAAAGGCAAAGTCCAAGTTTCTTAAGACGTCATGCATGAATCTCTGAAAGGTAGCAGTAGCATTTCTAAGACCGAAACTCATAACATTAAATTCGAATAGCCCAAAAGGAGTAATGATGGCAGTCTTTGGTTTATCCTCTTCAGCAATTGGAATCTGATAGAATGCCTTGCATAGGTCTATTTTTGAGTACACACGAGTACCTTTTAAGATGTGGTGGAAATCGTCCAGTCAGGGATTGGATAACGATCTGGAAGTGTAACTGCATTGAGTCTTCTATAATCACCACAAGGTCTTAATGACTCGTCCTTTTTTGAAACTAAATGTAGTGGACTCGCCCAAGGAGAATTTGAGGGTCTAATTATTCCATTATTCAACATATATTGAAATTCTGCCTTAGCAAGAGTTAATCTCTGTGAATCTAGGCGACGGGCTTTTGAGTGAATTGGCTGACCTCTTGTAGGAATATAATGCTTAACGCTATGTTTTGCTTCTACAAAATCTGATGGTGGCCTACATAGGTTAGGATATTTGATTAGGATAGCGCTGACCTTGGATGATGAATTTAGAGTGCTAATACTTCCCATGTGTGAGATTGACTGAATGACGCCTCTTATGGAAAGATTAGTTATCCCATCAATTAGGCGTTTATTTTTTATATCAATTACCAATCCAAAGTTGTTCAGAAGTCTGCTCCTATTATAGCTCTGTTAGTATTGGCGATTACAAAAGGCCATTGGAATTGACGTCGAAGTCCGATATCCAAATTTCTAACCTTTGTTCCATAGGTAACAATTTCTGTACCATTGGCTGCATATAATTTATAATCAGAGCTAGGCATCCTATTTTATCCTTTGGAGGTATTATAGATATATCAGCACCACTGTCCAAAAAGCGCAATCCCGTGTTTTTGTCCGTCACAAATAATCGGAGATTGCGACAATCCTGAATGCCGGCAGAAGAGCTTGTCACTACTCTGTCCGCCGGTTGGGGTTTTCCGACTCTTTCCAACTGCACGGAGACCTGCATTTATTTTGCAAGCAATTAGGACCAAATCTAAAATGGTAATAGCAGTATTTCCCTTTTGGATCGAAAGATCTTTGAGAATTACTTCTCGGTCTTGACTGAGTCCTATTTTTGGATCGAGATCTAGACCTATCCAGTCTCAATTCGGACACCTGCCGTTCAAGATCTTCCAATTTGGCGATCAAGCGATCTGTTGATGAAGAAGGCACTTCCGTATCATATATTTCTTTGGAAGAGTTTATTTCATTTATTTTATCGGCCATTATGGCCAATTTGCTAATGTCCTCTTCGCTTACAATAAGTATATTCTTTATGGATGTGGGCAGTTTATCGAGCCATAAAGTTTTTATTAAATTGTCAGAGATATCTGGGGTAGCGAGGGATCTGAGCTTTTGTAATAACTGGCTCGGCTTCATGTCTCCGAGCTCAATACCTGAAATTAACTTTTTAATTCTCAACCCTTCACTTTCTCTGAACAATTCAAGTAGTCGTGATTTACATTCAGAGTACTTGTTGTCGCTTTTGCTATTAATTATGTCCCAAATGTTTTCTATATATTTAGGTTCTAATTGGGAGATCAAGTAATTAAATTTAGTGTCTTCCTGAATAATTCCACCTATTTTGAACTGTGCTTCCACCTGGAAGAACCATATTTCAGGTTTTTCAACCCAGAAAGGCGGTATTTTAACACTAACTTAGCATATTTCTGAGGTATCGCTAGGCTTATTTCTGTTTCCATTTTATGTAAATTTAAATTCGACACAACAGCTTAGAGATAAAGTTAAAAATTAAAATATTGAGATAAAATAACAAGGAAGATAATATAAAAACTTATCTTAGTCTTAAGATGATATCCCGATATCCTGGATGATGCTTCTTTTCAAGCTTGAATCACTTTTTGCATTTCTTTATCTCTTGAAATCTTCGTATGCTTTTTCTTTTCAATCACGTCCGGCTCACCAATTGTGGTGTGTCGATTTATGGTCCAGCGATGGCTCAGATAGTCTCTCAAGTCAGTGTTTTATTGGCGTTCTTGTTGGCTACATTTATATGGGAAGACAAAAAACACAACACCCTGGAATCACATTCGGTCCTCTCTGGTGACCGCTGCTGTGCCAAGTAGTGGTAGTCATCTCTTATTTCATGGCGCCACGTGTTGCGTCATCCCAGCAGGCTGGAAGGAATCTCTCAGCCCCCACATAACTATTTACAGATCTCTACATGTCCAAATATTGGGTGTCAGTGGATGCAGAAAAGTAGGCCACAAATTTATTGTATATGGCACATGTAGGAGGAATCAGCCACTCCTTTTCGGATAAATATATTTTATTCAGACTAATAAAAAAACTTTCAATGTACACAGAATAAATAAATATATATATTATATAATCTAAAAAAGCAAATATTTATATTTTAAAAATATATTTTTTATTCGATGAATATTCTACATTTTTGACTGTTGGGACACCTCGTGACCATAATATGCCAAAGTAACCCAGAACCCCACCTAACCTAACCATATCCCACCTTTGTCCATATAAGCCACAAACCTCTGGTGATTGCGAGGTGTCAAGATGGAGCCTGAAGCCACCTTAAGCCTTGGCACTGAGCCAGAGACCGAGATGGTGGTCAAGTCACCTGACCCGTGGTGGATGACCTGGCCCCACCAACATCAAGCTAGTCTGAGATGGACTCAGACACCCCTTCCTGGTGGTCGAGCCACATGCCCGATGGTGGCTGACTTGACCACAAGCCAGTCCAAGATGGACTCAGACACCCTTTCCCTGTAGTCAAGCCACCGACCTATGGTGCTTGACCTGACTCCACCATCTTCATGCAGAACACCAGCTCCACCACGAGCCCTGAACCTTTCCCAAGCTGACCCCAAGATGCCCAGAATCAATGTGTTAATTTTGCATTGCAGCATAACAAAGTAATATTCTGAGTGTATCAGAACTTATAACTGGTGAAAAATTAGGCTTCTGTTAGCTCTTTCACATCTTCCATTTTGAGCAGGGGAAAAAGGTAGTTCTTTGATGTTCTATTCCTTTCTTTTTCAGATAGGATTCCAATTCTTGGTTGTTGAATTCAGTACCATTATCACTCCTGAATTTTTTAATCCTTTTATTGGTGGTGTTCTCTATATATTCTATAAATTCTTTAAGTATTTCTTGAGTTTCTGATTTTGCCTTCAAGAATCTAGTGAATAATTTCCTTGAATAGTCATCTACTATAGTAAGAATAAATCTTGCTTTACCAATAGATTCTTCTTTTATGGGCCCAATTAAATCAATATGCAAAAGTTCTAATGATTGTGAGGTTTGAATTTTTCAATTCTTTTAAAAGGTTTTCTTGAGTATTTAGATTTAATACATGTAATGCAATCATTTAAGTCTTCTTTAGATATGCAATCAAATTTGTATACTAAGTTTTTGTTTTTCATTAAAGTCATGTAATTTTCATTAGGGTGGCCCAATCTTTTATGCCAAATATCCAATTAACTTTGAAGACTTTATCTTCTTCATCCCTTGAACCAGAGGAGTTTATTATATAAAAATCATCAATTTTTGGAGCTTTCAATATGACTTGATCCTTGAAATCTATTATAGTACATTTGTCTTTGCTAAATATTATTCTTTGGTAGTCTTGTACTAATTTTCCTACAGACAACAAATTTCCTTTGATTTGTGGAACAAATAGTACATCTTTGAGGATAAGTAATTTTTCTTCTTTTGTTTTGATTTTCACATTTCCTATAGCTTTGGATTCAATTTGAGTGTCATCAGCAAGGATTATTTTCCTTTCCTTATTTTCTGAATCTTTTAAAAGTTCAAAACAGGATGTCATATGGCTTGTAGCACCACTATCAATTATCCATTCCTGTTCACTCTTATCTTGATTTTTGGCTATCAGACAATTTGCTGCCTTTTCATTATGTGAATTTCCAGTTTGTTTCTGCTGATTTCCAAATTTAGGTTTATAGCCACTTGTGCTGGGTTTGTTAAGATCTTCTTTTCTATTATTATTGCCTTTATTTTTGGATTATGCCAGCAGTCATTAGCTTTGTGTCCTATTTTGGTTACTGATATAACACTCAGGTTTATATTTAAATTTATTTTTTGGATAAAATTTCTTTGATTCACTTTGTGATGCTTTATATGCAGATGAGGATGAAAAGTCTTTCTCATGGTACCTTTCTTGATACAGTGAAAACTGTGATTTAACATCTGAAAGTGTAGGATTATTCATAGTATTTATTTGCATGGCAATAATATTGTATTTTTGTGGCAGACCTTTAATTACAGAATAGATAAATTCTTCATCATCTATGGTGGCTCCCATAATTCTGGCATTTTCTAATAATTTTTCTGATCTATGAAGGTAGTCATTCCAACTTTCTTCAGGATACATATGAAGACGAGAAACATTATTTCATGCCTCAATCGTAAGGTGGAATCCTCTGGTGTATAATTAGCAGCAAACATAAAATTCCGAGGATAAGTTTCTTTTATTTAAAAAATAATAATACTTCGATACAGCTTAGTTTAAATTTAAGACTCAGTGCAGAAAAACAACATCTGGAGTCACCAGATGTGCTGGGATCAAATATAAATTTTGGCGCTAGGAAATGATAACACTGACGTCAGAATTTCTCCCCATTCTTGCTCACGATTGGTTGAAAATGCCCACGTGACCCCAGCCAAGTCTTTCAACACAATAGTTAATTAAATGCCTCAATACTTTTCTTTTTAATGTCTCCTTCATATCTTTTGGTTAAGGATGCCCATATTTGTTTTGATGTTTTGCATGTGAGAATTAATGAAACCTGAGAATCTGTCATGGCACAAGTTATAATACCTTTTGCTTGTGAGCCTTTTATTTTCCATTTTTGTCTTTCTGTTTCTTCTCCTGGTAGATCTTCAATCAAAAAATTGATCAAATCTTTGCTTTCTAAAATCGATTCAACCCTATATTTCCAACTTGGAAAATTATCACCATCAAATTTTGCAATTGGTATTTCGTTCATTTTATTTTCCAACAATTTTTAGTTTATATTGAATATTAAAAGGAAAAAACAATATTTTGTTGAAGATTTTCTCTAGACAACAAAATTTATTTTGCTTTACGCATAAATACTGATTAGGCTTAAGTCGTCTGCTATTATTTCCTTTTATTACAATATTCAATAAACCACGGACTCTGCTACCAATTGTGTTAATTTTGCATTGCAGCATAACAAAGTAATATTCTGAGTGTATCAGAACTTATAAATGGTGAAAATGTTTGATAGTAGTCAAATCATTTTTGGTCATTTATATAAATATTCACAATTGCCCCCAGTAAATGACACAAAAATGATTTGACTGTTAGAAAGGTTTTAGGGTTTTTATATTATTTTAGAAATTAATACATACGATTTTAGTAATTGAAAATAGTTTATTTATGCAAAACTATATCTTTCCATTTATTTACAAGTAATAATATATAAGAATAGTGAGGAGTGATAACCATGGAAATATTAATGATGATATACCACAGAATATTTAAAATAATTATTCAGTGACAATATTTTATAAAATATTAAATTCTAAAATTGAATTCATATATTCAACACTCCTTCTTGAATTCATGTTTTAGAGTTTTAATTACTCTATCAAAACATCTGTAGCAGTGAAGATCTGTGTTTTTCAAAAGTTTCCTTTGGCAGAGGCTTGGTTAGGATATCAGCAACTTGGTCTTGGGTTGGGCAAAACTGAACAGCAACATTTTCTCTTATCTGATCTTTCAAAAAATGATATCGAACATCTATATATTTTGTCTTTCTGTTCATTTGTCCTGTCTTCATTAAAGTCATTGCACTTTGGTTGTCAATATTTAGTTTAGCAAGTATGGTTTCATTTGTAAGTTCTTCAATTAGTGCTTTTATATAAATGAGTTCTTTTTGTTCATTTCCTCTAGCAACAAGTCTTGCTTTATAATGTCCACCATCCTTTATCTTGAATATCCATCTAGAACTGAGTATCTTCTTTCCTTTAACTTCTTCAGCATTTACAAAATCCCAAGTTTCATTTTTCTTCAATGAATCTTTTTCTTCCTGTATTGCTTTTACTCAGTTTTCTTTGTCTACTCCGGTTACAGCTTCATTGTATGTTAACAATCCTATTTCTTCAGAAACAGAATTCAACACTTCATAATCTTTTAGTCTTTCAGGTCTATTGATATTTTCTCTATTCCTTAACATACAGGGTGATCCAAAAGTCCCGCACAACTTTAAAAATTAATAACTCCGCGAATATTTGAGCTAGAGCAATGCGGTAAACACCATTGTGTTCGGGATGCAATGGGATTTTTTATGGCAAATAATGAAAATTTCGAAATTGATTTAGTTACAACTTTAATTGCTAGATGGCGCTCTACCAGAATCAGAGATTCAGCGGCCAAATTGTTTGATAAATTGAAAAATATAACTGAACGACACGTATTTTTCCTTTTTGAATACCAGGAAAGAACCCTAATAATATCAAATGATAAATTAATAAAACACCACTTCGCCAAAAGTTAGAAGAAATGGTTGACGATTTTTAAATACAATCTGAGATATGTAAAATAGGTATATGCAAATAAAAACATGTATAATTTATATTTTAGATGGAGTTTTGTGAAATAGATTGAATGTTTGAAAATAACTACTGATATCAATACACGATTTTTTGAAATGTTATAATAGTACCAAAAATTATGATGGCACTACTAATAGGATTTCGTGCTATAAGGAATGTATAGTTTCTTGACTAATTTGCGACACTTGACTATTTAACTGGATATTTGTCATGATCCAACAAATGAAATATAGAGGGGGATGACAAAATATATTTGTCGTACTTTATTCCAAATATCCTATGGGTTTGTCAAATGTTATCATTGTTTATTATACTGTACATAATTTTGAAAATTAATCCCCTCAAAAAAAAACAAAAAACATTTTTAAATCGAACTTTTGCGTTGAAAAACGTGGTAGTAAAATCATTATGTATTATTTTTTGCGCAAATTTTCTAAATTTGGGGGGGGGGGGGGGGGGGGGGGATACAGAGAATATTCCTTATGCTATTTCTTCTAATGAGCGAAAAGCGATAAACTAAACATAAGGGGTAAAATTGTGTATACCTGTGTATTCGAGAAGTTATAACACTTTGGCCTGCACGAACATAATATAAGATGTGGGCAAATGGACAAACAAAAAAATACTGTTCACAGAAAGAAAAGAGTCAAGATGTGAGGACAGCATTTATTATTCCCATAACCCAAAACAAAGAGCTGCAAAATATAACACATGAGGTAACTGCCTTCTCTCTTGTATTAGGTCACAATCCTTGCTCCAATGTGACGCCCTTCATTCTCAAACACCGCCTGCAGACGATAGATGACAGAATGGTCACAATTAAATAGTTGAAATTTATAAAACGTCCGATCTGATAGAAGCCTTCAACATGGCCAATGTGTTAGGCCGGCATCGATAAAAACGCGACTTAATATACCCCCATAACCGAAATTGTAAGGCGTCAAGTCTGGTGATATTGGAGGCCACTGGTATATAAAGTGGCGACTTATCAACGAATTTCACCGAACGTCTCCTTCAGCAATTGTTTGGCACCGCGGGAGATATGAGGAGGTCCTCCATCTTGCATGAATGTTATTTCGCTTAGGTGCTTGTCTGTCCTGCAATATAGGAATAACATTTTCTCTCAAAAGTTGAACATAACGTTCACCAGTTACAAAAACGGTTTAAAAAAGTTCTTCATTCATTTTTTCAAAGAAAAATTGGCCCAATAATAAAAGAAGAAGTGAACCCACACAAAACTGTAACTCAGGCTGATGAAGTGGTATTTCTGTAAAAATCCCAGGGTTTTCTGTTGCCAAAATGGAGGCAATTTGAATGTTAAATTCTCCCTTTAGATAAAAGTGAGCATCATCTGTTCTTAGAACATTTGACAGCCAGTTTTCATCAATATCAATTTGCCGGAAAACCCATGCAGCGAATTCTTGACGCTCTCAAACGCTGACTTTCAACTCGTGAAAACTTTGAATTTTGTTAGGGTATTTTTATAGAAAAATTCTAAATGTGTGTTCTCTCCAAACTGTTCAATACAAAATCCCCTTTTGCCGAGAAACTTGTCTAGCACTTACTTCTCCATACGTGGATAACGTTTCAATAGCTTCAGCATTCTGCAAAACCGTAACAGCCACTGACTTGCATGTCGATGTCTTCCACTCCGAGGTTTTGCTTCCAGAGATCCAGTTTCCTCAAAACTTTTAATCAATCGCTTTAGAGAGTAGCAACTCATTGGTCCTTACCGCTTCGAAAATCTTTAAAGGAACGAAACGCTCGTAAAGCTTCAGTGGCAGATTCCTAATCACAATTTAAAAAATTCACCAAGAGTGCTTTATCCTGTAGTGACGGCATTCCAGGGGGAAGGGGAAAAGTCCGACCACACCTCCTTGCGGTCTCACCTGGACCCTTGGAATATTTGACCAAATTCTGGTTCGTTTCCAAGATGACTAACGTTGCAACGGCACCATTTTCAAATGAAGAGCAAAACTGATATCTACAGTAAATGCTACCGCGTCCGGGGTAACCGCCGCGTCAGGAGCTGCAGCTCGAGCTAATGATGAGAAATCTACTACGAGGACACAACAACAATCTACTACAACTCAATATAAATGGTACCCAGAGGAAAATAAAGAGCTGACTTGTCTTCCCTGTGACAACGAAAGGACAGACCGGGAAAATTCGGAGAAGGACTTGCCGTTTTGATTAAAACTCTAGAAATCAAATTTAAGGAAATCGCCTATAATCAGAGTAAGCCTAGAAAAGCACGAAAGAAGCTCAGGCAATAGAAATCTATCTTACAGATAAAACAATTCCAATCATAAATGTTTATAACCACGATAATACTAGCATCAATACAGGCCTGATAAGACATTAAGTGAAGCGTCTTCGAATATCTCAATCATACTGGTGATTTTAACGCCGAAGACCAACTTGGGGATTACCTGTCCAGGATAACAAAGGTCAGCAGGTTGAGGACATGCTAACCGACCTCGACCTTACACCGTTAAATAACGAAAAGAACACCTATTTATCCAAGTCCACAGGCACAGAATCCGCAATAGACATCACAGCGATAAATTACAACATCGCACCCACAACACAATGGAAAATTCTGAAAAGTGCAATCAGTGACCACAGACCAATTTTAACAACCCTAAAATTCAAAATTGAAAATTTCCAACAGAATAGAAGAACACTGGGAAAAATTTCACAGAAAAGCTTGAAGAACTGTGCAACGAAGAATTAAATCACAGAACGATTGACAAAAAAATGGAAAAATTCTCTTTGAACATATCCAAAGCTGCCAAAGTATCGATACCTAGAGGTAGACGCAAAGACCTGTGAATACTTTACTGGAAGGACCACAATATCGAGGCAATGATTGCAGAGAAGACAATATCAATTAACTTCTTAAAACAAATAAAACAAGAAATCATAAAGGAACTCATTGAAATTAGTCACAAAATAGAACAAGAAATTTGGATATTCAAACAAGAAAGAAAAATAGGCACAATTTTTCTGCGATAAAATTGAACCAAAAAAGGAATGCCATCACTGGAATATAATTAGTGTTATAAAACAATCAAAACCAACACTAATCCTCCAATACTCTAACTGATATGAATAGCGAGAACGAACAAACAGATTGCTGAAATAATTGCTGAATATCTTTCAAGCACTTCCAGACTCAGCTATACGAATGAAGGCAGGACTCTAAAAAATAATGTAAACAGGTTAGTTAAACAAGCAAGAAATTAATATCAACAAGATATTTACTCGAGAGACTTCACACTGAATGAGCTAAACTCATCAATAGAAAAGTTAAATCCAAAATGTCACATGGAGATGCTCTAATCTTGGTCAAATGATTAAACACTTTGGAGACGAAGCTAAAAATCAACTCCTACGAATACTGAAGATTTCATGGCAAACTGGTAAACTACCAAAGAATAGGAAGATATCAATTATAATGTCAATACTGAAACCAAACAAGATGCCAAGGAATGCAAGAACTATCGGCCAATTGCTCTTACCAGCATACTTTGTAAAATAATAGAATGAATTATCCACTCTAGGCTCATATTCTGGCTCACTAACAATGATAAAATAAACTTCTACCCAACTGCCTATAGATCCAGACACTGTACAACTCATAAACTGTTCTAATTCTGTCATCAATAATAGATTTCTAGGAAAAACCGTCGAAGAAGACAACGCCCGTATTCCTGGATATGACCTCAGCTTTTGATCGAGTGTAGAAATTATTTGAAAGGCTGCACAACATCGGAGTAAGAGTAAAAACTTTAATCTGGATTGCAGACTTCTTAAGGGGAAGAAGGATAAAGGTTCGGGTCAATGGAACATTTTCCAAGGACCGAAGAACATGGGCTGGTGTACCTCAGAGATCTGTGCTCTGTCCTCTACTCTTCTCGCTATATATTAACTGTTGTTTATGTAAATAGATGAATATTATTTGTATTATTAAAGCCTCATTATGTAAAAATATTTATATATAAATTGGACATTTGTTGTTGGCAATGGTCAAGTTTGAGCTCTTGTACGTTTAATTACACACAACAAAAGTGGCGACGAGGATGCGGGATCTACAGAGCAGTAAAAAGCTGAGGAAAACGGCGTCTATGCAAGTATAACTACACATATTTCAAACTATCTGAAGCAAGAAAACAAAGGAGTAGAAAAGATCAGCATGACAAGTTCAAAATTAATAGTACCTTTTAGATGCTAATAGCCCAGTGGAGGACACTTCGATCTTTTGTAAAAAAAATTGAGGCTTTCTTTTTGGCATCTGAAGGAGGAGATTAAAGTGCTGATTTTTACCTTGCTACCAGATTCTGAAACTTTGAAGCAGGGAAACGACATTTTCTTCCTGGTCTAATGAAAGATCAACCCTATGATACTATCATTCAAAGAATTAATCAGCATTTGGATCCAAAGAAGAAAGTGATACCACAGCGATGCAGATTTTTAAAGAGAATTCAACAGGAAGGAGAAACAATTTCGGAATATCTTAGAGAATTGAAACATTTATCAATAAATTTTAATATCGGCGATATACTGGGAACCATGATGCGAGACCGTTTTGTGGCTGGAATCAAGTTGGAAAGCCTGCAAAAGAAGCTACTACAAGAAAACGACGATGTCACCCTGGATAAAATTTGCAGTGGCGATCTCGTTCGAACTGGCGGAGATAAATACAAGAGAATTACAAGATAAATTAGTGGCCAGATATCCCCTGTGAATGGAAAAGATAAAAAGGGTGAGTGCAATAATAGTATGGCGCAGCATGGGCCTTTCAGGCAAAAGGGAGAAATAATGTGTTATAGATGTGGTGAAAGACATTCACACGTGGCCTCTGTCTGCCCTCATAGAACAAAGACTTGTTTTAAAATGTAAAAAACTGGATCATTTAAGTAGGGTCTGCAAAGCTAGTAAAAAAATGTGGGGATGTAAATTTGTACGAGAGGACTCTATATTCTGTACAGGGCGAAAACTGATGCCACAATAAATTTAACAGTAGATGATTATCTTTGTGCTTTACAATAGATACAGGAAGTCCAGTTACGTTGATACCTAAAGATATTTATAAGATTTATTGGCAAGGTAAAAAATTATTTCCAACAAATTTAAGATTAAAATCCTTTTGTGTGGTAAATCAATAGTGATTATAGGGCAAAGAAATGTTTTTGTGAAATAAGCCAACCAATATTTACGATTAATAGTTGTAAATGAAAAATCCAGGTGATTTTGTTAGAAAGAGAATGGCTAAACAGTTAAAACCTGATTATTCTAGATTGTTTAGCATTAAAAATTTAGAAAATGAATCTAAAAAAATAGTTTGATTGATAGATATGCAGATTTATTTAACAAAGATTTGGGCTGTCTAAAGGATGTTAAAATAAATTTTAATTTAAAAAAGGATTTGACTCTTGTGTTTTGTAAGGCCAGAAGTTTACCTTTCTCTCTAAAAAAAAAGTAGAGAATAAAAATTGATCGTTTAGTGAATTCTTGCATTTTGTAACCTATAGTTCATGCATATTGGGCCGCTCCAATAGTACCGTATTAAAAAAGGATGGTAGTGTAAGGATATGTGGTGACTTTAGATGTACAGCTAATAAAGCATAGAATTAGATAGGTTTTCCCTTCCATCGATCGAAGAGATCTTTTCAAAATTATCTACAAGCACCGTACTTTCGACTCTTGACCTATCACAGGCTTACTTACAAGTAATGTTAGCAGAAGAAGCCAAAGCTGTTGTTGATATAAACACAACAAAGAGGTTGTTTTCTTATAAAGACTACCATATGACGTAGCGGTAGCACCAAATAAATTTCAGAGGATTATGGAAGGTCTATTTGCTGATTTGCCTGGTTGGCCTGCTACATAGATGATATTTTGGTTGCAGGAAAAGACTTTGAAGATCATGAACAAAAGTTGGATCTAGTGTGTAGATGATTGCTAGAAAAAAGGTTTAAAGTTAAACAGATATAAATGTAAATTTAAAAAGAGAAATCGGCGGAATATTTAGGGTTTAAAATGGATAAATATGGACTGCATCCCTTCGAAAATAAAATTAAAGCAGTGATAGAGGCGCCTGAACCTAAAGAATGTTTCGCAATTAAGATCTTTCATAGGACTCTTAATTTATTATTATAGATTCATAAAGAATATAGCAAACATTTTAGCGCTATTCTATCAACTTTTGAATAAAAATTATAGATGGAATTGGACGAAAGAATATCGAATGTATTTTTAAAAATGTAAATAATTATTAATGGACTATGGACTAGGCGTAATTCTGAGTCATAGAAATGATAGAAAGGAAGAATGCCTATAGCTTTTGCTTCTAGAACATTAACTGAAGCGGAAAAACGTTTCTCTCAACTAGAAAAGAAAGCGTTGAGCATACCTTTTAGCGTTGAGAAATTCAGACAATACTTACTGGACGAAAATTTGTATTGGTCACAGACAACCGACCCTTAATTCATATATTTTCACCTCATAAACCAATTCCCATATGTGCATCATCCAGAATTAAAAGATGGTCATTAAAATTAGCTGCATGTAATTATACTGTGGAATTTCGAAACACTAGTGATAATTCCAATGTTGACGCATTGTCACGTCTTCCTTTAGAATCGATTTCAGGGAGTCTCTTGATGAAGACCAGGTACTTCTTCTCGGGAAGGTGAATGAGGTACCGTTCTCTTTTATGGAGGTGGCATATGAGACGCCCCAAGATAAAATACTGTCTATAGTATTAAGGAATGTTAGAGAAGGCAACTGGAAATTCACAAGGTACCGAGAGAAACCCACTAGCTCCTCATTATAAGATCAAGAGGAATTAAGTTTGGAGTTTGGTTGTCTTCAATGACGTGAAAGAGTGGTAATTCCCCAAAATTAATATCTTTAATTTAAATGACTTGCATGAAATGCACATGGGGATTGTTAAAATGAAGATGATTGCCAGAGGGTATTTTCTGTTGGCCAGGCATAGGCAGTAACAACGAGGAGTTAACTAGAGAATGTAGAGATGCCAAGAATCGGCATGCATGCCCCCGGCTACCATCTCGGAATGGACTTGGCCCGAAAAACCGTGGCATCGACTTCATCTTGATCTAGCGGGTTCGTTCATGGGAAAAGTTTTTGGTTCTCGTGGATGCATACTCAAAATGGATAGAAATTTTTATCATCAAAGATATTACCAGCAAAACGATTATAAATCATCTTAGAGAATTTTTTGCCAGATTTGGATTGCCCTAATTTTTGGTTACAGATAACGGAAGACAGTTTGTCTCCGGTGAATTCGAGCAATTTACGAAAATGATGGTATACGGCACACTAAGACCAGTCCGTATAATCCTAGTACAAATGGTTTAGATGAGAGATATGTAAGAGAGTTTAAAAACCTTTTGAGAAATAATAATGGGAAGGATGATTTAGAGACGAATCTACAAAGATTCCTATTCGCTAATAGAGCATTCCCCCAAACTGTAATAAAGGAATTCCCCCGGAACTGCTAAAAAAGAGAAGTTTAAGATCAAGATTCTCGAATTTAATACCAAGATGGGAAATCCGCGCAATTTCATGAGGCCGTAAGAAGGCAGGAGCAGTTTACTACAGGTTGCGAGGTTTATATTTCCGCAACTATGCAACTGGACCTAAACGGGAAAAAGTACCATTTTGAAATTATTGAGCTACCGTCACTACCTTATAAGTTGCGAGGGCGTCGTGTATAAGAGGCATATCAATCAATTGCGACCTGTGAGAAAGAAACAAGTGGAGACAAGAAATTTGATTCTTCCTCGAACATCAGGAGAGAAGCCTGTAGGTGGAAGTCAGAAATAAAGTGAAAAGGAGGTTCCAGAGGTTACATCAGGAAACAAGGAGGAGTCGCTTCTGTGCACTACCCTCTTGCACTCCTAGACCAGGGCCTGTTGCTCTGCACGTGCCCTCTTGCACTCCTAAACCGGAGCCTGCCGCTGTGCAAGTGCCCGTCAGCAGTCCTAGACCTCAGAGACCCAGGAAACCCCCAGACTGACTGGAGTATTAGTAAGGGGGGAGATGTGTTGTGTATGTAAATAGATGAAGATTATTCGCATTCTTTAAAGTCTCATTATGTAAGAATATATGTGTATATAAATTGGACATTTTTGTTGGCCAAACGAAAAGAATAAGAGCTAAAAAAAGAGTCATGGTCAAGTTTGAATTGTTGTACATCTAATTACGACACAACCTTAACAACATACATCCTCACTGAAGACACAAAAGTTGCCTGTTATGCAGATTATATAGCCATATGGCACACAAGTAGCAGTATAGAAATATCAGAAAAATACTGAACACATCAATGAGAGGACTGGAGAAGTGGGCAATGAAACTCAAAATGACAATAAAGCCAATAAACACAAACCTATAGGTCTCCTTCACTGACAGGAAAAAAAGGCATGAATTTAACTCCAAATAAGCATAAACAACCATATAATTGATAAAATTAGATCTCCAAATTACCTAGGTGTGATACTTGATGAGGAATTGCGATTTACAGAACACATAATTAGCACCTCAAATAGAGCTACCAGAAACCTAAACATTCTGAGAAGGCTATGTGGAACAAATTGGGGAGCAAAACCGAAAACTCTCAGAACAACAATATCACCTTAATAAGGCCAATAATGGAATATGCAACACCTGTTTGGGCTCCCTCAAGTTCATCACTAAAAAGAAGACTAGACAGTGTTTAAGCAAAAGCGGCCAAATTAATCACTGTTCTGTTTCAAATACCAACAATTAGAAAATTCATAGAGAATGTGGTCTAGACCTACTTGAAAGCAGAAGACAATTAAAAACAATAAAATTCACCAATAGCTTAAAAACTAAAGAAACCGAACACATATCCCATAGAACCTATTTAAACTGGACACAAATAGATAGGCTCAAAAGATCTTCAACACTTCAGTACGACAGCAATATTAGAAAGGGCATAAATATGAACATAATGAATTTCAAATTCGAGAATAACCAATATTTCCTACCCTATTGCCATCAAATGTAATCATCAATCTTAACCTGAATGAACCCTGCAATAAAAAAGAGAACAAAAACATACTTAAAAGAAAGGACTTGACACAATTGGTTTATGCGATCAGATAAATTATTTAACAATATATACAGATGGATCATCAGACCTTACCAAAGTAATGGAGGGGCTGGAATTAACATAATACTGCAAGAGATATACTACAACAAAGAGAATATATACAGAGACAATACTACATCAAAATCAAAGAAGGAGCAGGAAAGATTTCGTCAAACTGCACTTGTGAACTGACAGCTATCTGGAAAGCTCTTGATGTATGCCTTAACCAACCATCCCTGCATCAAGCAGAAGGAATTATAATATACCGTACAACGACTTCATATCCGATCTAGAAGCAATTCAGAAGGCAATACTAAAATCACAAAGAAAATACATTCGTTAACTACTCAACTGATATCATTGGAGAATAACTGCATTCTACAATGGATTCCTGCCAGTGTTTGGATCGGGGGTAATGAAATGGCAGTTGAATTTGCAAAGGAAGCCAGAAAGTTGAGCCAAAGGAAAGAACAAATGTAATTATTTAACGCTAATGCTTTTGCAAAATACAAGATAATTAAACAAAAAATAAGAAAAGACCAAAATGTGAAATAAACTCCGAGAGAAAAATGACAAAACTAAAACAAGATTTAGAACAAAACATTATAAAGGATGACAATACATCCAGATGGCATAAGAACCTATAGAACAAGCAACAACTGTCTCTGGTGTGGAACTAACACCTACCCACATATTCTCATGCCCGCAGCCTTGCAGAAAATTGACATAGACCCAGAGCAGCTGCTTTACACACCCAAGATAGTGGACAATGCTGCTGCTGCTGTGATAGAGATGCATGGAGACATCTGAGGCTCTTTATTGGGCACGACAAAAACAACAACGGCATTCCAGAGTAAAAAATAAATCATCAGAGATAGATAATATTTTTCAATGAATTAAAATAAATAAACCTATCCCCCGATTTACACGGTACTTGTTTTACACGTTTTCGCTTTTACACGGTTTTCCAAATAAGTTTTTTTTTTGTTTATGTCGCACTATACTAAATGCTACTGTGATTGAACACATGCGCTGTGTACACATCTCAACGAGGAATCCCGAGATTATGTGCTGACTACATATTTTAACCTGTCAATGCATTTTATTTTTATTTCTGTGTACACCTATCCCCCGATTTACACGTTTTTCTCAGGAACGTATCTACCGTGTAAATCGGGGGATAGGTGTATAATCGATACTGAGTGAGAGTTGAATTAAAAAAAATTAGAAAATTATTATTTTCGAAATTCAAATAGCTGAGAGAATTCCAGCAAACCGCATCTAAAATATCAGTTTTTTTTTTTGCTAAATGTTTTAATTTGCATATACCTATTTTACATATCTCAGATTGTATTTAAAAATCGTTAACCATTTCTTCTAACTTTTGGCGAAATGGTGTTTTATTAATTTATCATTTGATATTATTAGGTTTCTTTCCTGGTTTTTAAAAAGGAAAAATACGTGTCGTTCAGTTATATTTTTCAATTTATCAAACATTTTGGCCGCTTAATCGCTGATTCTGGTAGAGCGCCATCTAGCGAATAAAGTTGTAACTAAAATCAATTTCGAATTTTTCATTATTTGCCATAAAAAATCCCATTGCATCATGAACACAATGGTGTTTACCGCATTGCTCTAGCGCAAATATTCGCGGAGTTATTAATTTTTAAAGTTGTGCGGGACTTTTGGATCACCCTGTATATCTTGAATTGGTCGAGTTCTGTGGTTTATCATGGGTATCCAATTCCAATTTAGTGTCTTGACTTTCCTCTATTTCAGAATCCAAATCTTCTCTGTATCTTGGCTGCTGAATGACACTGGTCATTTCATTTGTTAGTTTTCCTGTAAACACCACATCTCTTGCAATTATAATCCTTCTTTTCTGCATGTCCCACAATCTGTATCCATTTCCACTGTATCCGATAAGTGAATATTTTTCACTTTTACTATCCAATTTTTTTAGGTTTCCCAATTTTTTGACATACACTTCACTCCCGAATAATTTTACATTAGAAAGATTAGGCTTTCTTCCAAACCACATCTGTGCTGGTGTTGTTTGTACTGTATTTGAAGGGCTTCTGTTGATTAAATAGGCAGCGACTCTTGTGGCCTCTCCCCACATTTCCTTATTTAATTTGGAATCCAGCAAAAGTGCTCTGGTTTTTTCAATCAGAGTTCGATTCAACCTTTCTGCTTTTCCATTCAATTGTGGAGTATATGGAACTGTAAAATCAAGTATTATTCCTTTCATTTTGCACCATTCTTTAACTTGCGTATTGGCATATTCACCGCCATTATCACACCTTAATTTTGACACTTTCGCATTTAAAAATCTTTCTACTTCATTTACATATTCTTTAATATATTCTTTTGCTTCATATTTATTGCTGAGCAAATACACATAACAGAAATGTGTATAATCATCCAAAAATGTCATTATATATTTCTTATTATCATGTGTTAAGGGTTCTATTGGGCCGCACAAATCAGTATGAACAATTTCCAAAGGTCGGGTAGCTCTAGATCTTTCATTTCCAAATGACTTCCTAGTTTGCTTTGCCATGATGCAAATTTCGCACACATCATTTTCCTGTTTTTCCAATTTGTTAAGCTCCATACCATCAACCAAACTTTCAAGTTTTCTTAGATTCTGCATTCCAATGTGTCCCAATTTTCTGTGCCATTCTTGGGTTTTGTTTTCACTTGGTAAGGTAAGGTTCGAGTCATTTTTCTTTGAAAAATGTTGTTCAATATTTACAGCATAAAGTCCATTTTCAAGTTGATCTCCTAGAACTTTTTTTCCATCTTTCAAAATTGTCACTTTATCACCTTTAAAATTTACTTCTCCTCCGTTGTTAACAATTGAGGTCACTGACAAAAGGTTTTTTGATAATTCAGGCACAAATATTACTTCATTTAGGTTACATTGTCTCCCTTAAATTGTCCTGAAGTTTTTGCTCTCATACCTTCTTCTTTTTTGGCAACATTGATGTTCACATCACACTTTTTTTGATGATCAAGCAACTTTTCTTCATTAATCATGTGACAGGTGGATCTGCTATCAACAATGAAAGTGACTGATGATCTTTTATCATATTCTTCTCTTTGTTCAGCAATGAAAGCAATGGGAGGTTGCTTTTCTTTGTTCCTGAAATAGCAGTCTTTTTCTTTATGATTAAACTTTTTACATATTCTGCATTGTTCTTTGTTTACTTTAGCAGCAGGTTTACTGTTGTTCTTAAAGAAACAGTCCTTTTCTTCATGGTTAGTTTTTTACAAAATTTGCAGAATTTTCTTTGGGTGCAATTTTTAGATATATGTCCTGGTTTATTACAAGTAAAACATACCTTTTGTTTTGTTGCATTCATAGCCACTCGGTCTTCTGGTTGGCTCTGTCTATTTCTTCTTATTTCTTCAGTGGTCAATCTTGATATTAGATTTTCAATAGTTTTTTCATCTTTTCCAGTTGACTCCCAAGCAGTACAAAAATAATTATAATCTTCTGGCAAAATTGTTAAAATCTTTGAAATAACAATATTGTCATCAAAGTTCTGTTTTAGATTATTGAGTTTAAAAGCCAAATTTCTTAAATTACTTATGTTGGATACAAGGTCTACATTTTTATCAAATTTATAAGTGTGAAATTCTTGTAGCAGCTTACATTTTAATTGTTCATCATCTCTTTCAAATATTCTGCATATGGTGTCATACATTGATTTGGCATTTTCACAATGTATTATGTGTGTTAATATCGTTTTATCGATGCTCGAAATAATATATTTTTGGGCTTTAGCATCTTTTATTATCCATGCGTTTTTTTCTTTTTCATCCTTTTGATCTTTAAAACACAATTTGCCATTTATTGTTTCAATTAAATTATTAGCTTTAAAAATAATGTTAATTTGAAATTTCCAAATATCAAAATTTCCAGAGTCTTTTAATTTATCTATAATCGAAATATCTTCCATAACAGCAGCCATTTTTATTTTTACGATTTTAGATTTTAAGTTATAACCACGCTTTATGCTGCCACTGTTAGAAAGGTTTTAGGGTTTTTATATTATTTTAGAAATTAATACATACGATTTTAGTAATTGAAAATAGTTTATTTATGCAAAACTATATCTTTCCATTTATTTACAAGTAATAATATATAAGAATAGTGAGGAGTGATAACCATGGAAATATTAATGATGATATACCACAGAATATTTAAAATAATTATTCAGTGACAATATTTTATAAAATATTAAATTCTAAAATTGAATTCATATATTCAACATTGACTACTCTGTGTTTTGTTTGCTTCTAACTCGTAACTTGTAAACAAGAAGTTTATAATATTATTTTTGTTCTTTCCTGTTTTTAAATTGGATCTTAAATAAAATAATGATATAAAAAGGATTATCTTTTTAATTCAACCCAAATTAACACAATTGGCAGCAGAGGTCCGTGGATCGAAACCACGCTCTGCTACCAATTGTGTTAATTTGGGTTGAATTAAAAAGATAATCCTTTTTTATATCATTATTTTATTTAAGATCCAATTTAAAAACAGGAAAGAACAAAAATAATATTATAAACTTCTTGTTTACAAGTTACGAGTTAGAAGCAAACAAAACACAGAGTAGTCAAATCATTTTTGGTCATTTATATAAATATTCACAATCAACAATATTAATTATATTTTTAAAATTATTTTTAATTCAATATTTTTGTATTTTTTTGTGAATATTTCTTTAATAATTTTATATTTAATTTATTTTTATCATTTTTTTAAGATGCCTTTTTTTAATTTTTTATTTTCATAGAGAAAGAGGGATGATAGCCTTGGGGGGTGAGTTCAGCAACACTGGGAAAAGGAAGAGGGATATTTACATTTCTTGGATTTTTGACATTTTTTTTTATATTTACATTCGGATATTTACATTTTTTTTCTTAACAAAAATTTGATTTTTTTTTCCTGAGAAGCAAAAGACTTGGAGTTGCGGAGGGCCGAGGCCGCTGGCTGCGGCCTTAGCTGCCCCTTTTCGAATCGTGGACATGGGTGGTTGGATGCCGAGGTAGGTTGGGGATAATCTGGGACTTTGGCATAATAGGCCTTTTGTATAAAGTTTAAAACTCCTCCATTTTAACCTTATTTACAGTTTTTTTCTTCTTTAATATATATTTTTAAATTATATATATATGTGTGTGATTTCATTAATTAATTTTTTCTTTGTTTAAAAAAATATATACCTGATGTACATTGTAAGATTATTTTTATTGGTCTAAATAAAAATTTGTTTAGCCAAAAATGATTGGTTAATTTCCCCTTCAACATTAACTGCTAGCCGGCACAGCTTTAGGTCTCTACATGTGCCATAGATGAATAAATTTGTGGTCTGGTTTTCTGCAGCCACTGGCGCCCTAATATTTGGACATGTAGAGATCTGGAAATAATTTATTTAATGACAACAACGATAAAGACATAAAAACATCACGATTTTAACAATGACGCCCAAAGCGGGGCTTCTTCTATTATATTAAAAACTTATAAATGCTCACGATTATAACAATGTCGCCCGCCGCGGGGCTCGAATTATGTATATAATTTTCTTTTATTATATTTAAAAATATATACATAGTGAAACGCCATTAGGGCTGAGTAAAACGCGCCCTCTGAGATTAAGAATCAATACCCAGGGAAATGAGACTAATAAAATATTTTTCAATGTACACAGAACGATTATTTTAGGTAATTATTTATATTTAAAAAAACTTGCATTTTACAAGCAAGTTTGTGTTTTGAATTATATTGTTGCACCAGGTTGCGGCTTGGCAGACTCTTCAGCCTTGATTCTCTCCTGTGCTGGGTCTTGCATCTTACCAGAGCGTGTTTTCAACCATACTACAAATTTATATAAGGGAATAATGAGATAAGTCTACTTTAAGTAGCCTCCAGAATACTTTATTTATTTTCTCACATCAAAGAGAGCAGTGAAGTCACGTGTACCTAAATACAAATGATGATAAACTAAATAATCTGTCGCTAGGCTCCGCTAGTTCCGGTAAATATTGTTTTAAATATTCATTTTACTTATTGTATAATTTATAAAAGTTTTATAAATTGTTTAATTAAAAATATTATAACCTTTTTTTTTAATTGGCAATCACTGTTTAAGAGTTTTGTCATTTTTGAAAGCCTTTTCAATTGTTGTTTTCGCACAAATATGCAAAAATAGAATATGGAAATAATTATTCAAACATTAAATGATAAGTTGGATGAAATTTATAACTATTTTGACAAAAAGGTTCAACAAAATCAAAAAAATCTAACTAAAAATGATATTACATTTTTGTCAACTATGGTTAGGCAAACCAAGGATGGTATTTCAACTTTAAAAGAAATAAATAACCAAGATATATTGGAACTAATGAAAACAACAATTACAGATGTTATGGACCAAAAACTGAAAGGGATCCAAGATGAATTAGTTAAAACAACTCCAACATATGCTCAAGTAGCTCGTACAGAAACATCACAAGATTACATTAAAAAAAAACAAAATTTACATAAGGAGTTCACAATAGTGGCAACACCTATAAATGTGGAAGATAATACAAAAATGTATCAAACTATATCAAGCAAAGTTAAAAAGCTTAGGGACGAAGGAAAAAAAATAAAGATTAACAAAATTATAAATGCTAGGAAATCTGTAATAATAAAGACCCCTACAGAATCAGACATGGAATCTCTAAATGATGAGTTAGGCAGGGCAGAGGAACTCGCAAATATCAGCAAAATTTTTATCCCCAAACCAAGAGATCCTACAGTAGTAGTCAAAAATGTTAATAAACTTACAGAAACCGCTAGTTTTACTAAAACAATCTGCAGTATGAACCCTGAATTGAACGAAATGGAAAATGATATCCATGTTCTGTTTAGCATGAAATCGAACACGCCCCACCACAACATAGTTCTTAGGGTTTCTCCAAAGGTTTACCAGATACTTAAAAATATGAATAATAAATTATATACTGACTTTGAACGCTGTTTTGTAGAAGATAAGATTCTGGTAAAACAATGTCAGAAATGCCTTCAATTTAATCCCAACCATAAATTGGCCGATTGTACTAACGTCGAGATATGCAAATTATGCGGCGCGCAAGGAATTCATGATTGTTCAAAAATTTGCAATTGTTATAACTGTCTAAAACATCCTAAATTTAGAAACTCGCCGAATCATAGAGCTAATTCCTCGGACTGTCCTCTATACAAAATACAGATAGACAGAATTATCCAACGAACGAGATATCATCCAACCGACAATTAGGCAAATTTCGCAGCTAAGATTATTGTTTATTTAGTTTGAATTTCATGCAGGGAAAAGGATTTAAATGTTTACAACAAAATGTAAGAAAAAGTATCTTGGCACTGAATGAGCTTCAAGCTTCTATAAAAGACAACCCACCAGATATCATCCTAATACAGGAACCTTATCTGATTGATGGAGATGTAATTTTCGATTTGGAATCTCAAATAGTGCATTCAACGACAGATGAACAAATTTACACTGCAACGATCTTTATGAATAAGAGTTTAAAATTTAATAAAATCAATAAATTCACAAACTCCTTTTGTACAACCACTTCTTTAAATTCAGCAAAATCAATTACTATTATCGCAAACTTTTATATACATCCACATAGATTTAATGACACTCATCGAAAATTTATCCAAGAGCTTCTGGAGACTACAATCAACAACCTATTATACTATGTGGTGACTTTAATTCTAGACACCCAGTCTGGTTTGATCCGACAACAAACTCCAATGGTTTCAAATTCCACTCCATCATAGATGAACATAACCTATTTATTCATAATCTTAAGATACCCACTGCCGAAATTCTAGCTTTATAGATCTTACGATTTCAAACAAAAAATCAATAAGTTTGGTACAAAACTGGAAGACGACTATATTGACGCACATTTCAGATCACGTAGCAATAACCTTTGACATTTATCACAATTTTAACAGGCAAAGGACAGTTCAAAACTCAACATGGAAATTTATAGAAAAAGATGCTGATTGGAAAATATTTACCGAAAAAATAGCAATACAAGACGTAGATAATATTATCACCATGATAAACCACGCGTCAAACATCAAAGATATTGACAACATTGTAAAGACTCTCACACAAATAATTAAAGAGGCAGCTTATCTGTCACTAAATGTCAAGACAAGAAGCGGAAATCATAAAACAAATACATACTGGTGGGATGGGAAGCTGGAGAAAATGAAAAACGATTTCCACTATATTAGAAATTTGTATTACCGACATGGAAAGGTCCTTGAAAATACCTATAAATCAATGAGAAATAAATATTTAAATAAAAGTAAAAAGACAAAAAGAGCGAGTTGGAGAATTTTTATTGAAGAAAGTCATTCAAATAACTCATTTGGTAATGCTTACAGGATATTCAAGTCATTGAGATCGAAAAATAGAAATTTAGGATTACCACTAATAGATAATTTACCAGATCATTTAAAGACCGACAAAATAAAAAGTTTAATGAACGATCTATTTCAGGATGATATTGGAGGTTTGGATAAAGATGATCATATTTTGATTAGAAATTATACGCCTAAATATAAAAATAAAAGTAGTGTTTATATCGAATCTAAGGAAATAGAGGAAACAATTTTAAAAACAAATATTAAAAAAAGCACCGGGCCCTGATTACATTAGTAACAATATGATTAGACAGGCTAAAATAAAAATAATCCCAATTCTGCATAAATTATTCAATAAATGTATAGAAATGGGATATTATCCGGATGAATGGAAAAAATCATTCTTAAAAATAATTCCAAAACCAGGCAAAACGAATTATGAAATAAATAAAAGTTATAGACCTATATCATTGACATCTAATCTATCTAAAACATTTGAGAATATAATAAAAAATAAATTAAGTAACTATTATTTAGAGAATAATTTAATGAGCTCAAGGCAGCATGGTTTTATGAAATCTAGATCAACAATTACCGGAATGGATAAAATTATAGAAACTATATTGAAACATAAACAAAAAGAATTGACTTCCTTGATAGCTATAGATATTGCGGGTGCATTCGACAATGCATGGTGGCCTGCTATTATAAAAAGAATGGATAATGATGATGTTCCTTCAGATTTAATACGGATCATAAAATCTTATTTGAATAATGAAAGGGAGGTGAAATTTACATACGAATCAGAAACTTTTTATAAGAAACTAACTAAAGGATGTCCACAGGGTGGACCTTTATCTCCACTTCTATGGAATATTTTGCTAAATGATTTGTTGATAAATTTTGATTCAATGAATGCAGATATTATATGTTATGCAGACGACGTTACAATAATTTTCTGGAATAAGACTATTGAAGGACTAAAAACCGCAAGTGAATACACCTTAAATTATGTGATCCAATGGTGTAATAGAAATAAATTAACGATCAGTACAGAGAAGACTAATATGCTATACCTACATAACAGACAAAAAATACCTATTAAGGTTAATAACAATATAATAATGCCGGTCAAGCAAGTAAAAATTCTGGGAATGAAATTTTCTAATCACAAATGGAAAAACAAAATTAACTTTACACCGCATGTTAATGATATTCTGTGTAAGGCAGGACGTATGAAAAATTTATTATGTTCACTAAGTGGCAATATGTGGGGTTTAGACACTCAAAAGAGGTTAACTTTATTCAAAACAATCATTAGGCCTGTACTTACATACGGTTCTGAAATTTGGTTCAAATATTTAAACAATCGTTGTAAACAAAAACTGAACTCCATGCAGTACCAGATCATTTTATGGGCAGTTAGAGCTTACAAAACCACTTCATCAAACTGTGTGCATAGCTTGGCGAAAATTACACTCCTAACAGACTATATAGAATCCAGAATAATCAAATTTGATCTAGCTCAACTGTCTATTGAAGATCTAATTACTTACGAACCCCATGCTCCAAGTATAGTCAAATATTTCTTACACGCAAAAATGAATGAAATTTTTGAGAACACTAATGAAATTTTTAGAAGCTTTTTCGTATTAGGAATTCCAAGATTTTTCCGTCCAAATTTTTATAATATCCAATTCATTACAGATCATGGCAATTTTGGGAAATTTTGGCAACTATCGGCGCCGTGAAGGAACCAGGATGCTTCTGCGGAGGTGAAATTCAAGACGCGAGACATCTACTTCTGGAGTGCCCAATTTTCCGGGATTTTAGGGAAAATAGATTTGGTCGTATTGGACAGCTTGATGAATTTGTAGACAAAAAAGAAAAGTATAAAAATTTTGATCAATTTTGTAAATACATATACAACTTTCTCTTGAATTGGAAAAAAGAGAAGGAATCTTAGAAAAAAAAGAAGTGCGATGCTTGCTCTGTGTGTTTTGCTTTGTTGTTTGTTTTTCTCTTTGGACAATTTTCTTTGGTTGATTTATGTAAAATAATGAATTGAACAGGATTGTATATAGCCGAATTGCTGTAATGCAAATGAAATGTATTGACGCAAATATCCCTGAGTTTGGGATATCGCGTTTCATGATGTTAATAAAGTTGAATGAATAATAAAGTTGTATATATAATTTAAATTTCAAATATATTAAAAATTAATATAAGAAATACGCCATTAATCATGATGTAACACTTCCCCCTCTCCAGAGGTCGTCACGTCCTCGTGATTGACCTCATCAATTCTTTTAAAATAGGGTTTGATTCTTGAGACATGGACAATCAATGGGTCTTGGCCAGGATTATCTTTTGGTTCAATTAAGTAATTTACGTTGGACAGCTTCTTTAATATTCTATATGGACCAAAATATTTTCTCAGAAGTTTCTCACACTTTCCTATTTTCCTAATTGGTGTCCAAACTGCTACTAATTCTCCTCGTTCGTAGCTTCTTTCCATGTGTTTCTTGTCATAGTTCTTTTTCATTCTTTCTTGAGTCTTTATTGTGTTGTTAATAACTAATTTTCTTGTTGTTTATTTTGTCTAAATGATGTTTTATGTATTCATCATAATCATCCTTGTCAATGTCTACCGAGATATTCCTGTCGTCCAAAAGAGACGTGGGTTCTCTTCCAAACATCAGGAAAAAGGGAGAATATCCTGTGGTTTCCTGAATTGTAGTATTGTAAGCGTGAGTGATGAATGGGAGTATTTCGTCCCAATTCTTCTGATCAGTGTTCACATACATACTGAGCATATTGATCAATGTTCTATTTAACCGCTCTGTCAATCCATTAGTCTGGGGATGATAACTCGTTGTGAAGCAATGTTTAATCTTGCACGTTTTCATCACTTCTTTCATTAAATTACTGGTAAATTGAGAGCCTCTGTCACTAATAAGATATTGTGGGGCTCCGTGCCGGAGAAATATATCCTCTACTAGAAATTTAGAAACTTCTTTCACTGTTGCTTCCGAGACTGCTCTTGTTTCTGCATATTGTAGTAGTCCGTCAGCACGATTATCCATTTTTTCCTGTTTTTCGTAGATGGCACTGGACCAACAAAGTCAATTCCAATTCTTTCGAAAGGAAAGTTGGCTGGGGGGATGGGCTGTAGTAGCCCAGAAGGTAATTGGTTTGAGCCTTTCCTACTTTGGCAAAGGTGACACGTCTTAACGAATTCTGAGACATCCTTCAGCATGGATGGCCAAAAGTATTTACTATTTATACGGTACATGGTTCTGGCGACGCCCAGATGGCCATTCGACATATGATTGTGATATTCTTTCATAATTTCTCTCTTTTTCTTCTCTGGCCACAAGCAACCACGCCCTGCCTTCAGGGTTCGGTTTTGCTTGCATGGGGCTTGCTTTAAACCATACAATGCCTTTCTTAACCTACATATATTCCCTTTATAACCTTCTGGCAATTGAACATATATTTCTTCATCCAAAAACCCATATAGAAAAGCTGTTTTTATGTCAAATGTTTAAAAACAAACTTTTTCTTAGCCATTAGAGCAAAGTATATCCTTAAAGAGACAGTGCTTATAACTGGACTGAATGTCTCATCATAATCAATGCCTGCTTCTTGTTCAAAGCCTCTTACAACTATTCTTGCTTTGTAGCGACCATCTTCTTTCACTTTAAAGAGCCATTTAGAGGTCAGAATCTTCTTGTTTGACGCTTCATTTTCTTTTACTATTTCCCAAACTTCATTTTGGCAAGAGACTCTTTTTCCTCTTTTATTGCCTTTTTCCATTTTTCTTGATTTGGACCCGATATAGCTTCCGAGTAAGTTAGAAGAGCTGATTCTGTTGTTCCATCCGCTCTAAATAGAAGTCTTCATATCTTGATGGTGTTTGTAAACTACTTCTTGGTCTAAGATATATTTTGAAGTACTTGGTTTTGTAGGGATATCTTCTTTGTCTTCAGAGACTTCTGGTAGACTTGGTTCTTCATTTAATTCTAGTTGATCTTCAGATTCTTCTTCTGGTTCGACAATAGGTATTTTTTCTTCTTTATTTATACATCCTTTATCTAAAAAAATTACATCTCTAGCTGTAAAGATTCGTTTGCTTTGTTCATCCCAAAGGCGATAAACATTTGGTGCATAACCTATAAAGGTATATTTTTTACTTCTGTCTTCCAATTTCTTTATGTGTTTTAGGGTTTTGACATAAGCTTCACAACCAAAAACAAAATTGTAAGTTTGACAAATTTGGTCTTTTGTTGAACCAAAGTTCTTAGGGGTTTTCTCTAATTCTTGAGTAGGGCTTCGGTTCAGCAAATAGGCTGAAACCCTTACAGCTTCTCCCCACATGTTTTTTCTACACCAGAATCAATCAAAAGAGCTCTAGTTTTCTCCATCAGGGTTCTATTTAATCTTTCGGCTTTGCCGTTTAGCTGAGGTGAGTGAGGTATGGTGAGATCCATAATGATTCCTTTAGCTTTGCACCAGGATTTTATATCTTCATTTACATATTCTCCGCCATTGTCAAATCTTATTTTTGAAACTTTTAGAATCATTTGGTTTTCTGCTTCTTTAATAAATTCTTTTAGATATCCTTTTACTTCATATTTATTTTGTAACAAATACACATGAAAAATGTGTGTAGTCATCAAGAAATGTTAGAAAATAGTTTTTGTTGTCATGGGTAGTGGGATCTAAAGGTCCACATACATCTGTATGGATTATTTCTAAAGGCTTTTTGATTTTGTTCTAATGGATTGAATGGCTTTCTTATCTGTTTAGCTTAATGCATGTTTCAAAATTTCATCTAGTTATTTTTTCTATGTTTTA
>CP092886.1:14704086-14744204 GCA_030710605.1 Cordylochernes scorpioides
TATTGTGATGGCAATATTGTTGAGTGAATCGTAGGCTTCTGCTATCAATGGTCTTGCTTTGAGAGAAAATAGAGAGAAATGAGTTAAATATAATTTTATGGAAAATCACTTCCTTATTCACTCCTTTTATACCTTATGGCGTTGTTGTGATTATACGAGTAATTGATACCTTTCATCAGGAGATGGTTATGGTCAGAGTTTGACCTTCAAAGAAACCTAGGTTTCTCGGTAATTTTGCATAGAATACTTCATAAAAACATGTCAATAAAAATGGTATTGATGTGCAAATGTGATTAGATGTTTACTTAACACAAAATAATTACAAAAATATGTACATTATGTTAATCCTTTATTAACACACAAAGTTTAAAAATCTCAAAAGGAGTATCAAAATAGATAACATTTATTGAGTATAGGGTGTTTGTGTATCCTATTCAGTAAGATTAATCTGTTTATCTCTCTGATTCTTGAAACATATCACTGAATTAATCTTGTAACAAACTGTTAACCAACATTTCTTAAAGGGATAATTGTATTGTGACTTTTATACGATCTTTGTTAATTTGATTTATAGAAAAACGAATAAAAAGGAAGAAGTGGGAAGGTCAAAGAGAAGACAAGCAAATCTCGCGCGGACGTTGAGGTCACAGAAGTCCGCAGACCTTTACGACGCGTCCGCAGGTCGGCTGGATGGGGCGCCGGTTGGTTGGGGTGATGTCCAGATAGTCGTGACTGCCGCACATGCGGATCTCCCGTAGCTGCGCAGCGATTCAGGATCATATACACACATGCGCACTAAAATACACATTTAAAAACGCAAATTTTATGGCTGAAGTTTCTTTTATTTTAAATAAATATGAATGCCGGCCAAACAACTTCTATCTTCAAGATAAACAGAACTAGGGTAAGTTGGTTAAATTAAGAAAAAAAAAATAATAATCTAATCGTAAAAGTGAAGTTTCTGATGGCTTTCGCCTTGTTTCAGAATTTTCTTCCGATATTTTACAAAAACACAATAAATATACATTTAAATAATATATATATTTTTTTAATATCCACTAATGTGTGAGTATTTTATTTAATAATATTGGTTTGTAGTTTTATGTTTATAGTTTTTTAATTTTTGTATATAACTCGAGAGACTCTAGATTATGAGGTTTTATAAATTTTCAAATTATTTGGCTACGGTGAATGTGTATTTTTAGAATTCATGAATATATAAAAATTAGTTTTTCTAAATACACCTATCCCCCGATTTACAAGGTAGATACGTTCCTGAGAAAATCGTGTAAATCGGGTGATAGGTGTACACAGAAATAAATATAAAATGCATTGACAGGTTAAAATATGTAGTCAGCACATAAGCTCGGGATTCCTCGTGAGATGTGTACACAGCGCATGTGTTCAATCACAGTAGCATTTAGTATAGTGCGATTAAAACAAAAACAAAAAACTTATTTGGAAAACCGTGTAAAAAAAAAGTACCGTGTAAATCGGGGGATAGGTGTACTTTATAAAAGAAAATATTGCCGTTTTAGTTTTACTAGTACAAATTTAATTGTTCAATTTTAGAAGTCGAAATATATATTTGACTAAATCAATTCTAAAGAAACCAAACCCTAGATTTCTTATTGATTAAGTCAAAATTATAAAAGCAGGGAAGAATCTTTATTAAATATATTTATACTTTTAGTGTGAATTTTTAATAAAGGTTTCCTGAAATTATTTTTAATTGATTATTAAATATCCATTTATTTTTTTCAAATAATCCATTTCAATTCGATTCTATTAGACCAAACAAACATTTACCAAAGCTATATTCTGTGTGTGAAGGTTATTTTCAATTGGCTCCTATATAAGGATAAATATAGTGGAATGAGAGAATATTTTGGCTTAAACCTTAAAGTTGAAATTGTGTATTTTTAGGCTGGTATTACTTGAGATATTGAGTCCCCCTCCTTCACTGAGTAGAGTAGACGTCGCTAGAGAGGTGTACCAACCTGATCCAGCGATATTCCCAGAGGAGTCCGCATGATGATCCAGGTGACGTTCGCGCGGCACGGGGGAGCAGTCATGGACCCCTCGTAGGTCCAGTAGGTTGATGGGTCTGTAAAGCACAGCGTCATTTATAAAGTAATTACCGGGCAATAATGCGCCATATAAACATAAGAAATGAAAGCATTAAATCACAAATATATTTTCCACACACAAAACAAACTATAAATGAATAAAACAAAGCTTCAAGGGCTGCGTTTCTTTTATTAGAACGAATATAATACGAGCTTTCGGGCACATACGCCCTTCTACGGGAATTAATTAAACAATAATCCAACTAGTTTGAAAATAGATTATTGTTTCATTAATTCCTGTAGAAGGGCGTATGTGCCCGAAAGCTCGTATTATATTCGTTCTAATAAAAGAAACGCAGCCCTTGAAGCTTTGTTTTATTCATTTATAAATTGTACAGGGTTTTTCAATCGAGACACAAAACAAACTCAAATTGTCCTTATTGTGATGTAAACATATTAGGAGGGCTTGGATCATCAGTGGTGAACCTTCTCAGCAGTTTCGCCAATTTAATCTACCAGACCGCTTCTTAGAGCTCTAATACCGCGTTGAAGGATTCTGCTTATTCAAATATGTATATGCTACACTGAAGGGCGTAATCTTAGAAATCGTATACAAGCAAACTTTGAACATAAGCTTCGGGACATTAAATATACATACATCAGTTTAGCATCTTATATATCTACTTATATATTCGCCTTATTCTGTCTGTTTGTCTGTTTGTTTGTCTGAAGCTCACGGATGGGATTTTTCATAACCATCGGTGGTTCAGTGGTAGAATGCTCGCCTGCCACGCGGGCGGCCCGGGTTCGATTCCCGGCCGATGCATTTTTTTTTTTTTACAATTTTTAAAACTCATTTATATATTACTAGACGAATGGCCCGGGCAACGCCCGGGTTTTACCCGAGTGCGTATATATTTTAAAAACGTTTTAATTCAAATACTATTCCTTACAATTATAAATTGGCGCCATGGATGTCACTCTTGTGAAACGTCGCGTTCCAAACTGTGTGTTTTAAAACGTTTTAATTAAAATACTATTCGTTACAATTATAAATTGGCGCCGTGGATGTCTCTCTTGTGAAACGTCCCGCCCCAAACTGTGTGTGTCTTGAAAATATAAAAATAAAAATGTGAATTTTCATAAAGATTATATCATGTCGATTTTTTTTTTTTTTGCATTTCACCTACTAAATCGATAGAGATAATTACATTTGCAACATGAACTTAGGTATATTGACTAAATAGAAAACTGCATAGTAATAAAGATCATTTTTTAAAGGCACCATATCGTTTTTTTTTCAATAAAATCGAAACAAAAATTAACGATAAATAACGATAATTGCCTTAAAAAAAATAAACATTCGCGGTGATTTTGTCTTGCATTCGTTTATACAATTATTATATACGAATGACCCGGGCAACGCCCGGGTTTTACCCGATTAAATGCTTTTGTTCAAATACTATTCGTTACAATTATAAATTGGCGCCGTGGATGTCATTCTTGTATAATATATAAATGAGTTTTAAAAATTGTAAAAAAAAAAAATGCATCGGCCGGGAATCGAACCCGGGCCGCCCGCGTGGCAGGCGAGCATTCTACCACTGAACCACCGATGGTTATGAAAAAATCCCATCCGTGAGCTTCAGACAAACAAACAGACAAACAGACAGAATAAGGCAAATATATAAGTAGATACAAGAATGACATCCACGGCGCCAATTTATAATTGTAACGAATAGCATTTGAATAAAAGCATTTAATCGGGGTAAAACCCGGGCGTTTGCCCGGGTCATTCGTATATAATAATTGTATAAACGAATGCAAGACAAAATCACCGCGAATGTTTCTTTTTTTTAAGGCAATTTCTTTTTAAGGCAATTTCTTTTTAAGGCAATTATCGTTATTTATCGTTAATTTTTGTTTCGATTTTATTGAAAAAAAAAAACGATATAGTGCCTTTAAAAAATGATCTTTATTACTATGCAGTTTTCTATTTAGTCAATATACCTAAGTTCATGTTGCAAATGTAATTATCTCTATCGATTTAGTAGGTGAAATGCAAAAAAAAAAATCGACATGATGAAATCTTTATGAAAATTCACATTTTATTTTTATATTTTCAAGACACACACAGTTTGGGGCGGGACGTTTCACAAGAGAGACATCCACGGCGCCAATTTATAATTGTAACGAATAGTATTTTAATTAAAACATTTTAAAAACACACAGTTTGGAACGGGACGTTTCACAAGAGTGACATCCATGGCGCCAATTTATAATTGTAACGAATAGTATTTGAATTAAAACGTTTTTAAAATATATACGCACTCGGGTAAAACCCGGGCGTTGCCCGGGCCATTCGTCTAGTCTTATAGAATTGTCCAATACAGTGTTGGAGCTCTAAGAAGCGGTCTGGTAGATTAAATTGACGAAAACCGCTGGTAGGGTTCACCGCTGATGAGCCAAGCCCTCCCAATATTTTTCATCGCAGTAAGGACAGTAGAGGTTTGTTTTATGTGTAGAAAAGAAATATGTGCTTTAATGCTTTCATTTCTTATTTTTATAAAGTAACCACTTGAACAGTGTGTAAGAAAGTATTGCTCTTATAAATATACGCCTACTTTATATATGGATGTAGACTTTAATATAAGGTGTCGTTTTTATTCTATTTCTCTGGTTGGTTCTCTATAGCTTCTCAACTCTATCATAGATTACGCATGCGCAGTTAATTTTTTATATTGCACTTTTGCGGTAAGGGGTGTTACACAGATTCGCTGGACGAGCTCCGCTAACGGTATGGTGCCCCATACTGTGATTATTAGTGCAAGCTAATCCGTCAGGCCTTGTAAAGCAGAAGTGTTTATTAATAACGTCGAACAAAGTTTGTTTTTAACGTAAATTTCTTAGCTCGGTTAATAAATTTCGGTTAAGTTTCATACTTATCGAGTCCCTATTTTATTAAGCTCCGTAGGCAGCGAAATTTCCAAATGAAGTAAATACCCGGGATGAGAAAATTGGGGTTGATGTCTCCCATCATGCTGGCAGAATCCCCAGGTCTTGGAGTTTTCTTGAGGTATTTCAGCAGCCGGGCGAATTCTTCGTTAGCCTTATTTTCAATCTGGGCATACACAATTTAGATTTGTTTAGCAAAATAAATTTAATAAACATTTACGTGTGCAAAATATGTATTTCTGAATTTTAATAAATACAAATGAAAAGCTCATTTTTTTAATCTTTAATGTAAATATCGGAGAAGTTAAAACACTGATGCCACAACACCAGCTTTGGAGATTCTACAAAATCGAAACTGTTTATCATGGTTTCAGACTATGGCTCTCATTAATACATGTGTGGCTATGATTTCGTAATATATATCCAGTTAGAAGAGAGTTATGAAATCTACATAATCTTCCCAAAAAGATATTTTAACTAGCCAGTAAGTAGAGCCGAATGAAGATAACATTGCCCCGGATTAGTTCGATGCCTTCATTAAATGGCAGAAATGCTTATTTTGTACAAGAATACCATCCTCCCAAAACCTTATTCTAAATTTACATATTTCTAACTTCTTAGAACAGGTGGCGCACTAATGCATCATGTTTGCATAATATTGTTTATATACTTTGACTTAATTATGGTTATAGTGACAAATTTTGTTGATAAAAGTGTTCTAATATGTTATTATATCTATTTTTCTCTCTTCTAATTTTTAGATTTCGTACTTTAGAAGTAATCAAATCTTTTTTCTTTTTGGCAAACCCATGCCGTAGGTTCATGATTGGAAAGAAATACCTTTTCTAATAACATTATTGTATATGATGCCATAATTTTGTCACACAAGAACCAATGTTTGTTCTAAATTTTCCAATATGGTTTATACTTTTCTCAACCATGCTTGTGTCTTTAATCCATAAAATGCCTCTGTTTTGATTTATAACGTCTGGGCAACATCCGCTTTAAATTATGCATCGGCACGTTCCCCCATCCTGTTCACTGAAACTGAGGCCTTCTGCCATTTTTTCTGTGCCCTTTGTTACTATGGTCTTTCGCTTGACTCTAGTTCCTCTCTTTTTATTCTTTAAAAAATGTATTTACCCTTTCCAAAATTTTTCCGCATAATAAAATAAATATGAAAAAATCAATACCAACAAAACAAAAAGCTCTATTAAGACCTTTTGGTCTTATACAGATTCTCCGAGTAGAAGAGGGTGTATATACAGAAATAACGCAGTAATAGTAAAAAATAATCAGGAATGTTATTTATAATGTACCAAATAGGGCGAACAAGAAAGAAAGGGCTTGGCATAAACTTATCCAAGAATGTATATCCAAGAAATCGAGAACAAGCAATTTATTTTCTTTAAAAAAAAAGAAATAATTAGTAGTATTGACAGAAATTTAGATTAGTACAACTGAAAAGTAATATACAACAAGGTAGTATACATAATTATAAGGCATATTTATAGTTTTTATACATGAATGACTCAAGGGTAGAGGGTTTACTGATGTCGGAATATAAAATCTTAGGGTTAATAAATTTGTTCATTTACCTAGTTGTTCAATAGAAGCCACCGGATTCATTAAGTTATTTTAATATCATTCGCAGTTTTATAAAATGTAAAATATTTAAAAGTAAAGCTTAGGTCAGCCATCACAGTATTTAACCAGTTGAGAGTTAGGTTGGGGTATAAGGGATAAATATGGAAAACTTACCAGTTATTAAGAGTTATCGCAATAGCATTTCTAGTTTTCTCATAATATGGAGTGATTTTCTAGACTTTAATATAATATAATAGATGTTCTATTTATGATTGGTTGGGAAATTGATTGTTTCTACAGGAAAGTCTTCATTTCTCTTCCTGATTATATAAATATTATATTTTAAAAATAAGGCTTATTTTGGATTGTAATAAGATTATTTATAATCCGATATTTCGATGGATCAATCTTCCATCTTTTACGAGGTATTTTGCCATGAAGCACGTAGCAGGTCGCGTGCCCCAGGTGAGTCACTAGACGTCTTCGAAGCTCATTGGGCGATAAACCTATTATTACAATCCAAAATAAGCCTTATTTTTAAAATATACATATACTATAGATTGATCTATATTCAGTATATATATTATATGAAAAAACAATAGAAAAAAAGATATGTGGGTCAGGTGTTGATATTATAAATAAAGAAGGCATTTCCTGACCACAAGCACATGTGCTTTTTAGATGGCAGAGCGCCATCTAGTGGAGCAAAAATTAACTAAACGTTTATTTAACTTGCTCCGTGATTTATCAAGAAATTGGGTTGGCCAAATATCACGGAGCAAGTTAAATAAACGTTTTGTTTAATTTTGCTCCACTAGATGGCTCTCTGCCATCTAAAAAGCACATGTACTCGTGGTCAGGAAATGCCTTCTTTATTTTTAATATATATATATTATATAATCTAAAAACTCAAATATTTATATATTTTAAAATATATATTCTTTATTTTTATTCATTGATATTTCTACTTTTTAGTTTATATCATCGTTTTCAGGAATAACTTTCAGTTTTGTTGTAAATATGCGTAGTTAACATATCTATCTTTTTGAATCACTAATATAGGATTAACTTTTTAAATTGTATATATTGTGAAAATAACTAATGTGTAATCTTTCCTCAAGTAATCTTTCTCACATATTCACACACAATCTTGATTAATAATTAAAACTAATCTTTAACATTGTTTATTATACTTCAACTTTTATTTCTACATTTTTTTTTAAATACCCAATTGTTTTATCATGTTTCTAATTTCGCCTAACAAATATACAAATTTATAGTGACCAACATATGCAAATTTTATCTTTGTTTTTATTTAACTTGATATCGTAAACATAACATCCATTGTAAGCATTTTTCTGTTCACCTTCCGTGGTTTCTCTTTTCTCTGATAGTTTTTAGGTGTAGTATATTTTCTTATTACTAGACTACAAACATTCCCTCGAGAAAAACCTGGGCGAAGCCGGGTACATCCGCTAGTTGAAAATAAAAGCTACTTGATGGTAAATAATTATTTTTTTCTATCACGACTGCACCTTCAACCCTTTATCTTATCGATCCTTTGTCTTATCAACCCTTTATCTAACAACAAAAAAATTATTCATAATATATATATATATATTGAAGATTTGGCAATCCATAATTAAAATTATATTTAAAAAAGATGCATATATTGGATTTCTAATTATTTTATTTTTCCAATATTTCGGGGGGCAACTCGCCTCTCTTTATCGAGGATGTTTGTGATTTTTACTAGAACATGAGGGCACGCGTACACCACTCTCGTTCTAAAAGGCCAATGAAAGAATTGAATATTTGATTTAAATATTGCATTCATTTTATATACAGTTAATAATTATATTTTATATTATAGATTATTATTTTATCTATGAAAGAGAGAGAGATTTATATACAACAGTGTAATTGTAAATATTTGTGTGTATACATATCAATTCTAAATTAATGAAAATTTTTTGAAAGCAAAATAAATGAGTAAATTAAAAGTATATACATAGTTATTTACAAATAATTAAGATATGGATTATTTATAAATATCTGGAAAATCAATTTTCTGTTTATACTCTGTTCATCTTCGGCAGAAGCCCAACTTTCTAAAAGCAGTCTACAATGCTGTTCCGTTATATTTTTGTATATAATTGTGACCTGTTTGAAATCTGGTACATGGCTATTGTTTAGGGAGTGGTCTACTAGTAGGGATAATGGTTTGTAGTTTTTTAAAGCGGCTTTGCGCTGATTGATGCGATCTTTAAGCTATTTACCTGTTTCTCCAATGTAATGCCAAACATGCCAAGCTACTTACATTGGAGAAACAGGTAAATCGCTTAAAGATCGCATCAATCAGCATAAAGCCGCTTCAAAAAACTACAAACCATTATCCCTACTAGTAGACCACTCCCTAAACAATAACCATGTACCAGATTTCAAACAGGTCACAATTATATACAAAAATATAACGGAAAAGCATTGTAGACTGCTTTTAGAAAGTTGGGCTTCTGCCGAAGATGAACAGAGTATAAACAGAAAAATTGATTTTCCAGATATTTATAAAGAATTCATATCTTAATTATTTGTAAATAACTATGTATATACTTTTAATTTACTCATTTATTTTGCTTTCAAAAAATTTTCATTAATTTAGAATTGATATGTATACACACAAATATTTACAATTACACTGTTGTATATAAATATCTCTATCTTTCATAGATAAAATAATAATCTATAATATAAAATATAATCGTTAGCTGTATATAAAATGAATGCAATATTTAAATCAAAGATGCAATTCTTTCATTGGCTGGTAGAACGAGAGTTGTGTACGCGTGCTCGCATGTTCTAGTGAAAAACACAAACATCCTCGATAAAGAGAAGCGAGTTGCCCCTCGAAATATTGAAAAAATAAAATAATTAGAAATCCAATATATGCATCTTTTTTAAATATATATATATATTATATAATCTAAAAATGCAAATATTTTATTTTATTTTAAAAACATATATTTTATTTTTCATTCATTGACTGTTATACATTTTTGACCATATATTCAAAATAATATCACTTTTAATTATTGTTGTTGTAAATATGTAAAGTGAACCCTACCTTTTCTAATGAAAATCACGAATATAGAATTCATTTTCTAAATTTTATATCACTGTGATATAAATAATTTTATGTATATTTTTACTTCAAGAGATTCAAAATAAAAATCTGCTTGAAAGGTAAATAATTATCTTCACTTTTCCACGACTGCACCTCTTTTCAACAATCAAAAACACAAAAAAATTCTAATCTATAACATATATATATACCCATTTCTTGATTTCTCGGGATGCCATTGGGTCCAAAAAATCTTTTTGGTCGCAATGGTTACAGCCTTCTCCACGCTGACGAGCGCCAACAGCGCGAAACGCGTCCGTGGATGGCTTTTCTTGATTTATCAAGAAATTGGTTTGGCCAAATATCTCGGAGTAAGCTAAATAAACGTTTAGTTTATTTTTACTCCACTAGATGGCGCTCTGCCATCTAAAAAGCACATGTGCTTGTGGTCAGGAGATGCCTTCTTTATTTTAAACTAGCCGAATGACCCGGGCAACGCCCGGGTTTTACCCTATTAAATGTACCCTGTTTCACCCGTGGTCTCTGTTTTTTGGAATTTTTCCCGATATAATTTTGTATCTGATAATCAAACATGATACAGCAAAATTTTTAAAAAGCAAAATTTTTAAAATAGCCTATCGTCTTCCCAGTATTCTTTTACCTAATTTTGGTTTGAATTAGTGAACTACTGAGAATTTGTAGACGAATGACCCGGGCAACGCCTGGGTTTACACGATTAAATGTATATTACATATGGAAGATGGACGTAGTTCCCGGAGGGCAACCGCGAGGTCACTCTGCCCCCGCGCAACTGTCCAACTGGGAGCGCCCCGCGCCGTCAAAATCGTCACGCGTTCTAGAGGGCGCTGCTCCGGCCGTCAGCCGGGAGATCTCATTTACTTGGCGGGGGGGCAGGGGGAAGGGAAGTCACGTGCTGCGCCGGCAGCCAATCGTCGCGCGCCGCCATCGCCCGCCTGAGTGTTTTAGAGGGCGCTGCTCGTGAGCTAAGTTGAATAATTTGAATATATAGTTTTAATAAATGATTTATATATATTTTAAAATAGCCTATCGTCATCCTCGTTATTTTTTACCTATGTATGGAAATTTTGGTTTGAATTAGTGATCTACTACGAATTTGTATAGGAGTCATACAAACAAAGACACAGACAAACAAACATACAAACATTCATTTTTATATATATAGATATCAACACCTGACCCACTTATCTTTTTTTCTATTGTTTTTTCATATATATTATATAATCTAAAAACTCAAATATTTCTATATTTTAAAAAATATATATTTTATTTTATTCATTGATAACACTGGTCAACAAGATTTTTGTACAAGAGAACCTGATTATGTTTCTAGTGTAACTTTTCATGCTGAACTCAAAAATCTAATCAGAAATTTCCCATCACCTATGGTTTATGCGTGACGGTCTTTTTTTAGTATTGGGATAAATACACTAAAATTGCAAACAATGTCACGTAACTGGTTTATCAAAAAATATTTTTCTTTGTCCACAAAGAAATAGCATCTTATCTACATGTCCTGAATTCAAATATACCATTAGTTTTTTTCTATTACACAATATTTCTGAGATACACCTACTTGAATTTGGAAATATTGTTAATATATAGGCATATATGAACGAAACATATTATTATTGAAAAGCAGTGACAGTGGATTTTCTTCTATACTTTGCTTGTGGTAGATCCCTCTTGAGTGCCCAGCAGTCGTCGGCAAGCATAGCGGGACTCCATTTACCTTGGTACCGCTTCTCCATGCTTGATATATCTTGATGAAACCTATCACCATGCTCATCGCTAACTGCGCCAAGATTGTCTGGAAAGAAATCTAGATGTGAATGCAGGAAATGGATCTTGAGGGACATGTTACATCCCAGTGCCTTGTAGGAAAGCAACAGATCATTAACTATGTCTCGGTATTTTTCAACCTTGACACTTCCTAAGAAGTTTTTGCAAACGTTTCTAAAGGAATTCCATGCTGCTGCTTCAACTTCATTCAAACTATTTTGAAAATTTCCATCCTGCTGCAATTCTCGAATCTGAGGTCCAACGAAAATGCCTTCTTTAATCTTCGCTTCACTTATACTAGAAAATTTTTGTTTTAGGTAGGCAAATCCACTGGCATTTCGATCCATTGCCTTAACAAAGTTCTTTATTAATCCCAGTTTAATATGTAATGGTGGTAAGTAAATATTTTCTGAATCGAACAGGGGTAGATTTGCAATATTTTTATATCCTGGAGTAAAGATTTTACGGTTTGGCCAGATTTTTTTAATGTAATGCCTTTCCCTATCTCTGCTATCCCACTCACACAGAAAACAACAAAATTTTGTATTTCCAAGCTGTAATCCACGCAAGAGAGCAACGACTTTCAAATCGCTGCATATTTTCCAACCGTATCTTTCATATTCTATCTTTTTCAAAAGCAGTTTCATGTTTTCGTAAGTCTCTTTCATGTTGGATGCATGTATTTATCCCAATACTAAAAAAAGATCGTCAGGCAAAAACCATGGGTGATGGGATATTTCTGATTAGATATTTGAGTTCAGCATGAAAAGTTACACTAGAAACACCATCAGGTTCTCTTGTGCAAAAAAAAAAAGTTTTTTTTTGTAGACCTGTGTAATTTTACTTTTGTTATCATCGTTTTTAGAAAGACTTTCAGTTTTGTTGTAAATATGCGTAGTTAACATATCCTTTTAAATCACTAATATAGGATTAACTTTATAAATTCTATATAATGTAAAAACTAACTAATGTTTAATAAATATCCTCAAGTAATTGAAAATAAAAGCAACTTGACGGTAAAAAATTATCTTTTTCTTATCACGACTGCACCTCAACCCTTTATCTTATCGATCCTTTGTCTTATCAAGCCTTATCTAACAACAACTACAAAATATCCATAACAATAAGTCGACAGGATTACCTGAATTTTCAACCCAATTGCTCTATAAATTATTCAAATTTTATAAAACTATTTTTACAAAATACAAATGTCTCGCAAACAAAGGAATGTAGAACATGCCATGACGCCAAATCCAAGTACTATAGAAATACCGAAATTTAATGGTCAAAATTTAAACATAATATCTTGGCTCAAATTCTTTAACAAAAAATGTTTACAGAAGCATCTTGATGAAGAATTTAAACAAAATAATATATCAAATTATCTCGAGGGTGAAGCTTTCAGTTATTACATAGAAGAATTACAATATATAGATAATTGGGGGGGAAATTGAACAAATATTGAGAACATATTTCACAATTAAAGATTCAAATTTATTTAGTAGGCTTCTAAATTTAAAATATAATGATAAAAATGATCTTGAACAATATTTTAAGGAAAAATCTGCTTTAGCCAAAAAACTAAACCTAGAAAAAACACTTTTACTAGAGGCACTTACAGATGGAATTCCAAATCACCTAAAAATATATCTAATAGCTGCAAGAGTACAAGAACCTTCAGACTGGTATAAAATCACAACCCAATTAAAATTATCAACAAATAAAGAAGAAGAACCCCAACAACCCTCTACCAGTACAAGTACTCCAGTAAAATTTAACTCCAACTCCTCCAAAGCTCATCAATACCAGCCTTTTCCCAGGACAGCAGCAGCAACTCACCACCAGCAAGAACCCCACAAATCAATAAACCAGTCCCCCATACCCCTGCAAGATATGTGCATCTCACCAGCTACCCAACCAGATCCATTTCCATAGAGACTGCCCACTTAAGAACAATAATCATCCGAAGCGCATCAACCCAGGTAGAACATTATTGCTTTTCTCTGTATTTATAAACCAAATATCTTTACCTTGTGTACTTGACACTGCATCATCCATATCTATTATCCCTTTAAAATACTTAAATCATATTTATTATAAAATATTAGATATTTCCCCAAAAGAAAGAATAGGTCAGGTAGAAGGATTTACTTACCCATTATACAAAATGTTAGTTAGGCTTAGCTTAGGTAAAATTACAAAGTATCAAGAAATTTTTGTTTGTGATAGTCCAATAGAATATCTTATTTTAGGTTTACCAACATTTTATTTATTTAAGTTACAAATAGATTTCTCAAAAAACCTTCTTTTCCAAAATTATAAATTCTTGTATTCCTTTAATCCAAAAACTGATAATCAGAAGTCATATGCTACCACCCTATGTATTCCAGACCCATACTATGTTTAAAATTCATATCTTTTAAATATTAACCCATTGTGTAATTTCAATTCTTTTGATATACCAACTACAAATGTTAAATTTATAGATCCTACTTCTCTCAAATCCCATTATTGATTCTAACTCATTTCACAGTATGCGACAACCGTACTCTATAACAAATTATAATTCATATTTAGACCTTAGTAAAGTAGATATTAATCCAAATTTCTCTAATCAAACAATTTCAGATATTTTGCATAAATATAGGAATGTTTTCTCTAAACACAATTTTGAAATAGAACACATAAAGACTAACCCAATTTGTATATCTCTTTTAGATAATATCCCCATAGCACAAAAGCCATATAGGACATCTTCTTACAATAGTGCTGAAATACAAAAACAAATAACTGAATTATTAAAATATATATTTGTGGTAATGTAGTAGTAGTTTATGCTGTTGGATGAATGCAGTGTGGCATGTTGGCTAGAAGCAGTCGTGGTTGTTGAGCGATGGGTGGTAAGGACACACAGGAGACAGGATCCAGAGGCAAAAACCCGTGAGGAAATAGATCGGGGAGGAAAGATAGAAGGTCCCAGAACAACCCCTAGAACAACTGGCGTCGAGGCCACCTCGGTGAGAACTGACTTTGATCATCCCGTCTAGCCGCTTATAAGCCGCTTTAAGTAAGATAAGTCCCCTAGGGGAGATAATGAAGTCGTGATACTTGTTTACCAAGGGGGTTGTTTGTTAACCTCGCTATCTTCCCTCTTTCCTTGTACTCCCACACAGGCCATTTTATTTTACATATTTCCAAATATTATGACATATATATATATATATTAATAGTAATTGTTTTTATATTTGGAAAATAGAGGAAAAGTAATCTATTAAGAACAACAGATTTTGAATTAATTTTGAGTCAGAACAGCAAGCTAATTCTGTATCAAATAGTATAACTATGAAAAATTTTAAGATTAATAACTTTTTTTTTATTTAATTTGAATGTGTGAGGTTTGTTTTTTAATTTTTTTGTAATAAATAATTTGTTAGATTATATTTTTAACAAAGAGAAAAAAAAAGTAACACCAGCAAAGCATCGGCAGTTACGCGTCATAGGCTGGGTGAAAAAAGGAATAAGCGAAGAGAAAGTTTTAAAGAGAAGAGCAAAGACAGAGCCATGATAATAATTTTCCAAATATAAAATAAAGCTAATTAGAGAGAGAGAAAAGTATTTTTTGCTCTATTTTCTCTCTTGATGAGAGAAGCTAGATTTTTGTATTTTTTTTTTTTTTTGGGAATTTTTTTTTTTTATATATATAAGCTTATTTTAAAGACAATCTAGTGTAAAAGTGGAGGACACGATATAAGATAATATATTAATTTAGGAAGGATGAAAACCTTAAGGGTTAGACCAATTGAAAACCATAAAGGTTAGACCAGATGGAAAGAGGATGGTACTCAGGTGGGCCTCTTCAGATGAAGACCTGAGCAGCAGTTTCGGCCCTTACTCCATTACTGCCAAACCATACCTCTTCGACCAATTAGAAAGCAATTTTAGGTTGGAACGGAGATAGGGTAATAGCTGAACCTTAGATATACTACAAAAATCAACTAATGAACTAATACATTGTCATCTTCTGCACTTTCGAACCTAACTCAAAACATGTTTTTTCAGTTCAGAAGTTAAATTGATTCGGTTCCCTGGACTTAATCAGATTGATACATACTTATCCCTTAGTGTTAAACTTCAAATCAAATTGTGTTTATTCTTTTTGGGTATAAGGACTGTAAGAGACTGATAAAAAATTAGTAATACAGTTAAATGATTATAATAAATATAGGAAAAATTGATCATATCCCAAGCCTTTAACAATGTGCGTCGACAGGGGAGCAGGAAATCTAACATTAAAGAACATAGAAAAATAAACTGTGCCTGATGTTAGTAGGTTCAGATTATAGTCCAAATTGTGTTCATACACTCTGAATAATAGGACTGCAGGAAAATAATAAGATATTAGTAGTACTAGAGGATAAGGATTAATTGGAACTACAAGAAAGTATGATTAAATTCAAATAAGTTAAGAATGTACGTCATACCATAAATGGAAAAATCAGCTTCATCAGACAAAGACATAAGTCCCTTGTCTGAAGATGGTGAAAATGCTTTACCATAATAACTCACATCATCAATTTATTTGAACTGGTCCTAACGGAACCGTATATTCTATATATAGTCCTATCTATACTTTTTTTTTTAAATATAATATATGAGGACCATTACCTGTAATTTCTGCTAAATATATATATATATATATATATAACTAGCGGACGTACCCGGCTTCGCCCGGGTTTTACCCGAGTAAAAGTTTGTCTAACGAATCTCTCGATAAAGTGAACATTTTTTTCCCGTCCCTTGAAAAATACTCGATAAGTTGAATAAAATCAATATTAATTGGTTCCCTCGGTAATTGGAAGTTAAAGGAATAGTATCTTGCCTTGGAATTGTACCATTATTCTTGTATGGATGTACCCGGCTTCGCCCGGGTTTTACCCGAGTAAAGGTTTGTTTAACGAATCTCTCGATAAAGTGAACATTTTTTCCCGGTCCCTTGAAAAATACTCGATAAGTTGAATAAAATCAATATTAATTGGTTCCCTCGGTAATTGGAAGTTAAAGGAATAGTATCTTGCCTTTGAATTATATCATTATTCTTGTCTCAAATAAATTGCCGTATCATCCTGAATTTTGTCTTTCCTAATTTTCTACATTACAAAATCATCGTATCATCATGATAATATTTAGAGCAGATTGTTGAATTATAACAGATAAATTAGAATATTTATCTTGATTATTTCTAGGCGAAAAGTTATTTCAAAAATTTTATTTGCTAGAAACCTTCCCAGTACTATACTAAATAACTTCCCAAAGTTTCATGGCGATCCAATGAGTGGTTTGGTCAGGCATAAAGGACAAAAAAACAAACAAACAGACACACATACATTCATTTTTATATATATAGAAGAGACAAAGGTCGCCTCTCCCGTCAAAATAGACGTCAAAACAAGACGCCATCTATTGACCATCGCAGCAACTAGCGGCCTCGGTTCGGTGACAAAGCCACAGCACTAGCTTTGGCAAATTGAAAAGCGTCCACCAATATTTTAGCCATAGGTTTGGCCCAGCCACTTTTCCAGCTAAACACCTCTTTGGCAGATTGTCAAGATTCCATTAGATCCCGTGTGGATCTCATGGAATAAAGTCCGCCCTAGACTAACGAGGGCCATTAGCCCGAAACCATGGTCTCTAGGTGGACGCTTTCAATTTGCTAAAGCTGGTGTTGTGGCTTTGTCACCGACCCAAGGCCGCTAGTTGCTGCGACGGTCAATAAATGGCGTCTAGTTTTGACGTCTATTTTGACGGGAGAGGCGACCTTTGTCTCTTTAGATCAATATCCTCCCGGCAAAATTTCTATATATATATATATATATATATATATATATGTTATATTAAAATATTAATATCATTTAAAAATATATTTCATAGATACAAATACTGCTAAATTGACCGCCAGAGGTCGTGCTTCCCCTATAAAATCATTGTTGTTGTTCTTCCCCGTTGACCGGTTCTAATCTTTGTACATTATGTAAATAATCTTTTGTTTTCCTTGTTCTATTTGCCTTAAGCCAGGCGGTACTTTAATCAAATTATGTTTATTATATAATCCTTAAGCTCAATTAAAGAAATCTCCGATCAAAACCATCGTTATTTTTATTTCAAGATTTTAACCACGACTGCATTACCATACCATAATCCTCAACAATCAAGATACAACAGAAAATCTCTTTTCTTTATTTATAATATATATATATAGAGAGAGAGAGAGAGAGAGAGAGAGACAAGGGTCGCCTCTCCCGTCAAAATAGACGTCTAAAACCAGACGCCTTCTTCCATCTATATATATATATATATAATATTTCATAAAAATAATCTGTTTTATAAAATAAATAAATATAAAATTTATATTTGAAATATATGAAAAATAATATTATAAATAATTTTTAAAATAAGCGCATTAACCATGATGCAACAATATATATATAATAAGCATTCTACACAAGCATGTTTTTGAGATATAAAGATATATTCATTATAAATAAAATAATAAATTAAGTAGTCAAGCACGTTTATAATTACATATATTTGAAAGATAATTTCTTTTAAAATATTACACAACTAAATTTACTAATAATTTCTTTTATTTTTGATGATTGAATAAAATTTTATTTGTATATATTATTTTGTGAAATACAAATTTTCTATAATAATTATGGTCATTTTTATTATATCTTTATAATTCCTGAATTAAATCGTTTTTTTTTAAATTATTTTTGTCATTCCTTTCTCTCTCTCTCTCTCTCTCCTGATTGGTGTGGGAAAGTTATATAATTATTAAAACGGGCTTTTATATATATACGAGTATATATATATATGAAAAATTGATAGAAAAAAATAAAAAGGTCGGGTGTTAATATTGCCACGTGGAAAATTAGGGAAGACAAAAACTTCAGGAGGAAACAAAATTTATTTCAGGGAAGGACAAACTAAGAAAGGTAAACAAAAGATAAGCCACGAGGGAAATTTACAGAGTCGCAAGATATAAAAATAAAAATGACCACTCTGTTAAATAAAAAAATAATAAAATTAAGAAATACCATGTTACATAAATAAAAATTAATAAATACTATGTTACATAGCTTCTTCCCTATGGGAGCTGTGACCCACAGCTATCAATTATTGTAGATACTGACATGGATCTGACGTGCTTCTGCCAAGGATTCCATCGAAGTCTTGGAACTTTGTCCCTAGTACCTTTGCCTCCATTTTCTTGCGGCGTGAAGAGCGGCTTTGTCGTCGTATCGTCTATAGGGACATCGTCATCTTCGAGGGAAGTCTTGCCTTTAGCACGGCGGTGGAATCCTGATGTCAGTCTCCGAAAATGTAGATCACAGCACCCATGGCTTCAAGGTCTTCTCGGCGATCTTCAGTTTGTCTTCCCTAACTTACCCAGCATCTCCACCAAAATGCCACGTGGAAAATTAGGGAAGACAAAAACTTCAGGAGGAAACAAAATTTATTTCAGGGAAGGACAAACTAAGAAAGGTAAACAAAAGATAAGCCACGAGGGAAATTTACAGAGTCGCAAGATATAAAAATGAAAATGACCACTCTGTTAAATAAAAAAATAATAAAATTAAGAAATACCATGTTACATAAATTAAAATTAATAAATACTATGTTACAATATTAAAAATAAAATGATGGCGCTCTGCCTTCTGTAAAGCACATGTGCACCTGGTCAGGATAGGCCTTTATATATATATATATATATATATATATGTGTGTGTGCTTTACAGAAGGCAGAGCGCCATCATATATGATATATATATATATTTATTTAATTAAAAAGGCATATATTGATTCAAAATATAATTTATTTACCAATATTTCAGTTGGCTGAACGCCAACCTTTTTTAAGGTATTATAACATATTTATGTCAACAAGAAATTCAGCACCACATAACGTGAATATAATTAAGAGTTGAAAAAATATAGGTAAAAATATTTTTCAACTTAATTCTATTGAAGTTATGTGGCGCTGAGTTTATTGTGTTAGCCCGCATACATTAATATGTTTTAATACCTTAGAAAAGGTTGGTGTTCAGCCACAACTGAAATATTGATGAATAAATTATATTTTGATCCAATATATTGTTATGTAAAAGCATTTTATGCTCTCCCTGCTTCCAACGCCAAAGTTGTGACGCATGCGCATTTCATCTCCTTTCTTTCACCGATGCGAGAGCACAAACGAGCAGAGGAGATGCACAGATGTACAGGCCAATTGATGCAAAGCAAAAGAGTTTCCATTGAAGAGCGTCAAATACAGTTGTTAACTAAAGTTAAAACAATTCGAATTCAATCTAACCTAAAGCCAGGTATCGTCAATAACGTAAACTGTTATATATTTTTTCAGCTTAATATAAAATAATCTACATATATTAATTTGGTTCTAACATACTCTGATATCTCAGTTGTATTTGCAACAAGGAATTGCACTTTTTCCTCTTTTTCTCACAAGACTCTTGTAAAACGGCAGCTGTTGAACCTACAGCGCACTTACCTTCAGGAAAACAGCCACGATGGCGACGCCCTTGGGGTTCATGTAGGACGCGAACCGGTCTGCATACTGCGAAGTGTTCCAGTGCATGAGCTGAACCTAGATTCAAATTATTACCATTGCAACACACAAGATGATTGTTTTTATATATGTATATATTAGATAATAAAAGGCATATATTGGATTTAAAAATATATTTATTTTGCCAATATTTCGGCTGGCTGAACGCCAACCTTTATCGAGGCATTACAAAAATGTAATGCCTCGATAAAGGTTGGCGTTCAGCCAGCCGAAATATTGGCAAAATAAATATATTTTTAAATCCAATATATGCCTTTTATTATCTAATGAATTAAGTATGGATTGCTCTATTTTCAAAACAATATGTATATATATTTGAGCAATATTTATAAAGCTCTTCGAAATTAGATATTATTTGTGTGTGACGAAAGTGCATATCAATTATTTAACAATACAAATTTATTAATATACGCATATATTAATTCTTTTGATTTAATTAGCTAATCATGCTAAATTAAAGAAGAGTAGCATACACGATATTTCTGATAAATAGATTAAAATCAGTGCAAATATTTAGTATTTTTTATATAATCATTTAATTCGTGTGTTGATTGTGTTGAAAGAGATGTTGTATGCATGTGGATAATTAAAATAGTTATTGTTAATATATAATTCACACAAAAGGCGTGATGAGTTTTATTCTAATAGTGATGAAATCGACAATGTGTATAATATACTCATCTATATATTAAAACTCTCTGTAAAACAAATATATTTAAAGGTCTTATATAATTTTGAGCGAAATAAGCAAATTGTTCAAATATCATAGTCCATATTATGCCTATTATAATTTATTTAAAATAATACGCCAATATTCTCTTATTTGTTTTGTGGAGTTTAAGTTAGTATTATATGCTAGTAAGAGTGTGTTTCTTCAGAGGCACTTGTACCAAACAAGAACGCCTTTTTTCAAGCATTGACTTACCTCGCCGGCGTAAAACTTGCCATTAATGGCATGCTCCGATCCAGTTTTTTTCGAGTAGCCCCAGTGGCAGTTTATCTGTTCCAAACGGAACTCATCTTCTAGAGGACCGCCACGCAGACCTGGATGGGGGGCTCACTAGTGAAAATGGAACTATAGAATAATAGAGAAGCTGCTTACAGGTTGTGGAGACACTCGCCATCATCCTCCAGCCGTGGCCGTTGTTCACCAGGCACTGGAGGCAGGTGGGAGGGTAGTTGATCTCCAGAGGGGCGGCATACCGTACGATCTGACTCTCGTAGGTTACGATGTTGATTGGAGATTGGTTTGGTCCCGCCGCCAGCGGGAACCACTTCTTCCAGTCAGAAGTACCTAGCAAATACAACACTGTAGCGTTTAATTATGAATAGAATGGAACATAAATCCATGTAGAGCGATTTGAGCATCTCTTCCTGATAATCTGAACGCAAATCTCACAGTAATAGGTTAAAAATTGCCTCAACACCGACTTTGGGAAATCTGATAGAAATAGGAAACTTATAAGGCTCTATGGTCTTTATATTTTTAATAATATAATGTGAAGTGTCCTATATATCTATTTATTTATTATATTATATATACAACAAAAAACTAATACTTTCTATTTTCACCACACACACACAATACCATTATTATAACTACAATTACCATAATCATTATACTAACCTTACTGCGCCACCGTTAAACCCACAACTATCAGCACTATACTCAATACTAATAAAACAAATAATTCAACTACATTAACTACCACTACTGCTCTCTCTCTCTCTCTCTGGGCCTCGTCAGCGTGGTGCAGGCTGTACCTCTACGACCAAAATATTTTGGTCCCAGAGGCTTCTTGAGAAATCGATAAATGGGTATTTAATTGGCCAAATATCAGGGAGTAGGCTAAATCAATGTTTAGTTGATTTCTGTTCCACTAGATGGCGCTTTGTCATCTAAAAAGTTCATTTGAATGTGGTCAGAATATGCTTTTTTTTAATTTTAATACCAACACCTGTGACCTCTTTTATTATTTTATTTTCTAATTGTTTTTCCAAACATAAATATGGCCGCTGGTAACACGAGACCAAAATTATTATAAGATTCCTATGGTTACCAAAAGTGTCGGTGACCCAGAAGAAGTCAGGCAATTTGTGTACAATCGCCACAGGGGAATTCTCTACCTTTACAATAGTACAATGAAATTATAACAGAATATATTCACTAGTTTAAGGAGTAAATTGTAAAACTGAATAAAGACCCCAGTTTATTTATATAATTCGGCTGAGGCATGGCTTGCAACTCATTATTCGAATAAAGATATTTTCATGGAGCTTTGTCTAATTACAGATATCATACTGTAGCACACGTATTTATACAAAACACGTTTTCTATCTCAAACCTAAAACTGAAAAATCTTAGAAAAATATGGCGTCCATTGTTTTATATGCAAAAATACCGTAGCCATGACGTCTGCACAACATCCGGTGTTGTGCTACAGCAGGTTCAAGGACGTTTGAAAGGTATGGCAAGGTCATTTATACGATTGTTTCGATATTTCATAAGCTTACTTGTAAGTTTCAATAGGTAAGAAAATATCGGAGCATTATGTAAATAAATTAGAACCAAACTATTAAACTATTTCTTGATTTGTGAATGATAAAAAGAGCATCTCCTGATCTTGCTACTGAACATTTGCTCTTGCTCATCTATCAGAACTAATTAAATGTTAGTCTAACTTTCTGAATACATGAATTATCAGCTGATTATTATTCTGATATAGATGGTGCAATCTTCCAAAAAAGCAGTTTACGGTTTTCTTTTTTTAAAATTATTTTCGCACCCTAAAATTCAGTATCGTCTTTGTTTTTATATTAATGTTCTCTAGAAAATTAGACCTTCTGGTTGACCTTTCCAAGCTAATATTTCACGTGAATATACTGAAAACACTATTTTTAACGTATTTTGTTTCTTAAATGTGAATAGTCATCTCAAATATTCATTGCTGGCTATATAGGTGAATGCCAATGAAATATATGCTTGATGTGGTCTTAAAACGTTAGTCTATTGACATTAAATTTGAAAATGGAGCCCAAAATCTATTACAAAAGCTTGCACTTTTATATATATAATGGGACATATCGATTGATGAATAAATAGTTGTCGTTTCAATTCGACAAATCGCGACCTGTATATAATTAGAGTGCTGATATATATTCAATGAATCGTTTTTAGTCTTTCAGAACACTTCTGTCTTGTAGCACTCAAACTGCGAGTTATCCTACTCCAGTAGACTGCCTAGAAACACGGATAACACCACTCCTTACGGTGGTCCCTTCTCAGAGGATTGTTCAGCACAGTTCAAGTCATTTTTTGTTTAGCAATCAAAATACGTAACCTAAACAGGCACTTGCATTTGTTGTCTAATCCTTTACGCGGAAGAGATGTGCTCAAAGCAAGAAGATATTCTTAAAATTTCTAAAATTACAAAACCCTCTCTTGTCATAGGTTTGTTAAAAACCTCATAAAAAAATAAACCGTCGAATGAAAAATATATGAACAGAATGTATAAAATAATAGTTGTCGTCGATATGGTAAATTAAATTGATGAAATCGCTGGGAAGTTTCATTAATGAGAAATGAGCCAAACATTTCCAATTCTTTTTCGTCCTCAGTTTATTACTTATAGAAATTTGTCCTTTAGGATTGAAAGATTTTGGCATCTAAGTAAATCATTGTTTATATCAGATAGGTCACTCATGGAAAGTTTGGCCTTATTACTACTCTAATAGTGTATGTACGATGATTACAATCATGCATGTAAATCAGAATTGGTGTAAATAAATGTAGATATTAAATTGGAATATAGCATCGACAATGTGAGTGCAAGTGGAATCGTATGTTTTACAGCATTGTGCTAAATGCTGTCCTATCCATAAGGATAGAAAAAATTAGGAAATTCAACTCGCGTATATAAACACACAAGTGATCAAATAAATACCCTTCAAAATATTTAATATAATATGAAAAACGGATATATATTTTCATTATTTTTAAATATACAGTTAAATTTTTATAGATAATTGTTCATGAAGTATATAATTTGGATATTGGAGGAGAATCTAAGAAGGTACCAACTTCTCACAACCGACTAAATCAAACGACTCTAATCAAAATAAATAATTTGTTCATAGCATTTCGATTACATTATCGCTATCATCTTATGGATAAATACTTTGTGATAAAACAGACCCACGACATGTGTCTTAATCAAATTTACCACTGATGTCATAACAGAGTTAGCTGTACTCAAGGACATGGTGTGAAAGTATTCTTTCTGAGTATTCTAAGTGCGAAAAGTATATCACAATGCTGATACTGAATCATTACAAATATAATACTTATATAGAGTTGATTATTTTACCATTTAAGAAATTTGTACTCCGAAGCAACGAGTTTCTACAAAGGTTCATATTTTTTATAAAAATAGTTTCCTTTTGCGATGGTAACAATATTCTACAGAAACAGCATATATAGGATATATATTTTTAAAAAATTTGGAACTGGTCTTGTTATCTTGTGAAAAGAGGCACCCTAAAACAACTGAGTTTTATCCAAAACGGTCTTTGTTTATAGGACCCTTTCATAAAGTAATTAAAATAGTATCCTATTTAATTGCATGTGACAAAAGTTTTTCATAAATCTCTAGGCAAACAAATATCGAAAAAAAACGTATAGTATTTCTGCATACGAAAAGTGCTGTGTGCATTTATCGATGGTGGAAAAAATATATTTATTATTATCAAAGTGGCATTTCTATATATGATAGTAATCTTACTTCCCACATTGGCTTATATCAAATCTTTACAAATAGCGCACTACTAATCCATCGTGTAAATATTTAATCATATATATGTAAATAATACTAGCACAGCACAATAGTCCTTTGGACTTCGTGCTTTTGTAACAATAAATAAAAAAAAAATAAATAAAAGTAATTTAATTTTGCAAATAACAAATATTTAAGCAAATAATAGCAACCTTTATTAATCTTTAACATAAAGATTATTTCCACTTTTTATTTCTATTTGTGCAACGACAATATCGTTCTGATAAAAAGATACGATAATAAACAATTCATATGAATATCTGATACCCGATTATGTATATTTATCATTCAATAAAATAAGTAATTATTAATTTAAAAAGCTAATTCGGGTGTATGTTAGTGCCAATTTTTTTAATTTAATTGTGGCAAAATATTAAATATATTTCTTAAGAATTCTCATTTCTCCTATTCATACTTTAAATCATAATAGATATGCATATATATAGTCAAATATTTAGCCATTAATATTATTTTTTCCTTATTCCATTATTCACAAAACAATTCCATTAAATATAAATCAATTTGAGAGTACAATGTCAAATGAACAGTTCTAGTTTAAGGCAAATGGTTTCCAGTAAAGAAGAATATAGAAAATTTAACTAGTTCTGTAGACTCTATATCAAATGCCGTGGACTTGAATTACATTAAGAATTGAAATTTCTAGTTTTAATTAGTATATTTGTGCCACTGGTTTAGTGGTTGTAATTATAAATATATATTGGACTTTTGATAATATGTATGTAAATAATCTTTGTTTCTTGTATAATTTATTGTTTTAAATGTAAATTTGAATAACTTTCACTTTCTCTCTAAAACTATAAATAATTTGTATACATATATTTAAAAACTATGTACATAAAATATATTAAACATTTACATGCAAATATCCACATAGGATATAGCGTGTGTTTTGTAATAAATAAATAAAAAATAAAATAAAATAAAAAAATCAATATTCTCTCTGGTCAAATTGTAATGATGATAAAGATATTTGTTTCCTTTCCTCAAAAAGCAGTAATGTTTTGAGTTAAACACAATATAACAGCGGTAATGTTTTGAGAGTTATACACAATATCAAATACTTTCTATAATAGAAGTGTATTTTATAAATAAAATTTTAAAGGATATTTTTATTTTATATATTATATATTAATAACCGAAAAGGGGTTCGATATCCGTGAGCACGTCGGAATAAACCAAACAGAGCACTTTCTACTGAAAAATACATAATTAGCGGCCACAGAAAACTCACCATTCCCATCAATGTACCCCCAAAGAGAATTCCGCGGGCCAGTGAAACGGCGACGAGTCGAGAAATTCGCTCCCATTGTTCCAATGCCTGGAGAAGTTGGAGTCAAGAACAATTGGAGGGAAGGACGCTCGGAGTCTGACGTAGGTCACATGACCGCCGGCTCCTCCCCCTCATGTATATTTTGGAAAATACGCAAACGTACTTCTCATAATCGAATAAAATACCATTTAGCTATATAACGCTTGTTTATATACACGTTGAAAGCTATAAACAATGATAAACATGATTAAATATTATTACAGAGCGCAACTTAATGATTAAAAAATTACTGCCTTTTATTGGAGAAAATACCAACTAAACGGGGTATTTTTTATTGTTTTAATTTCTATAATTTAATAATTTTATATGTTTTGATTTGTGAATTGTATGTGTAAATACATCAAGCCATTGGGCCTCGCCAACCTGATACCGTCTATACATAAACAAACCTTCAAAGGTAATCTTGAGTATTTTCGTATAACCGCGAAGCGGTTTTGAATATCGATATACGCGAGAAGAACATTGTTAAAAGTAATTATTCACTTAAGAATTTGCACTCATGGACAAGACATAAGGAAGGAGAAAATCTTTGATACGTCGGTTGGGTTTTTTTCAGAGCAATATCTCCAAAAAAATTGGGTTTTTTTTTTCTCTTTCACAGATCGATGTACGCCCTTTTTTTCTATAAATATGTTCAATAGATCGTCCTTTGACTCAAACTGTAAATTTATTGTCATCCTACCAGAGTGTAATTTGAATTTATTCTATCGCTTTAAATATTGTTATGCCACCTGAATATTCAGCGTGGTGCAATGATCAATGCAAGTTTTTGCACATATTTCTACTGTCCTCAAAGCTTATGTTCATAATTTAAATAGACACCTTAACCAAGGATTGTTTTCAAGTGTCGAATATATATAAGCAAAACCCCCATACAATAATAGAGAGGTATGGAGAGGGGATTGGCGAAACCTCTTGAAGGGTTGACCACTAATGAGTCAGGCTCTGCCAATAATTTTCTAACGCAGTAAAGAGAGTAGAAAGTTAGTTTATTTTGAAGAAGACTAAATTACGTTTCTCTCATCTCCTGTATATTGCTGGCGGGCTAATTGCTTTGTGTTTAATATAGTTTAAACATTCTTTCAATATGGTTTTGACAGTTTAAATGTATCAATAGACATTCTTCATAAATTGTTTGAATCAAATGTCGATCCATTAAATAAGTTTATATAAAAAAGGGCGTACGTGGATCTGTAAAGAAAAAAAAACATTTTTTTATCAAAATATTTCGAGAGATTGCTCTCTCTTTATCAATTTATTGAACAGTAAACTTAATTTAAAAATTCTTGTAGATCACATTTAAACTCTGTCACTGGTCAAAAATAATTAATGATAATAATACATTCAAAAATTAAAATTATAAATAGAAATTTAAAAAAAGTATATGAAAATTAAAGGCTTTTGTAAAAATAGTAACGCGGTATGTTATATAATGTATTTTGAACAAAATGTAAGGAAATAAAATAGAAACAAATGAAGTTGACTGCGATTATTAAAAATATATATAAAAAATTAGGCTAAAAGAAACACATAAGGATCGGGGATTTCTTCATATCTATTCATGCTAGCTGGGTCCTTCATTGATGCTGTGGCTTCCTGGAACTTCCTTTGGTGCGAGTTACGGATGCTCTTGTAGAAAGTGGATGTATTGTCCCAATCTGGCTGATGTCCCGATTTAAGACCATGCTCCACCATGGAAAATCTTTCATTTGCATACTTCCAAGAAGATGTGTGTTCTTGGAGTCTGGTCACAAGGAAGCGGCCTGTATCTCCAATGTAGGAGACATTGCAACTTATACACGGGACCCTATACACTACGTCCTTTGTGTTCCCTATCTCCTCCTTCTGTTTTGTAATTATATTTCGGACTATTGTTTTCAAAGATGGTTCATTTAAAAAAAAATAGTGGTTATTCGAAATTATTTAATACATAAGCTATTTTCTCAGCTCCTGTTCCATATGGCATTATGAATATATTTTTGATATATTTTTTACTATGAATATTGTTAATTTTATATGAATGCTTATTGACAAATTCCTTTGTATGTCCATTCGCTATTAATTCTTCTTTGATGGTGTTTAATTCTTTATATTTGAGTGTATCAGTGGAGCAATGTGTGAAGGCACGCTTGGTGAGAGTTTTTACAAGAGATATTTCATGGGAGATAGGACTAAAGGAGTTGGCATGGAGGTATACTGGTGAGTGGGTGCGTTTTCTGTAAATAGTTGTTTGAAGATAATTTATTTTCGAAAAGTATATTTAAAAAGGGTAGGAGGCCATTAGACTCCTTTTCAGTTGTGAATTTTAAAAGGGGGTATGTGAAAGTCATTTAAAAATGCCAAAATATTCTCGTCATCAACATATCTTGCCCAGTACTCAATAGTGATTTTGAATCTTTCGTTTACCAGGATCTCAAGACAGTTTAAGACGAGATTATCTAAAAATGGAGAGAGGGGACTTCTCATTGGAACACCATTGACTGCTGGTATATTTTGTCATTAAAACAGAAATATGAAAATTATAAACAGATGTCGATTAAGTATAGGATTGTATTTGAAGGTAATTCTAGATTGAAATCTGTTAAAGTTTTTTCTAGGGTTGTCAGCACTAATTTGTGATCTAGGCAGGTGAATAAGTTACACACAAACATCAAATAATAGTAATGAATGATTGTTCATATTCATTATGTGTGTATATATATATATAGAGTCTTTCCTCACGATTCTTGACAACATATTTGAACTTTGTACGAATAGGATTGAGTATTCTAACTAAATACTTAGAAAGATTATATGTAACAGAATTACAGGATGCAATAATTGGTCTTAATGGTATGTTCTCTATGTATTTTTGGCAATCCATAAATGATAGGCATGGATGCTTTGATCATTTTAGGCTTTTTAAAATTTCTTCTGTTAGAAAAGCTAATTTTTTCCTTCTGTTAATTTTGTTTAAAAAAAAAGAGGAAGGAGAAGGCCGGGAAATGTTTTTAAAGAAAGAAAGTTTAATTAATTATGCTCAAATTTTACATAAACTTAAAGCAGATTACTTTACATACTCAAACACAACAATGGTAGCAATTATTATATACAGCGGTCAATTGGTCAAAAATAAAAGAAGAGTAAAATGTTGAAATTTATTATTCCAATACCCTCCCTCAATTTCTACATTCCCAATTCACGAATACATTTCTCATGAGAGACCTTTGTCAGACTCTTGGTGAAGATATCCGCAACATTCTCCTGGGTTGGTGTATGGACGACCTCGACAAGACCTTCATTATAAATATTTCTGATGTAATGCCATTTGATGTCAATGTGCTTTGTTCGCGCATGGTACACAGGATTCCTTGTCAATTGCTGAGCTCCCTGATTGTCTGTCCTCAAAACTGTAGGTCCTTCCAATATTTCTCCAAATCCCAATTCATCTAAAAGCATCCTTATGTGAACAGCCTCCTTACCAGCTTCACAAAGTGCGATGTATTCCGATTCAGTGCTTGAAAGGGAAACAGTCTGTTGTTTTTGGATTCCCAAGCTATTGGACCGCCCGCCAAGTAAAACACAAATCCTGAATGAGACTTTCTGTCCATGAGGTTTCCGCCCCAATCCGCGTCTACATAACCATAAAGTTCCTTCATCGATTTTTTTGAAAGTAATCTTTAGGCCTGATGTTTTTCTCAAGTAGCGGAGAACACGCCTTGCAATATTCCAATGTTGTCTTCTAGGATCGTTGCTAAATTGTCCTAAAGTACTTATCGTATAGGCAATATCAGGCCTTGTTGAGACAGATAGGTAGATCAGTGATCCTATCAAAGATTGATACTCTACCTTATCTACTGGCTCATTCTCACCATCTATAGGTGATATTTTTGTCACTTTGTAATTAGGGTCCATGGGCGTAGAGATCGGTTTTGATTCTTTCATCTCATATTTCTCTAGAAGTTCTTCAATGTATCTTTCCCTGATCGAGAGATATAGATCCATCCACTCCTCTCTGTACCCGTATCCCAAGACAATAATTCAGTGCTCCAAGATCATTTATCTTAAACAATTTCTTCATACTTTCTTTGAAGCAAATCAGCGTGTTCTCTTCTTCTGCAGCAACAATCATATCATCAACATATATTGCAACCAGAAGAACTCCTTCTCTTTTGATGTAGACACAGGTATCAGTTTTCATCTGTTCTAGGCCCATTTCTTTTAATACTGAATCGAGCTTTGCATGCCAAGTCATTCCAGCCTGTTTCAGACCATATACAGCCTTCTTTAGTTTACATACCCTTCTTGGATATTTCTTTGACTCGAAATTTTCTGGTTGTGTCATGTAAATTTCTTCTTTGACATCACCATTCAAGAAGGCAGACTGAACATCCATTTGATGGACTAGTAAATCATATTCAACGGCCAAGGCTAAAACTGTTGTGATCGTACTGTGGCGTACAACTGGTGCAAAGGTTTCCTCATAATCAATACCGTATTTTTGGGAATAACCTTTTGCTACAAGTCGAGCCTTATACCGTTCAATAGAGCCGTCGGCTCTAAATTTCTTTCGGAAGACCCATTTATTTCCTATTATATTTTTGTTTTTAGGAGGATCGACAAGTTCCCAAGTTCCATTCTTCAAAAGGGAACTGTACTCTTCCTTCATTGCCCTTTTCCATAGATGCGAATCTTCACTAGACAAAGGCTTGATCTAAATCCTTTGGATCTGGCAAACTGGTGTTCTGTCTAAAATCCTTAGACAAATTAGCTTCAACGTATTCCTTTCGTGGTCTTCCCGGTTTTCCAGTACGTAAAATTCTTGGTCTTCCTCTTCCTCTCTGCGAGATGACTTCCGTTGTTTCTGATGGTTCGCTTAAAAACTCCGAATCAGTTCCGGGTAAAGTCTTTTCATCATCCTGAAGACTTTCCTCCTCCAATAATATATCTTCCTTTTTTTGTGGTATAGCTTCAATTTGCACCACGTCATTCCTTAAGGTAGAGTTTTCAGATTCGAGGAAACGTACATCTCGACTTTTTATCATCATGTTTGTTCCATAATCTGTACGCCTTTGACTCGGGAGAATAGCCAACCAGTCGGTATTCTTCACTACGAGGAGCGAATTTTCCTCTTCTCGGACGGTTGTCAACAGCGAAACATTTACATCTAATCATTCTTAAATGAGAAACGGTTGGTTTTCTTCCTGTAAATATTTCATACGGAGTTCGACTTTCATTTGTTCTTGGGCATCTGTTTCTGATGTATGTAGATGTGTGCACAAGTTCAGCCCAAAGTGGATCTGGGAGGTTCGCTTGAATTATGAAACATCTAGTCATTTCTACCAGAGTTCTGTTCGCTCTTTCAGCAACTCATTTTGTTGCGGAGAATATTCAACTGAGAGCTGATGTCTAATTCCTTCCTCCAATAAATATTCTTTAAAATCTGTACTTAAATACTCTGCGGCATTGTCACTTCTTATTGCCTTTATTTTCTTGCCAGTTTGTTTCTCAGCAAACTTTTTAAAGACTTTAAATCCATTGAAAACTTCACTTTTTCGTTTCATAACAAAAGTGAATATCATTCGTGAGAAATCGTCAATAAAAGTTGCGAAGTACAATGCACCTCCATATGACTTTGTTCTGATAGGTCCACATATGTCAGAATGAATAAGTTGCAGTGGCTCTGTGCAGTGCTCTCTGCAATTTCTTAAGGTCATCAAAATTAAGATGACCAAATCTACTATGCCAAATTTCACTTCTATTTCTGTCTATACACATTCTGGTAAATTGTGTTTTTGCATATTTAGTTTGACGCAATATATAAAGTCCGTTTCTTTTGTAAGCTTCTATGCAAATTTTCCTCAATGGATTCACAATTTCCGCTTTTCCTCTCATAAATTTTACAAAGAATGATTTTTCTGCACAGGTGCCGACTGAAAACAAATTTCCCTTCAGTCCTGGGACTAACAACACATTTCTAATTTTAATTAAAATGGTTCACCATGTTCGAAAACTTCTAATTCTACCGTTCCTGTACCTAAAGCTTCTATGCTTTGGTCGTCTCGCCTAATTTAACGGCTATTGGCTCTGTTTCTCTTAAATTTGAAAATGCTTTTCTTAAGCAAGCACATGTGTGCAGTTGCGCCGCTATCCAGGCACCACTCGTCAACATCAAGAGTTTTTTCATCTCTAATTCCCAAGGAAGCAGCCATTCGAGTATTTTTCCTTTTAGAGTTCCTTTTTGACCAGCAGTCAGCCGCTTTGTGGCCTTTCTTGCCACAGTAATAGCAGTTAAATTTGAAATCCTTCCGATTTGATGATTTAGTGGAATTAGTAGTTTTTCTTTCTGGATTTCCAACAAAGGCATTTTGTTCTCCAGACGAAGTTCCCTCCATTTCACGTTGTCTTTGATCTTCTTCTATAATCTTCACCTTTAAAGTTTCAAGTTTTGGGAGCTCATCTCTGGTTTCTATTGCAGTCCTGAATTCTTCATACGATTCTGGAAGACTAGAGTATAACTAAAAGGTCTTCGGGTACTTGAGCCCCAATTTCACCTAGATTGTCACCAATAAAGTAAATTTACTCAGGTAATCTTTCCAATCATCATTAGGCCTCATTTTCATCTGTATCAGCCTTTTTGGTCAGGGAAACTCTAGTCGCAGGTCCTTTTGGTCGATAAACTTCTATATTTTTCCAGGCCTCCTCGGCAGTCTTACAGTTCTTAACATGAACTAGTTCTGATGGATTCAAGCTCAATACAATTGTAGCGAGAGCCTTCTGATCCTTATTTTGCCAATTAGTAAACTCTTGGTTACCGGGTTCAGGTTTAATATTAGCTTCATTAACATAATTCCACAGATCAGAGTGAATAAGAATCATTTGCATTTGAAGCCTCCATGTCTCAAAGTTTTGCTTATTCAACTTCTCAATTTGATATAGACTGGACATTCTTGATTCTAATTTCTTAGACAATCAGTTCTGGGCTCATAACCTGTTAAAAAAAAAGAGGAAGGAGAAGGCCGGGAAATGTTTTTAAAGAAAGATAGTTTAATTAATTATGCTCAAATTTTACATAAACTTAAAGCAGCTTACTTTACATACTCAAACACAACAATGGTAGCAATTATTATATACAGCGGTCAATTGGTCAAAAAATAAAAGAAGAGTAAAATGTTGAAATTGATTATTCCAACAAATTTTGTTGAACTTTTTTACTAAATCATTGATTCAGATTTTTTCTACTTTTAAATAGGAATTTTTATCTTGTAAGAGTTTCTCCATTTTTGTGTGTGGTCTTGTTTGTTCAAGATAACAGTGGCGCTTCCCTTGTCAACTGTTGTGATAACAATAATTTTGTCTGTTCTTAGTGATTTTAGAACAACTTTGTCTGCATGACTGAGATTGTTTAATAAAGTATTCTTAGATTTGTTTATTATTGGAATAATTTTATTGCGTAAATTAATTTTTCAGTCTCATTTAGATGTTGCATGGAAGTTTCAACTGCTGGAACGTTTTTACCACATCAATTGGTTGGAATGGAATGTATTTTAATTCCATGTGATAATATTTCTGTTTCTTTTTCTGTTAAAACTCTATAGGATAGGTTATGAATAACGTTTATTTTATTAATAGGGCTTGGGAAACCTACTTTTTAACCCAAAAGACTTTCTATTTTGATGTCTACTTTGGTGATACTTTTTTAATCGTTTCCTTATCATTTATTTCCTTGAGTTTTTCATTCATTGAATCAAATATATCGGTTCTAAAATTATTAGATAATTGATTTAAGATGTTCCCTTTAATTTTATTCGGCTTACTTATTTGAATATGGCAATTTGAAATTCTAATTTTTTAAGTTTGTAATACTGCTAATTGCTTTTGTAATACTCATATTTTTCTTCCGTCATTTTTTCCGTGATATTTTGGTGGCGATGCAATGAGTAGATTAGCGACGACAAACTGAAGACCGCCAGCAGGCCCATAGGCTAATGGGTGCTGTGAACTACAATTTCCACAACTGACTCCAGGGTTTCCGTGTGAAAATCTAGACCTTCTTCTAAGAAGAAAATGTTCCTATAAATGATATGACGAGGAAGCTGAAGAAAGAAAGAGGCAAAGCTAATGAGGACCACTTTCAAGACGCCGAAGGAAACCTTGACCGAAATATTGAAACTCCATGTTAGCAAAAATAAGCTTTGCAAACTATAGGTAAACGCTCCCATAGAGAAGAAGCTTTGTCGTATAATATCTAAGTTTTAAAACAAGCAGATTATTAATTTAGATATTTTATATATTTATATTACCTTGTTATAAATTGGGAATTGTTATGATCAAAATAAATTGCTTTGTTTTCCCCTCAATTTCGCCTTCCTTCTTTTTTCTGCATGACAATATTATGTATGATATATAGGTAAGTATGTTTATAGACTTTATTTGCATTAATTACATTTTGGAGATATAGAGAAAGTTTTTGTAGGATGATTCTCTCTGAATTCCCCCGGATAGCCTCATCACGGGCTCAACTTAACCCAGGGACTTCTGAAGTCCCTCCAGTACCTGGAATCCTCTCCATTAATGGCTTCTGTGACTCATGTTTTTAAGAGTATACTATAAGAAATGAAATCATTAAAGCACGAATGGGTGTGTCTTTTACACTTTAAAAAATGTATACTATCTTCACTGCGATAAAAAAAAAAAAATTTTGGAGGGCTTGGCACATCAGTGGTGAACCCTCCCAGCGGTTTCGCCAATTTAATCTACCAGACCGCATCTTATAACTCCGATACAGTATTGGACGATTCTGTTTATATATGCTAGACTGAAGGGGGGAATATTAGAAACGATATTCAAGAAAACTAAGGACATAAGCTTTTAGGACAGTATAAATACGCACACCAGTGTAGCATATATTAGAAGAAACGTCAAAGCGGTCTGGTAAATTAAATGATGAGCCAAGTCCTCCCAATATCTTTCATCGCAGTAAGGACAGTAGAATTTATTTTAAATGTAGAAAAAATATTTTTGATTTTTAATTCTTTTATTTCTTATATATTTATATGGTAACTGCTTGAACCGTGTATAATAAAGTATTGCTCTTATAAATATACGCCCTAAACTGTCTCTATATATTGATATAGGCTTTAATATAAGATGTCGGATTCCGAAAAAACCGCTCATGTCTAGACCATATTTTTACTCTGAATACCCTTATCCAACTATCTTTAAGAAAGAAATGAGGTAAACTATACGTTTTATTTGTTGATTTGACCAAGGCATTCGACACAGTTCCTCAGGAAATACTCTGGAATAAATTACAAAAAAATGGGAATCAGTCCAAGGTTTATATCAATAATAAAAAATCATTATGAGGCAGCAAAAATCTCAGTTAGATGGAAAGGTGAATACTCAAACAACGTAAAAATTTATCCGGAGTTTTACAAGGAGAGCCACTGTCACCTCTACTATTTATAACTTATATATCTGATCTAATTGAATATTTTAATAATTCTTCACTTACAGGATTCTATCTTCCAGACTTCGGCTTCCTTCAACTTCTCATGTATGCATATGAGATAGCAATAATAGGAGAATCAAAATTCAATTTGCAAAGCAAAATCAATTTACTTAGAACTTATCTGAGGGAAAACTAATTAGTTTTAAATGAAAAAGTCAAAATTAATTGTGTTCAGAAATGGTGGAAGACCAGCAAGAAATGAAAACTGGTTCTGGGGAGGCACTCCGTTGACCGTCACCCCTAGAATAATATATCTGGGATTTCCCTATAGAAACACACACAATACCAGACAAGCTGCGCTAGTTTTCAAAGCAAAGGCATATACCGCACTAAACTCAACCAATGGTTTTCTAAAAAGAGAAAAAAATCGATTCGATAGAAGTTGCATTCAACCTATTTGAATCTTCGATAAAATCAATTATTTTTTACGCGGCCCCAGTGTGGGCCTGTGATAATGGGGAAATTATAGAGCAACTTCATACCTCATTTATAAAAAAACTTTCTTGATTTACCTAGATATATTCCGGGGCACATACTAAGATTGGAAACTGGAAGAATCTCACTTACTGCTACCGCCACAAAATTAACATTGAAATACTACATGAGAATACTGGAAATGGACGAGTACAGACTACCAAAATTATGTTGGAACAGAATGAAAGAAGTACATCAAATGTCAAAAATCTCCATAGGATTATACAAAACCGTTAATGATAAAATCAACTGTTGTGGTAAGTCATGGCTGAACCTCCCAGCGAACCATGATGCAATTAAAAAAGAACTTCCTAAGATTATGAAAACAAAAATAGAACAGCTTATTCAACAAGACAATTCGAACATTTTTTCAAACTATAAACTCTGTAATTTATTTATGCCAGAACGATACTTGTCATGGAATCTGTCATCGAAGATAATAGCCTTCATTGCACGGACTAGAATTACTTCAACTCTAGATAGAGAAAGTCCTATTCTCATCATCAAAAAGGAAAACATTCACTGCAGGATTTGTGGAAATATGAAATCTGATGAAATCTCCCACTATATCATATAATGCAAATATTTAGGTGAAGAAAGAGAAAAAACTCTTAAAAACACCTTCTGGAGACTTAGCAACCCACTGAAGACGCTGAGAACTATTTCAGAAAAGAAAAATATAGCAATAGAACTCTATAATTTCTACAGATCAATTGTAAATTGATTCATACACAAAAATGGTAGTGAGGAAAGTTTTAGAACAGATGTGTAAATAAATCCCATTTCAAACAAAGACTCGCGTTTACAAGGGGAAAGGGAGAGAAATTACTGTGCTTATTTGTTGTTGAATGGCGAATCCATACAGTACAATGGGCCCTAATAAAAGCCTTTTTGTTGTTGTTGTTGTATAAGATGTCGGTTTTATTCTATATCTCTGATTGGTTCTCTCTAGCTTCTCAACTCTATCACAGATTATGCATGCGCAGTTTATGGAAAGGTCGTGGAAAATAACAAACGAAAGACTCCAATCGCAGGCGCTCCTAGGTCTATAGGTAAAATAACTAAGTCCCGTTACCCTCAAAGGAGGTGAGGTCGCCAAAGACGAAAACCCTCCTTCAACGAAAGCCGAATTAGATTCAAATTACCTCTTCGTTATCATCAATGGCCGAAAGGTGAAAACCTTAGTCGACACAGGAGAATCATACTCGGTAATATCTGACGCATTTTTGTCGAAAATTAAAAATTGTGATATTTGAAGGGCCGTGCATTGACATTAAAAGTCGCGAATAACCGATGTGTTTCTCAATTGAATTGTATACTAGAAAACTTGAGGTTAATAATTTGATACAGCCAACAGAATTTTTGATGTTTCCTAACTCTAGCCACGAAATTATTCTAGGATGGAACTTCTTTAAAAACATCGAAAGCAATATTTAATGTCACCAATCTCAAATATACTTCTCGGAGATATCTAATGATGAGGCATCAAATTTTAAAGGACTATTTTTGTCGAAGATGACCATAAGAATCCGCCAAACACAAGCAAAATTATAACGGTTTCTACATATGAAATTACAGGAATAAAAAAATTTAATAGCCAAGGGTTCTAAGAAATTATTCCAGGACAAAGATATGCTAATTCAAGGTTCTCTACAGTACCACATGGCAAGTCTGAGCTTTGGGTCACAAATTGCAGCACGCAAAACAATTTGATAATTTTAATGGAATGTGTATGTTTCTAACATTTTTCTGAAATTGATTACCATATCGTTTTCTTAATTGATCATTCCTTACATCCCACTGACACTCCAACTTATGATTCACCAAATATCGAGATAGATATCAAGTCGTATGTCGCCCAAGGAAAATAAGAAATATTGAAACTTGTAAATACCTATGCAGAAATTTTCAACCCAGTAATTGTCAGCAAGAAATCTAAAAAATCTGGTCAAAATCATATAGTAACAGGCGCTGAATGCATCAATCAGGCGAATGCCTTACCGAGTGCTCAACGGAACGTGAGATCATACTAGATAGAGTAGACAAGATATTAGACGCAGACATCATTCAGTCATCAGAAAGCCCGTGAGCCTCAACAGTCGTTTTATTGAAAAACAGATGGTTTCTGGGGATTCTGTGTTGAATACAGAAGCTTGAAAAAAATCACCAATAAAGATATATACCCCTACCTCAAATTGGGGATGTATTGGGTGCTTAAGAAAAGCAAAATTTTATTCAACGATATATCTAAAATCAGGCTACTGGAAATTTGAGATAGACAAGTAATGAAAGAGAGAAAACTGCATTTGTCACAACAGATTGTCTATTTGAATTCAAGGTAGGGACTCAGGTGGACAACGTGTTTATGTTACTTGGACAACGTCGTTGTCTATTCCGAGATTCTCGCAGAACATCTCTCACGTTTACGCTCTGTCTTAGATTGTTTTTATAAAGCTGGATTGCGATTCAACCCAGAAAAGTGTTGCTTCGGGTCAAGCCAAATAAAAATTCTAAGATACACTAGGTAGATCAAGAAGAATTAAGCCCTGATTAATAAAAAATAAAGGCCATCGCCGAATTTCCGAAACCGATGAACCTGCAACAAGTAAGAAGCTTCTTGGGATTGTCATCTTATTATTAAAGAACCATCAAAATCAATTCGATATTGCACGATCACTTAACGAACTCCTGTCCAAATAAACACCATTCAAAAGAGGAGAGAACAAGAAAATTCATTTGGAAGCCTAAATTTGGCTCTTATGTCGAAGCCTGTACTCCGAAATTTTTATGAGAATGTCCAACAAAAGTGAACAGTGACGCAAGTGGATATGGCATAGGAGCTATTTTAGTTCAGATACAAAGACAAAGGGGGAAAGAGTCAGCACCTTTGCGTCTCTAACTCTACTAAGAGGCGTACATAGCTACTGAAAGAGAAAGTTTGGCAGTCATATGAGCAAGCAATAAGTTCAGATCCTATCTTTCTGGGCGTCCATTTAAGGTTTTAACTGATTACCCTCTTTGTGTTGGCTAACAAACCTAAAAGACCCCTCCTGCAGATTTTCTAGATGGACTCTTTATATTACAGGAATACAACATTTCCATCATCTAAAAATGGTAAAGATGCACCAAGCTGCAGAATGTTATTTAAAGGAGTACCTTCAAAAAACGATAATGTTGATGAATTTCAATTTTAATAACACTAGCGATAATTAGAAGAGAAACAGAAAAATATCCTTATATTTTAAAAATCCTTGATAAGTTGGCCGAGTTGTCATTCAAAGACAAGCACTTTAATTTTAAATGGGAGTGTTCATAATAGGAATTTTTAACCTTATTGGCCCCCCTTTACTACTGGTGATCCCAAAACAACTGAAAACTGGCATAATGTGCGGACTGCACGTTACCCACCACACCGCTGGTCGTCTGAGATTTTCTAAAACCTATGATAGATTCAGAAAAAGGTATTTTTGGCCAGGTATCTATAGGAGTATTAGAAAAGGCAACTCTCAGGAATGTGTTGGGCCGTTTTCACCAAACGAACCCAACAATGATGTAAACATCATATATTGTAAGTTTGCAATAGCCTTTCCGAAGTTTTATTGTCCAGAGGGAGGATCTGGACGAGCTTTCTGCACTCCGAAGCCCGCAGCAGAGGACGATGGAGGACGATGACCACTGCCTCCCCTGGACTTGCATAATTATGTGCATATTGTAAATATATGTGTCATAATGGATTTTTCCTCTCTATATATCACTTATTATAATTATGTATCA
>CP092886.1:14748485-14847925 GCA_030710605.1 Cordylochernes scorpioides
GATCTACTCTATGCAAAGAATTGAGATTCAGGTTAGTGAATAAGCAACTCCAAAAACTGGCAAATTCATCAAAAAATATACCTGTATATCTTATTTTTGAAATTTGGCATTAATTACTAAAGGAACAACTTTGAACCCTTTTCTTAATTTTGATGGCCTTTAAAAATTGTATTATTGCTTTATGTGTGCACTGATTTTTAATGATAGTAATGAATATTAGAATCACTGAGCTTATCAAAATTTTATTTATATAAGAATATATATTTACTATAAATGTGGAGCCTTCAAGATGACTTCATAATTTGGTATTTTTCATATTTCAATATTGGTGCTATTGTAAATAATAATATTTTGACCCCTTTTACAAAAAACAAAAATACTTTCATGAGGCAGCATAATTAATATATTTCATCATTAACTTGAACATTAGGCCATCACACATTTAACAGAGAAATTTAAGAAAACCTGAATACAATTATATCCTTGAAATATAAATTTTTTAAAAGAAATATTTGATATTCATGATAAATACTACCTTTTAACCACCATAATGAAATATTTCAAGTTCTTATCAACCGCAGAAATATCTAAAAAAGTTGAACATTGAATGCTGTTTTCTGATAATATTCAGGCTTGAAAATACAATATAAAGAATTTTTGGCATAAAAATTAGTTTAACCATAAGGCATTAACCATACCATCTATATACAAGTAATGAATCTATCTTGCAGAATTATTTATTTTCGAATAATATACTTCCTAATGCCCTTACTGCAATGGAAAATTGGGAGGGCCTAGTGTTGTCTTGTCTTAAATTTGAAAAAGAAAAACAATACAAGGTCCCGATGGCTTAACCTGAACTAAAAGCTCCTAGCTTTACAGTAATGCTGGAAACTGACTTGAAAATTATAAATTGATAAATCAATACCTTTGTTGCAGAGATCAGTAGAATTTGAGTCACAACGCTGTATGGCGAGGCCTAAATTAGAAAACAGTGATGAATAATTTAATACTTATTGAAAGAAATATTTATTTAAAAATCACACAAATTAATATTAATACAAATATTATTCAAAACAATTATTAAAATTTATGAGAGATAGTTCTTTTTCAGGCCTGTCAAAACCAAACGTTAGCGTCGAGACAGTTTGTTTACCGGAATTGCGAGGGTAATCCTTTTCCTGCTCGCGCATGCGCGGGGGGGGGGGGGGCAGCGGGGCAGTGTTGCCACCTTCGGTTGGTCCAAAAAGTACCTATTTTCGCGTCACTCTCACACCTTGACCTTTTGAACTTTGCTATAAGGTCAATATTAATAAAAAAAAAACAAAGAAGGAATTATCTCAAATCTAACAGAATGTTTTATGATTAAATTTTCTCTCAAACTTCAATTAAACCTAATCTGTAACTTGACTTTTCTTCCAGAACGCGTGTAGACTTTCCCTACTTTTACTGGAGTAGTCTTCTCTTGCACTGACGCGGACTCCACACCGGATGTTTTCTTCCTGACGATCTCATCCTCCGCTGGCTTAAGCTCCCCGTCGCCTTGCTCTACGTCCTCAGATGGTACTTCAAGTGGAACAATCGTTGGACTGCACGCTTCATTAATCCAGACTTAGTCTTAACTTCCACAAGTCTTCACACATTGTCAGTTCCAGGAAACACCTTCGTAATCTTTCCCATAGGCCAGTTTATTTGTTTCCTGTTTTCAACCTCCACAAGGACGATATCTCCAACTTTTAACTGTCGTTGTTTCTTGCGATTGTCGTGATGCACCAACAATCCTAGGTACTCGCTTCTGAACCTCTTACGGAATTCCTTCAGGAGTCGTTTGCGTTTCTCATAGCTCTTCCCAAAGTTACACCTGAATTCATTTAGATCAATCTCTCCTTCAGCTCTTGGTTCTCGAAGAAACATCTCTGGGGTTAATGGCACAAGGTCATCATTGTCCCTCAGCAATATAGGTAAGTGGTCGCGCGTTGATAACTCGTTCACAGTTTTCGAGGATTGTCACCATTTCTTCGTAGTTGACAACACGTTTTCCCAGCAATCTTCGAAGCAGCTTTTTGGTGAGTCCAACAATTCTCTCGATCCAACCTCCCCACCACGGTGCTGCCGGAGGATTGAGCTTCCATTTCACTCCAAAATTAACTCGATAAAGCTCGTTCCGGAGTCCAACTAGATTCGTCCCATTATCTGAGTAGATGACTGCAGGGCAACCTCGTCTTGCTACGAACCTCTCTACTGCTCCCACCAATGCTTCAGTCGATAAGGAAGTCACCAGTTCGAGGTGGACCGCACGGTATACGCCACAGGTGAAGATGACGAACCAAACCTTCTGTCCATCTTCCAGATATAAAGGTCCTCCGAGGTCAATTCCTGTCACCTCAAAAACCACAACATCTCGTACGCGATGTTGAGGCAACGATGCTTCTGGTACGTCGACTCGCTTGGTTTCAAATCGTCGACAGCGAGGACATTTATGAATTACATGGCGAACTAGTTGTCGAGCTTTTGGAATCCAGAACTTCTCTCTTAGTACTGATCGCAGCGTCTGGGCTCCACAGTGGTACATTTTCTCGTGGACTGATTTCACAATTAGCTCTGTGACTGGATGATTCGTTGGGATCAAAATTGGCAATCGGAACAGTTCATCGTCATCTCGATTCACTATCCTCGTTTTCACTCTCCATAATCCTTCTTTATCTTGGAACGCGTGTAGCTGCTTCATCTTGGGATCTTCCTCACCGATCGATTCACTCTGTATTATCTTAACTAGGGACTTTTCAGCACTGTCTAGCTCCTCTTGTGAGATGATATCTCCTTTGTATTCAGAGGGCTTGAAACGTAGCATCCACGCGATTACTCTCAGTATTTGTGTTAGTCACTTCACGTTTTCCCTCGTATAGATTCAGATACCATGGATTCTCCTCGGGCTTTTTGGCAACAAATCCAGCCACCAGTCTTCCTCCTCTCTTCTTCAATGGCTTCCAGATCATACTGTACTTTTGATACTGGCCAGTCTTCTTTCTTTTCCTGAAGCCATTTTGGTCCCTCCCACCATCCGGATTTTGTGAATTTCGATGGGGATTCCCCAAGGGATGGGAGATCTGCTGGATTATGTTCCTCTGCGACATGGTTCCAATCTTCACTCTTCGTAAGCATTGTGATCTCCTTGACATGAGTGTTGGAGGTTTCGATCAGACCTTTCCTATATTTTGCTTCTGCTGCATCCATGATATCGAGCACATCCAAATTCCATAAATCCTGTACGTCAAAACTATTAACGTGAAGTAAAGTCACGATCAGGCATGAATCTTCCATGTCTTTCCCTATTGCTGGTCCCATTACTGTCCATCCCAGCTTGGTTTCTGTTGCCACAACTCCACTTTGCAATATTTTCATTCTGCCTGTCAGAATGCTGCTGAGCAAGTCCGAACCAATTAACATGTCGATCAGTCTCTCTTCGCCTTGGTATACGTCAGTTAAGTTGATCCCTCGAGATTTTAACTCATTGAGTATAGCATCATCCCGTACTTGACTGATGTGTCCGCAAATTACTTCCTGATCCAAGAATTTGAGATCATCCATGTATTCGTTGTTGAGGCTGGAAACATTTACCTTGTACACATTGTGCTTCTTTTGACGAATTTCTCCGCCTCCAAACAGATTGTGGGTAAGTGTAACTTGCTGCACTCTCTTTAGGCCCAGTGCGTCCACCATTCTCTTTGAAATATAGGACCGCTGGGATCCACAGTCAAGCAACACTCGAACATTATGCTTCCCCTTTGGTCCACTTATCTTGACTATCAGAGTTTGTAGATAGACTCCTCCCACGGTAGGGTTGTTTAAAGTTGTTGACGTGAATTGATTGGCGGTCTCTTGCTTTGTTGCAGGACTTTCCCCTGAAACCTTTAGTTCTGCTTTTTGGAGATGAGAAGTCTTCTGGGCTTCCAAAGTAGGACACATAATGGGGGTAATGCTTCCCTCCGCAGACAGGACAACGTGGCTTAATCCGGCATTTCTTGAATCCGTGGCCAGGAAGCAGGCACCAAAAACAAACATTCTTCCCTTTAGCCTTATCTTTCTTCTCTGGTAGATGCATCCGCTGTCCACTGTAGCATTCTTGACTCGGGTGACCATTCGCACAAAAGATGCAGTTGTTTCGCATCTGAGTGGTGTTGGCGAGGTCAGTAGCCGTCGGCATTTTACTTCCAGTATTCTTAGAAAGAGATTTCCTGTTTGATCGATCATCCTTCGCATCTTGATTGTTGTCGATCTTGAACGCTGCTTTGGCCATATTCACTCGACTCTCGCCCTTCACTTCTGTCTTCAAAAACGTCATGAGTTGTGTCAACTTATCCTGTACTCCTCTTCCGCTCACCGTATATTGACTTCGTTCCCATACTCTAAGGGTGTCCTCTGGTAGCGCTGATTCGACGAGTGGGTACAGAATAGCCGCAAACTTGTCACGAGTGACGCCCAATGTTTCTAATGCTCGCAGTTGTGTCTCCAGTCTATCGTAAAGCTTCACTACAGACATCTTACCTTCGGCTCTCACATTCTGAAGCAGGTCACGTACATAAATCTCAACAAGCATTTCATCCTCTCCAAAACGTGATTTGATATACTCGATGACTTTAGGGTAGTTGTCGGCACTCGGTGGAAAACTTTCGACTGCTTCTCTTACCTCGGAGTTCTCGGCGGTGGCTTGAAAGAGATACTGAAACTTGGTTTCTGGAGGCATCTGTGGATCCCGGTCAATCGTGCTGAACTGACTCCAGAGTGTAATCCATTCTCTTGGTTCTCCCCCAAACTTCTTGAACTCCAGCTTTGGTAGTTGATAGTTCATTGCTGCTGTGCCGCTGATTGTACTAACGTCATCCTTTTCCACAAGAGCCTCGTAATCAGTCATAATGTTACTGAAATTATCTTCGTACTCACAAACGGATTCGTACTCAGCAGTGAAAATGTCTTCAGACGCTGATTCTCGCAGCAGAGCTTCTTCCATCCTCATGTTCAATATTGAAAGCTTTTCATGGTGGGTCTGGAGTCGGCGGAGGATTTTCTCTACATCTGCTTTCTTGACTTCATTCTTCTTGATCTCTGTTTCGAGCTCATTGAATGCCTTGGTGAACCTTGCACGCACTGGCGTCCTAAGCTTTTTCAGTTCAGCACTACTAACTGGTTGGTCAGCCATCCTGAGAAGTAAATCACTGGTTCACAGTTGCACCTTTGTGTAATCAGTAATTCTTCAATCTGTATCCTGTCGACTGCGCCAAAATGTTGTCTTGTCTTAAATTTGAAAAAGAAAGACAATACAAGGTCCCGATGGCTTAACCTGAACTAAAAGCTCCTAGCTTTACAGTAATGCTGGAAACTGACTTGAAAATTATAAATTGATAAATCAATACCTTTGTTGCAGAGATCAGTAGAATTTGAGTCACAACGCTGTATGGCGAGGCCTAAATTAGAAAACAGTGATGAATAATTTAATACTTATTGAAAGAAATATTTATTTAAAAATCGCACAAATTAATATTAATACAAATATTATTCAAAACAATTATTAAAATTTATGAGAGATAGTTCTTTTTCAGGCCTGTCAAAACCAAACGTTAGCGTCAAGACAGTTTGTTTACCGGAATTGCGAGGGTAATCCTTTTCCTGCTCGCGCAAGCGCGGGGGGGGGGGGGCAGCGGGGCAGTGTTGCCACCGTCGGTTGGTCCAAAAAGTACCTATTTTCGCGTCACCTAGCTTATCAGTGGAATTATTTGTTTAGCACAATACAATATTAGAGAGGTATGGTTGATTGAACTGGTTAAAACACTTGGAATATTCACCACTTATGAGCTACCTCCCCCCCTAACATTTTCATTAGCAGTAAAGACACTATGGATTGTTTATTTGAAAAAGAGAAGACTATGCCAATTAGCCTTGTTTCTTGTATAAAAATAAACTACTTCACACAAAAGAAATAATTTTCTAGAAAAGTTTTCACCTTGGCAGTAAATAGTCATATTTGATATATATTTTGAAATGATACAATATATTTAAAACCATATTGAAATTTTAACATAACCTATCAACAATATATCAATATGAAGAGAGAGGTTGAACCTCATTATAACAACTACATGATTATAACATCTCAATTCTAAAGTCCCAAGTTCTAATTCCCAAATGTTTTAATCACAATTATAACAACATAAATATTTATTTCAAGTGATGGCCTTACAAGGAGGTTCTACTGTTCTTTGTTTGATCAGGATGGCACAAAGACGACACGGAAGTTCCTGAAGAGATGCAGAAAAATTGGCTTCATAAGAGTGGTATGAACTAGAAGGAATACAATAAGTAGGACTCTTGCCTCCAAATATTGCTGTCATAAAGATCCTTGGTACCATTGATGCCACTATTGCGAAGTGTTCTGCTCCGCACACACAGTCAATGTCCAGCCTGGATGACACTGATTTGTAGGCTGAATACTGCTAACCAATATACTCACATCGGTATTCACTTACCACAGAAAAATCTACTTCATGCAGCCAGATTTACCGGCCAACCTCAGGGCACATCCCCTGTCAGGCAACAGCTGCCATTTATTGGACCATGTTTGGCACTTTTCTCAGGATTGTTTGCTGTCAAACTCCTGTCACTAGACTTGTATTCCTCCTTCAACTGTGGTCAAGCTGGCATTGTCAGCCCCCCAGCCTTTTTTTTCTCTGGCTTATCCATCTTGCCGCAGTGTCACCTTGACCTAGTGCCAATAACACCTCCTTATTTTCCCTTTCTCACCTCTTACAATGTTTTGGCTCTTGGAGTAAAATGGCCAGACACAATATTAACAGATTATTCAGATTTTTCATAGAAATTCACTTCACATTTTCCTCAATTTTTCAAATTTATTCACTTTCATGAATATTTCAATTTCTTTTTTTTTTTTCAGATTTGAGAATAATTTTAAAAATATATTTTTCAAAATATTTAATTTTATGAGAAAAATAAATTATCAAACAAAATATTTAATTCTTTTTTTAAAAAGGCTAGTGTTGGTAATATTTTATTTATTGTTTAAAACACATCATTATATTTTTACAGTTATTTTAAAACAATATAAAATGCTAAACATGACTGAAATATTATTCACTTGATCATTGTTCTCTACCCTTCTCAAGAAACTAAATGATAAGAATTCCAGAAGCTGGAAGCAGAACATGAAAATGATGCTAATAAAAAGACCTGGATGTATTTTGTGGAGCTTGAACCAGATAGAGAAGACTTATAAGCAGTTCTCAATATGAAGTAAGAAAGTTGTTTTGAAAGTAATAGTGCTGATCTCTTGTCCAAGCCAAAAGATTGTACCACTGCATGAGTAGCGTTGCACCTTGGAGCAGTTGTATGAGCTTTTTACCAATTAAGATAACAATTCATCTCCCCTAAATTTTAAGAGCAAGATATGATTGTAATGCAATTTAGGAAGATTAAAGATATGAGCAGGTGCAGCCAACTCTATACTTACTGGCATACTATAATCGATTTATAGGGTCATCATGACTCATCAATATTGATGACAAAAGTTTACCCCAGAAGAGTAAAGCAGGTGCTACTGGCAGAATACAAAAGATCGGCAACTCAATAACAGGTGAACAGAAAGAATGACAGAAAGAGAAGAAATTTCTTATGTTACAAATACGGAAAAAAAAGGCATCACAAAATCCTGTAGAAGAAAGACTAAAGTTCCAATGCCTAGATTCCAACAGTGTGTTAGAGTAACCTTCACAAGATAAAGGAAGTAAAATGCTTTTTGGGTGGTGACAGTGGTGTGACTTTTCATGAGCTCCACAAAGAGACTGGTTCCTGAACTTTTAAGAAATAGCATTGGAACCATTCTTTGCTGAAATTGGCGCTAATGGAGCAGAACATGGGGACATAAGTGTGACATGAGGTAATAGTGCAAGAGGGTGCCAATTTTATAAACCAAAATACATGGATTTTTTATATAAAGGGCTGAACTGTGCTAGAATTAGATGAATGGATTGTGCATTATAAAAGTAAGTTAATTTCCTATGTGGTGGATTTTTTAATAACTAAAAGTGCCCACAAGGACATATAATAGGATTATAACATCAGCAACTTTGCCTTGTAAACAATCATATGATAGAAGAGATAACTACAAAAAGAAATCGGTTAAGAGCTTAGAAATTTCAGCAGTCAGAGGTCTGTGTGATGATTACTTTGTGGGAAATCCACTAAGGAACCCCCAGACTGATGAAAAAATATAAAAGACCCTTACAGAGAGAGAGAGTTGGTACATACTGACATTTATAGCTTCTATGCCTGGCAAGTCCATTGAAGGAAATCATAAATTTTAACCCTTTAGGCACAGCTATTTTCAAGGTCATACCTGATCAACGGCAGTCCTCAAATGTAGCTTGCAAAAAAAAAACTCTATACTCATTTATATTTTTAAAAAGTATTTAAATGCTTATGCTTTGTTATCTTATCATCAAAAGGACATCATCTTCTTGGGGGGAGACTTGGCTTTGTCACACAAGCCGATGGATTTCCGTAGTCAGACACGGAAAAATGTAGATCACTGCACCCGAGGTCTCAAGGTGTGCACAGCAAGCTTCAGTTTGTCATACATAAACTATCCAGCATTTCAAGCAAAATGTTGCGTTAGGAAGGATAAAAATTCAAGATGATGCTACAATATATTTAATGCAAGAATAAATCAACATTTATAAAATACCAGAGAGGCAATGAGGGAAGTTTACAGAGTAGAAAATATATCAAAATTGATAACCTGTTCAGAAATAAATATTTTTACACTATTCTAATTAATTGATAGGACTAATGGACACCTAGTTTCAGAGCCATAATGTTTACTAATTAGTAAAAATGCTAATTTTGGTGATGAAAACTGTCCCTTTTATAGAAATATCCTCACTGTGAGGTTTTACTGTACTCTGATTTTTGAAACATCATGTGTACTATGTCGGACCTTAGAACTACAGTATGCCATCCACTTCCAGAGATAAAATTTAAATGATTACTTTGTGTGCACTCACTTGCCTTTTTCACTGTTTTACTGTAATATGCTTTAACAAAATATTAGACTAAATTGGAAGATAAAATAAAGCACTTATATATATAAGGAAATTGTTACAGCTGACCGACGCAGAGGAACTAGAAGATGGGACTGTGGTTGCCAACTCAAGTTTAGTGATTTTGAATGGAAAACACATTCTTTCAGTTGACAAGTTTGGAGAAGAAAAAGAAGATGATGATGACAAAGAGGATGCTGCTGAGCGTTGAACTGTAGATAACCCAGTCTGTTTGAGAGCTTTGAACCTATATAACCACCTTTACATATATACATATATATTCATGTTGCTGAGCGAGGAAGTGTATATAATCCAGTCTGATTGAGCTTTAAACCTATATAATCATTACATATATACATCTATATATACATATACATACTGCTGAGAAATGAAGTGTACATAACCCATTCTGTTTGAGTTTGAACCTGTATAACCATATTTACATTTATATACACATATATATTCATGCTGTGCTGAGCAGTGAAGTGTCTATAATTCAGACTGTTTGAGCTTTTGAACCTGTATAACCATCTCTATATATATACATGTTGAAATTTCTTCACTTCAAGTTTTTAAAATTTCATTTTAATTGCTACTTTGTTATATACAATGATGCAATACAATTTGGATTATTGATAAGAATTACAAGATCTGAAGATGGTAACAACGCTTTTACCAAAACAAAAAAAAAATAATTTGTAATTTCATTTTTTGATTTGGACTTGTTACCTTGTGGGACTAGTGTAAAGTTAAGAAGTGTTTATTCATTCATTCCAAAAAAATATTTACTTTTTTAAAGCTATAAAAATATTGAAAGACAAAATTAAAAACAAACTACAAACCACTTATTTAACGCCTCAGCGATCTGTTTATGTACAATTATTACCATGATATTTCCTTAACAAACAGCCTTCACCAAGCTGAGGGGAACAAGGGTTAGCCAACCCTAATACTTGGTTGCTTTTTAAAAAAATTCTCTCAGATATAATTCAGATGATCTCCAACAGGCTCCAGAGTCTCAGTTTTTCTACTGTAAATTACAGAAAAACCTTTGAGGGAAAGTAGGGTGCACCTGCTGTTGGTTTGGGGACCTGGAAGTACCACTCGGTAGCAGTGTGACTTTGTTTTGGTTTGGGGCCACTCCTAATTTGGAGTACAGACACACTTTGTAGACCCTCCTTTGAAGAACAAACACCAATTTGTATCTTCCTACATTAGCCGGATTTATAGCACAGCCTTCATGTCTAGGGTGGCCTTACCAGGAGTTAAACCCCTGATGTACTTCGCCTGTGCTACTTTCCTGCTGCAATGAGTCTGTAGGATAGGATTTTGGGAGAGATTTTTTTTTCTTGTTAAATCAAGAGGGTATTAGCAAATTTGTGGAAATAAATGTTTATTTTTATTCCACTAGCTGACTGTCTGTCAACATAAACAGGCCCTATCTTAATCAGAAACTTGGATTATTAAAAAAGAACAATATACAGTAAAACCCCGCTAATATGAACCCTGGATATAGCGAACCTTCCCTTATAACGAACCCACGGCGATTCCCAATTCCATTCCTTTGAAAATACCATCGTTATAACGAACTTTGTGATTTTTAAAATAACGAACTACCCCTATAATGAACCTATTTTCGGTCCCAAAATGATAAAATCTATTAAAAATACTATGCTTATAACGAACTTAAAATTGTGATTTAAAAATTTTTTAAAACAACAAAATTTTGAACATGTTTCAGCTCACGGATCGCAATTTCAAAACAAAAAATTTGCGGCATTGTTTGTTTTCATTTCCATTCTATTTTTGCTGTATGTTGTATAAATTTTTACACATTATACTTTTATTTAATAGAATATCTTTGCATTCGACAATTTTGAAATAGAAGAAAATACAAATGGCTTCCAAAATAAAGAAAAGAAATAAAGAGTGGCGTTCTAAAAAAAATATATATAGTGGCAGCATGCCCTTTTAGAAGCCTTCTATATCAAGTTTAACCTAGGCTAAAACATAATTCCAAATAATTTAAAGCCAGAAATGGTTTGAATAACAGGTTAAAAACAAAATTTAATATACACTTCAGAGAATATGTAGGAATTGGAAGAAGAAGAAAAAAAAAAAAAAAGTTCCCGTGTCTAATGAGCCACAAACAAATCGACTTATAAATTTTCAAAACCTACCACTACAGTTCTATTTTTAGAATGGAATTCTTATTAGGTATATGACTCATTAAGTGTTCGTGGATATTCCCCCTGGCCGGCCGTTTTACCACCGATTTTGTGTTTGCAAATTGGCGTTTTTTATTCGCAACTTTACCGATCGCGCTATCGTATCAACATGTTTCGCGTCCGATTTTTCTGAATTGGATACTTTTAATTCATCTTCAATTGATTCAGAATACACAGAGCTTCATTCCTTTGAGGGAAATAACGATATTTTAAGAAAATTCTGATTTTCAAATTTCACTTTTCACTTTCAAACAACAAGGTATTAGAGGCATTTTTTCAAATAAATATAGTATTATATTATTTGAGACAAATGTCCTAAAATACTCTTATACCTTTTAAATATATAATTAATAATGTTTTGCCTAGGGGATTTGGCTTAATTTTTAAATAATACATAGGTTTATATATAAACAGGTATGCTAATGATAAGAACCTATTAACAAATGACTTCTTTTGATATTCAGCATTACTGTAAAGAAATAGGTCAATTTAGGGAATTAAAACAAAGTGACCATTATTAAGTGGCTGCCTTTTCCTGTTTATATGGCTGTTTTTCAATTATACGGTCTAAAAATTTAGAAAAGTTAAAAAAAATGGCCAAACCGTGGCTATAGTGAACCAAAAGCTCTGTCCCATTGGGGTTCACTATAGAGGGGTTTTACTGTATATACTTTTTTTAAAATTTTGCTTTTATCTACTGACTAGCCAATTAAGACAGGTTTTACCTTATTGGAAACAATATGGTTATTTATACTTGATGTTTTGGTAACAATGTTATTACCATCTTTAGAAAAATACTGATTAAAAAATACCAATACTTTTTCTGATATGGTTAACGAAACATCAAACACTGTTTATTTGGCATTATTGTGTTTCTCAAATATTTTTATAAAAATGCCAACAATGCAGTTGCTGAATTTCATGTATAAATTGCATATTTGGATTTACTCGCATTACTTTGTGATTTTTTAGAACCCAAAAATTATACCATATTAATTATGTATCTCTATTGGAGTTCAGGAATTTATTATACCCATATCTCATATATATATTATATATTTATAAATCATCCTCTTAAATTCTGAAAATTATATATATATATATATTTTTTACCTTCTTATATACATCGGTTTCCCATTTGTATATGAGTTGAGTTTCTTTCCGGGTCCATTTAGAGCATGGTCTTCTAACCCCCATGGCAGGAAGCGACTTCCATTGGCAAGGGATCCATGGATCTGGCAGCATAGATGTCTCGCAGGGGTGGAGGAAACATAGAGATGGCAGGTGAACAGCGCCTAGGAGCAGTGAGAGGCAGGAGTTTTGGCAGGGGAGGAAATCCAGTAGGAGAGGACAGTGAAGGTTGAGGCAGGAGGTCCAGGAAGCCTAGAACTTGAGGGCTTTAGACTTCAGGATGGGGCAGCTTGAAGCTCTCTCCTCATGTTTGTCTGGAAGGCCCTTGGCACAGCAGTTGGCGCACCTGGTGGTGCGCTGCTTGGCTAGGAGGGGACAGGCACGGCCCTCGTGACCTTCTCCGCAGTGGAAGCACTTGGGAGCCCTGTGCGGAGTTGTGGCCGAAGCCACAGCAGCGGAAGCAGAAGCGGGCGCAGATGGACTCCTCGAAGTTGAGGATAGCTCCATCCACCACGATCCTCCCACGCACACCCAGGGCTCTGAAGGTCTTCAGGTCCATCTCGATGAAGGCGGTGCAGGTCCCATTCTTGATCGCAGATCGGTGTGCCACGCGCACCACCTTGTCACCAGGGAGTTGGCTGACAGCAGGGGTTGCCAGGAAGGTCTCTTCAATGGTGGAGTTGGAGGTCTCCTGGACTTTGAAGAGGCAGATGCGCGGAAGTATCTCCTTCTGCTGGCGGACCTTCATGCCAACCAGCTTGTTGACCAGGGAGGTAGTGACTGCGGGGATGGATTCAGGGTTGCTTGAGTGGAGGACCAATTTTTCCCTGGTGCGCAAGGAAGCCCAGACGCCTTGGGGGAGAGTGTGGGCGGTGCGGACAGCTTCGAGCATTTCCCGTGGGTCAGCCTGCGGGTTATCTGAGATAACCACTGTGTGGGCCGCAGATTTCTCTCCGTGGAGTGTCACTCTGGGTGCGGCAGGCTTAGAGGCGCGGAAAGATTCTGGTTTGGTTGGACCCTGAGTGTTGGTCCTCTTTGCAGGCGGGTTTGGTGCTTCAGGCTGCTTCCTTTTTGTTGCAGCAGGGGCTGGCAGCTTGGGGGCAGGTGCTTTCACAGGGACAGCAACTGAGCAGGGGTGGCAGGCTTGATTTGCTCAGTTTGGGCGCTTGAATCCTTGCAGGAAGGAATAGGGCTGGTTTGGGTGGTTCGGCAGGCAGTCTTGGGCTTGTTGGCCTCCATGACTTCGTCTAGCTTCATTGAAGGTGTCTGCGAGGTTCTTCACCTCAGCAAGCAGACACTTGATCAGCTCGGTTCGCTGCTCGATGAACTGGACGAGGTCCAGGTGCAGGGACTTGAGGGAGAGCTGGCCAAGGGAGTGCAGGATCTGGTAGTGGCGGGAGATGACCATTTCGTCCTCTTCCACCAGAGCCGCGATTTCCACAGGGGGCTGGAAAGGCTTCTTTTTCCTGGAGGGATCCATGGTAAGAGCAGGGAGGCAGAGATGTTACCAGGGCAAAGGCTAGCTGGCAATTGGGACCCATTTGTATATGTTACATATATCTTGTACACATAATGGAATTTTAAATATAGATATTAACAACTGAAAAATTGAGCCTTTTCAACCTGAAACGGTAAAATTATGGCTTATGCAAAGATAATATGCTGAATTATCATTTTGAAGACATTTTATTTTAAGCACATACACATTTAATTTTTACAAATTTTGTATTATCCATTTTTCATGTGTTCCTCTCAATTTTTCATAATTTCATGTCTAATTTATGAGCATTTGTCATTATATTTTATGTAAATGTTTTAATCCTCTTTTGTGTGAGTAAAAAGGATATTAATCATTTGACAGTCTCCCTTTATTTCACTCTAACTCATCATTGACATTGTTTCTGAATATTCCACTTGGAATTCAGGAAAATAATATTTATGGAATTGATAAAAAAAATGTCCGAGTGCCACCAGAGTCAAGGAAAAGAGTTCATCAATCAAGTCTCCATACAGAAGAACGCTTGACCAATAAATTACATGAAATGGTCCGACATCCAGAAGGGAAAACCAAAGACTAGTGTATGCTCCAATAGTAAAGTAAAAGGAGGAAGGAAAGAAACTTTTTTTTTTTTTAAAACCTGCACAAAAAAAAAAACCTGGTTTGTTCATTGGAGATTGTTTTGAAGCATACCACACCAAGGTTGTTTATAAATCTTTTTAATTAAAAAAAAAATCCTCACATACATATATATATAAAAAAGTCATTTTTTTATTTTGAATAATTTTTTTACTAAATATTATGTTTTGTTGCTTAATTCAAGTTTCAAACATGCTGGATTTAAAACTTGGCAGGTTGCCAATTTAAGCCTAGTCTTGCTGCAAAGGGTTAAACTCAATAACCCTGTGGCTAATAAAAATGAATGAAATAAAATATACCTTTTATTCCACAAATAATGACGTGTGTCAAATGTCCAAGACTGACAGCATGACTTTTAAAACCATTGAACATTATTTTTACCTTAAATAAACTATACATATTTATATAATTTTTCAGAGTATAGACACATGGTGTTTTAATGTAATGGTTTCAAAAATTTAATAATATAAGAAATTAATAAAAATCCTCAAAATATAATAAAGTCAAATGGTATATTTATATTTTAAAATCTATACTTTTTTTGCTGGTGAATGTTAATAAAGATGTTTCAAAAACACTGCATAAAAGTTCTATATTGATGAGAAATTTTTGTGCAATGTTTTTTTAGAATGTCTATAGTTATTGCTTTTTTGGTAAAAGACAGGCAATATCACAATGTCCAATTTTTTTCAAACCAATAGCTAAATTTTTGATAGTGGCTTCTGAGGGGGCTTTTTGTTCCCAGGCACAGAGAATATCATATATGGCACTTTTGAAGTCTTTTTGATCTTTTAAAGTTTCCAAATATCCATCGGTGAAATTTGCTGAAAAACAAAAAGCAAAAATTAGGAAAAACAAAAATTATAAACATTATTTATACATTACCTCCAGGAAGGCATTTTCCTAGAAATTTCCAATCTTTTCCTACATTTTTTGAAATTAGAAACTTGGTATCTGTGCTCAGCGGTTCATCATTTTCTAGACAGACATCAAAGTAAGGCATATGAATTCTAAATTTTGAGTTTTTAAATGAAAATGTATGAATCAAGATGTTGGGTTGCGCATCAGCATTAAAATTAAAATAATGCACTAGATAAGGCACAATAAAACACAAGGTAAACGTCACACACTATTTATTTATTTGGATTTGGTCTTATTACCTTGTGTTAATAATGCACTAGATTTGCAAATTAATTTTAAATAAGTTTGCAAACTACTGTTATATATATATTGAGTATATTGCAAATATACACAATAGATGATTTATGAATATATTTATCAATATATATATATAAATATCTATAAACAATTTGAGTTATGTTTCCCTTGAAAAGGGTAACAGCAGATCACTGAAACGTAGGAAATAAAATTTAAAAAGGTTGTAGTATTTATTTAATCATATTTATAATTCAAAACTGCAAAAATGTTTTTTCCCCCAAGTACATGCAGGACAAGCCATCATAATCAGTCAGTAGTTGCAAATGTTTTACTGTGAATGCACCAAATGCCTAAAATTCTTCACATGTATAATAATTTCTACTTTTATCTTCAAGTGTACCAGGACCCTTTTTGGTTACATGCACTCACTGGTACGTTGAACCTTCGCAATTATCAGGGGCCATTGAAGTAATTATTTTCTTTAGAACATTTTTTTCCAATATGGGATTCAGTCCCAGGTCGTGGCTGTCAAAGAATGATGGCTTATTCTATTCTTCTACCAACTCCCTAGTCAAAATTACATTATAATACAACAACAGGAAATAACTATAATACAACAACAGTAAATAAAAATGTTTTCTTATTTTTTATATATTATTTTTACACATTTTTATTTATAATACCAACTACACTTGACCTAGAAATACTTATGGAAATTTTCTGAAAATTCGAGAGCTATTTAATAGTAATATGGAAATGATTGAAATTTAAAAAATAGGGATGCAAATTTATTAAGAGTAATATAATAATTTATTAATTATTTGGAGTGTTCTCCTTTGGCATGTATACAAGCAGGTACACTGAAGCATACTTTTTTCATATAGTTTTTTTATGGCTTCTTGTGGGATACTAAATCAAGCCATTTCAAATTTTGCTGAAGCTGTTGAAGATTACTTGGCTAAGGAGATTGCAAAATTTTCCTCCCAATTATGTCCCAAATATGCTCAATTGAGAAAAATTCTGGGGAACATGTGGTTCAGGAAAGGATGTCAACATTCTGAAGGAAGGTTTGTGAGATGTTGGATTATGTGGTCAAGTAATATCATGTTGGAAAATGTGGCATTATTAGTCTACTCAATAAATGGTAATACAACAGGTTGCTACACATCTGCAATGTATAGCTGTTGCCACCCCACACCATGAAGACAGGGGTTCTTGCTGAATGCTTTTCCACAATTACAGTCCTGATGGTATATTATGTGGGGCCTACATCTAACATGTATCCTGCCATCATGAACTCCCAAACTGAATCTGGATTCTACAGAAAAAAATGACAATGCCATTCTTGAAACCAAAGACATCTCTTTTCCCATCTGAGCCTGTTGTTTTTGTGTTTGGCAGAGAGTGGAATTCTTAACATAGGCTGGCAACCAGAAGCTCTGCTTCAATAAGATGGTTATTAATGGTGTTAAGAGATGGTCCATTTTCATTCTGCACATGTAGAGATGCTTGAATCATTGGTACAGTTTTTGTCCTGTCTTCTACAACCATCTTTCAAATCCTCCTATCCTCTCTGTTGTTACTCTCTGGAATAACCTGAGCCAGGTTTTCTTTAACTTTTCTCTTCCTCTGGCCAAATCCTTACAGCAGTTCTTTGCAACATACTTTCATAGCAATTTCTATAGTGAAAATTCCACGTTCTCTGAAGCCTATGATTCTGCCTCTAGTAAAATAATAATTTGTATGATGCCCTTTATACTGCTTTGGCATTCTACAGATTAACCCTTTTCTGCCCGCTACAAGTGTAGAGGCTGCCATCTACTGCACAAACAATACAATCTATTTGTGCATCTTCTATTTAATTCTCCTTATTATTAAACATAATTGAAAACATTATGTTTCACAAGTGTAAATATATCAGTGCATAAAATTATAAAGCACAAAAAATAGTTATTTAATATATATTTCTATAAAGTATGTTATTTACGGAAACAATCCCCCAAATGAAGAGCTGGTTTGTCACTACAGGTTTAACAATAAAAATCCTATTATTTTTCTATCCACCAGGTATGGATTGGGAAGAACAGACCTTGAACTCTTTGGCAGTCTGGATGTTAGTATTGTGGGACCAATTTTCCATCCTTTCCAAGATTTCTCTAGTTGAGGCTTTCATACATTTTGAACATTCATTCTGCCATGACTCGACAATCTCATTCGCATGAAAATTTACATGTTTGATTGGCATTAGCCCATTTTTAAAAATCATATTCTGGCTGTATAAGTTGTATGAGTTGAGAGTAGCCACTTCTAGGCCCCAGATAAATAATTTTCTCAACCATTTTAGTTTTTCTGAGAAACATCCACACCTCCCATATTCGAAGTGTAGTCTATAATGGCAGTTGGCTTCTGAATTTCTTCTGAACCACGTCTAGTTTTCCTGTTGACTATAGTTGTGTTGAAGCTGTGTGGAATGAAGAGGCAAGATGGACCACACACTTGTCCTTCCAACAGAGTGCGAATACATTTTTATTTCTGAAGGCAATAGTTTATCCTTTCAAAAGTTCCTGTAGAATTCCTTGTCAGTTTGGAATAATTGGTCTCAATTAAGTAACTCTACATTCTAGAAAGTTCTCCAATAAGGGTGAAATTTGTGTAGAATCTATTTGCAAAAATATGAAACATCCAGCTGTTCAAGATGAGCTAGACTCTTCAAATTCATGAATTTGGTAGCTTGGAAACTAATAACAGCATTAGAAACTTGAAAACTTTCATTTGATGAAGATTTGCCCAAAAATGGGATATGGAGCAAGCAGACGAACTAGAAACGATATTTAAAAAGTGAAGAAATGTATTCAAAATAAATTACAAATCGAGATGAGAGGGAATGGAAAATGATTAAGACAAATTCCCACAGGATTTCCAGGAAATGCTACATCGGTGCCAGCCTACCTTGTTCCTCACCCCTTGTTTATTACTGATAGTGCTTGCGGCCAGGAAGAGAACCCTAACACAAATCAACTAATGGGTAAGGGTTAAAGATAATCCTAATGATCCAAAAAAATTATAAATTTTATTAATTATACACTAGGAAGCTAATTATATACCCTTTCATAACTAAAATAAGGTTATTTTTTGCACTTATATTTATATTAGTTATGGTTCAAAAATTGATCATTTTACATACCTTAGTGTTCAGTAATAGCATCACATTATTTATTTATTTGGATTTGGTCTTATTACCTTGAATGCATTAAAGTTTGTGTTAAGTATGCAAATTTTCAGAAAATTCACTAGTGTTTATAGATGATGCAATTTTTTTGTGGTGTAAATTAAATGACACACACTTTATGAAATAATATCTTTATATTATATAAAAATTCTGTATATTAAAAAAAAACATTAGTTGATAAGGTACCTTTAAGATTATTGATTAGAAATAAAAGGTAATAAGACCAAATCCAAATAAATAAATATGTGTGGCGGTTTGATAACAGTTGCTATCATCATCAGAGAAAAGACTGAATCTGTAACATATCTGTAACTGAAATGTTACACACATTCAGTTTTTTGTCTGATGATGGTAATAATGCTATTACTGAAGCATTAGACACTATCTATTTGCATTTGGTCTTATTACCTTTTAACATATGTTAAAAATTAGTTCAATGGAAAAATTCACTTAAATATTTTCTCATCTAGGCACACACACAGGAATATATAAATATATTTAATGAGCATATATTGGCTTACCTAATATTTCAATAGGGATGTTTGTTTGTTTTTTATAACAATTGCTTTCTTTATTTTTTGGCGATTTTGGTTTTGCTTTAGCTTGATTGATTTGAATTTTATATGTCATTCTCCCCAAATTAATTTGTGAACAGTTGTTAAAAGTAAAAGAACTTGATGGATCTGAAAATTTTCAAAATGATTATAAAGAGATTTTTTAAAATATATCTATTTACCTTTTTTAGATGTAGAAACTGGTGAGTGTTTGTTGAAACTTTTGTTTTGTGGAGAAAATTTGTCTGCACATGCACAGAAGAGAAATATATGCATTATTTTTTATATATAATATAAAAAGACCTCATATTTATAAATCTTAGGATATACAAAATATAGAAGGTATATAAAAAGAATAAATAAAAAGGTTCAGGTGAAAAAATGACAAAAAGGCAGGCCTTGTTCTAAATATTGCTGCTGATTTCATGTCTCGATGAGCCCAACAACTCACCAGAGGAAATGTGCATGAGAATACTTAGCTATAGAAATGGAAACTATGAATTGTATGTAAGGACATTGTGATACAATTGTAAGGTTATTGGCATTTATGAAGATACTTTGAGTAAAGCCATTATTGTTAGTGTGTAAATAGGACTTGAGATTTGAAATCCCAAAGAATCAGTATATTGGTATTAAGTAGCTATGCAAGATATTATATAAAGGTAAGAATACAATCCAAATAAGTCATTTATTTATATTCATTTTTTTTTTAAATTTGAAACTTTTACTATTGATGGTACCAATGCTGTTACCAAAAAATATTGGATATAAATTTCATTATTAACATACCTTAAATTACAAAATATTTGTAAAAGTTCCAGCCATAAATTGTGTTTTTAAATAGTGATATCAACTGATATATAGTAATGTTTAGCAAAACACACCCTTATATTAAAGGATTTCAGGCTAATGAATTTGGATTTTTTAGTGCCCTTTGAATTCATTAAAACAGAGTTTTACTGTATTTGGAGATGGTTGTTTCAACTCATAAAATGTCATAATAACCTGCCTCTGATATTTTGGAACAGAGATGTCTAACTTTACAACAACCTCTACAAAATATTTGTTCTGAATGCAAAGACTCCTCCATAATGTTGTCTAAATGGCATTGGGATGAAAAAGAATTAGTATCCTCTAGTCAAGCTTTGCCGTGTTTAATTCATATATATCATACATCTAATTCTTTGGGTTTATAAAATTTGCACTAGTTTTAAATAAATTATATAAAAAAAAATTCATTTTTTACTATATATATTTTTTACTATATTTTTGTATACTTACTTTTCGAGCTTGTTTTATTTGATTTTGGTATTGCTCCTGAGCAAACAAAAGGTTATATGATGTACAATTCTGATTATAGATAAGAATCACAAGGTAGTCTAAATAAGTAAATTATATTTGACATTTCTGGAACAATATCATTACTGAGAAACGAAATAATTTATTTATTTAGATTTGATCTTGTTGTTAATGTCCAGTCGAGTTGACTTTTGTTGACTATATGAGCAAATTTTCTCATATTTGATTTGTCAGTGACTATCACTTAAAGCATTACTAGTGACTTTCCAGTAGCTTTCTTGACCTGTTCCAGTCAGCTCATTTCAGGTCTCTCTCTTTGTCTTCTATAAATTTTTCTTGACATCTTTTCTAATACATTAGCTCTTATTATGTCTGAAGTAGGTTAATCTTTGTTTGCATATATGGGATTCTAGGGATCTACTAGGATGCCTTCAACCAAATGTTACCGTGTGATCTCTTGCGAATTCATTTTTGTACAATTTTTCATAATTTCCAAATGATAGAAGCCAATTATCATATATTTTTTAGTGCAAATTAAATTAAAAATATGTTTATACATACCTGTATTATTAGCATTTCCCAATTCTGCTGCAGCACCTATAAAAATAAAACATATTCAATACCTCTTGAAATTTAGGTATTTGGTGAGTTTTTAAAAATATTTTTAGAGAAGAGATACTCTTTTAAAAATTAAATTATTTATTTAATAATGTTTTACAATTTTCTATCTAATAATATTTCTTTCTAATAAAAAAACATTATTTTATGTTGAATATTTGCGCTAAGCAGTTTTTAAGATTGGTACTTTTTTTGGCTTTGAAATTAAAATAAAATGAATGTATTCACAACAGAAATAGATGTTATCAATATTAAAATTCAATATAAATATATATATATGTTATATAAAAATTATATTTCATTTTTAAATTATAAATCCTAGAACAAATTACTCTGTTAATTCTACCACCAGAGGTCGTAGCTTTCCCTATATACATCCATTGTTGTTGTTTTCCGTTGGCGGGCTCAGATCTTTCTGTAGATATGTAAATAAGCCTTTTGTTTTCTTTATTCTTAAGCCTTAAATCGGGCAATACTTTTCTCAATTTATGTTTTAAATATTTCATAAGCTAAATTAAAGCAATGATGATCTAAATTGCTTTTATTAATTTTACCACAACTGCAATATAACAAACATATTCATGTATCAAGCAAATAATCAATAATTCTATAAATAATATCCAAAAAAAGCAGAAAAAATTTATTACTTTTTTAGTTGGAGTTAGAGTGAAATTATGGTGAATAACATCAATTTTTATAACAAAGTATCAGGATCATTATCCCTATTCAGGAGTTTTAATTTTAAAAAATATTTAATCTTTTAATATTTCCCCCAACTAGCACTTATTGTAACCCCACCAATTAGGCTAGCAAGCAAGACTCTAGCACTTCATTAGTGCAAATGTTTCATGGAGTACTAGTAGTAAAAAACAATTGCTAACCTGGTCCCATAACCACTGTGTTTTATCATAAACCATAGCATGTGTGCATTGGATAATCAAAGACTTCTCTAGCTCTTAGTTAATATACTGTTTATAAATTTATAATTATTTAGAAATGGTTATGCTACATTGCACTTTTTATATAGTATAAATTTAACTGAATAATAGTTCTTGATATTTTGTTCTGGGAATAATAAATCCATCTTTCAGATATGCAATTGGCCTTAGGACTTGTATTAAACCCTAAAGTTAATTTATATGGATTTTATGTGAATGTTAAATAATGAGAATGAAAATATAATAGTTTATATCCTTATATCTATAAAAATGAAATTCAAAATCTATGTTTGTTATTGCATAGCGCAAAATCTACTGAATCAATCATTATGAAATTTTGCATGTAGGTAGCTGAAGATTTCGTTTAACATATAGGCTATTCAAAAACTAAAGAAGTTAATGTGCTTTTTTTAAAAAATAAAAAAACCAACAAGCGGTAGTTCCAGTCTTTTACCGCTTGAGCGCAGCACTGGTCGCGACGATAAATGAATTTGATTGGTTAATAATTAACACGTGGTTTGTTTACACGTTGAATGTTAGTTTGTTCATACGATAAATGTTTTTAAAAGGTAAGATTATCCAATCGCCGTGAAACTTTAGGAAGTTATTACTATACTACTGGGAAGATTTCTGGTTTGAATTCGATTTGAAATAAATATTCTTTGCAATTTTATTTGCAAATTTTCTACTTTCACTCGCAAGCAGCGGCTCTCGCGGCTTCTGGTGAAATTACATTTATAAATTGTAAAAATGCTAAAATGTGTTCCAAGTATAATAAATTTAATTAGAAATATGGTAATATAATATTCCAAAGACGCGTTGTAAAAAAACTTGGCATTTCAATATTAATATAAATTTAAAGAAAATATTGTAACGTTTTTGTGTTAAATGTTAAAATGTAATGTTAAAATATATTTTTACATTGTTAATTTAATTTGCTGTTGTTTTATAAAAATGATGATGCAACTTTAATTGTTGTTGTGAAAATATCTTTATTACTGAGCTGCTAACCATAATAAATGATTTTTGAGCCCCTAATTGTTGATTATTATCGTTTGTTTATATAAAAAAATCACATTGTATGTGATGATGATAACAAAAATGAAATTTTTAATTTCATTGAGAAAAAAGAAATAATTAATTATCAAATTCACAAAAGTGACAATATCTTATTCAAAATAAAATGTTTTCAAAAAATTATGTGTTTCAAAAATATATTTAAACGCATATAACAATATTATATTTATATACGTTTATAAATCAATATATAGGTGGATTAGATGTTTTCTAGAATCGTTTTAAACAAATGTTTGTTAGGCAAACTTTTACTCAGATAAAAACCGGGCGAAGCCGGGTACATTCGCTAAATACAGGTATTTTACAAATCTTCGTTTGTGGCAAGATACTATTCCTTCAACTTCAAATTACCGAGTGGACCAATTAATACTGATTTTTTTAAACCTATCGAGTATTTTTCAAGGGACTGGGAAAATATTATCGAGAGTGTAGACAATATAGATTCAGTAGGGATTGGATGTTTGCTAGAATCGTTTTAACAAATGTTTGGTAAGCAAACTTTTACTTGGGTGAAAATCGGGCGAAGCCGGGAACATATATATATGTTTGTCGGCTATGCACGCCCTCAATATGTAACTAATCTCGCTGAAATTTGAACAGGACAGAGAGTTAAATCTGGAAGTTTTTTGGTCGCACTTTAACCAAGAAAAATTATATTAACCAAGTACTGAGCAACAATATTTTTTAGCCAGAAATGATGATGACAATATTGCCGTATCATGCTTGATTGCATTAAAAAATTCTTTTGGGGAATTATCACTAAAGCAGACCACGGGCGAAGCCAGATAATGATTAGTAGTAGGCAGGAACAAAATTCTACCAGCGAAACATTCACTCGAGCAGAAGACACACGAAGCCTGGTCATCTCTATATATAAAATATCGTTTCTCAGCCTTTTGGCTAAGATTATGTAGTATATCTCTAGATATTTTAATTTATGTATATCTTTTTAAAAATCTATTCAGTAGAGAGTGGATATGTTTGCTCGAAAAATAAATTTCATATATTATATAAATATATGACGTAACGAATTATATTATCATTATTATCATAATATTCTGTGTGTTCCCGAATATTATTATCAATAATATTCGTTAGGCAAACTTTCACTCGGATAAAACCCGGGCGAAGCCGGGTACACATCCGCTAGTATCATATATATATATATAACCAATTCTATATTAATAAACCTTCCATCACCTGACCTTGGATAACTCAGGATTTTGAAAATATTTGGGAAAAAAAGGATTTATTAAATGAAAAATAACTTTATTACTATTGTGTATACTGATAATTAAAGAAAATTGTAGATACACTTAATCCATCTATGCATATATTAATATTAAAGTAGCATATTTAGGTCCATACAAATACTTATTAAATGGAGTTTGAAATAAAAAAATAGAGTGCTTACCTTCAGGATTGGATTCTGAAGGATTGCCTTCAGATTTATGATCAGACTCTGCACAAGGAAAAACAAGAATTTTGTAACAGTTTTTTTAGGTAGAATTTTTATATTTTCAACATTTATATTAGAATATTGTCACACTACTCTGTGGGACCTACACAATGAATCATCACCAATCAGGTGACTTCACCTCGGTACTTTATTTGTGAATATTAGGTTTATATCTCAGTTTTGACATCTAGTAAAATTTGTATATATATAAATACTTTCTTCATTGACATATATTTATTTTATCTAATGAATATTCATTCTGGTCTCACTTATAATCTTGATATGGACCAATCGAATGTGGACATGAGCCAAGTTCCCAGGATGGTGCATCATCTGGTTTAGATGTTGGATCTGATTCTTTAATTTCAATCGGGCATATAACCATCTGAAAGTATGATGGAATATATAGAGATCCCAGAGATTGAATCGTAGAAGAAATGAGATTCAAATACAAATGGGCATATTATATCATCATATATGCTGCTATGAACTTTCTAGGTATAGCCGAGACGTGGTATGACTTGTACAAGCCTAATTTAAATAAATAAGAATTGTTAAAAGAATGTCTAATTGAAGATTTTCTGGAATGCAAAATTGGAATGAGCCTGCGACTAGATATGCAGAAGGGATTCTATTGTTCAATAAGTTTGAACCAAAATGGAAGAGAAGGAAAAAATTAACATTGTAGTAGGTGGGTAAAAAAGGATATTCACAGCACGCTATTTTATATCCCCTGATTTAATTGAGGCACTGCTGAATACTTGTAAGAAATTAGATTCATTCCAGATACTGCACACAACATTATAAAAAATACTGGTAATATTCTCAAAGTCAGAAATAGAAAATATGCCTATGTTATTTAGATGATGTCATTATATTAAGCCATGATTTTTAAAATCATCTTTTTCTCTCTCGAGACTGGAGTGAGACAACTTTCAAATGTTTCTGTGAATCTAACTAAAAATTACTTGTGAAAAAATAAAGATATTGAAACACTGGGCCACACAACAAGCCAACATGGAGTAAAGCCATCAGATCGGAATATCGAGGCAGTTAAATATTTTCTGAAACCAAAAATTAAAAGAGGGGCAATCATTCTCAAAATATTATCAGAATGTAGTTTTCTAAATCGAGCTATGCATAGTGGCATGAAGATAGTGTATAATTTATATATAATAAAAATTCTTTCAAATAAAGAATCCCAGAAAAAGATAGTTTCACAGACTTTGAAATTTTTGAATTTAAAACATTGTGTGCATGTGTTAAAAGGAGGCACCACTCCCTTGAAAAATGCATAAAATTATCTTTCTTCTCTACACAGAGTACACAGATTCAAATTAGTTATTTTTTTAGTTAATTAGTTTACTGCTTTTTGATCTTTTAAATTCGATATTCTAAATAATACTATATGCACAACGAATCACAAGTTTTACGAAGGAGCTTCTTTATTTATACTTGAGCTAGCTTTCGAACCTTTCGGTTCTTCGACAGGCGTGGCTAGTATGACTATACTAACAGGGTATAAGCGCGCTTGAGCCATTAAATACAACATATATTTACATGCGAAGTGATATTTCAAATATAATTAAAATAGAAATAAGAATTATGACTATGAAATATAAAACTATGCAAATGATTTAAAAATTTAAATTTAGATAAAATTTTGGAAAATATACGCTAAAAGTTAAGTAAAATTATGATATTCACTGTATGCAAGTAGTGTGACACTTTAAAATTTGTAAAGTTTAAAACTAGTAAAATTTAAAACACTTCAACACAGAAAAGCCAAGCGGGGGTCCACTCCAACCCGACCACTCTCCAGAGCATATTAGGGGATAACTATTGAGATAATATATGATATATTTCCGGTAGATCTATTTTCCTATTGATGCTGTTTGTTTGTGATGATATGATAGACTCTAGTACCAATCTGTGCTGCTTATTGTTTATGTGTTGGTATAGTACTTTAGGATGATCTAAGTTAAAGCTATGACCAGTGTTTGAAATATGTTGGTATATAAGTGACTTCGGGTCTCTATTGTTAATGTTTCTTTTGTGTTCCGTGATTCTGATATACGCGGTTCTGCCAGTCTCCCCCACATAGGAGGCCGGGCAATCCTGGCAAGAAACCGCGTATACTGCTCCGGTGGAGTGGATGGGATTGCTGGGTATGTCTGATTTGGTGATAGGATTCCTGAGAAGGGCAGCAAGATTGGGGGGGCTGTTAAAGTAAACTTGGATGCCATATGGGCGAAGGATTCTGGAAATGGTAACAGAGAACGAGGAATATGGAAGATAGCATACGGCTCTATAAGTTGTGGAGGTCCTCGGAGCAGTGGGATCAAACGTGTGTTTATCTATGAATTTTTTCGGGTATCCTGCAGTGGTTAGAAGGGTGGTAATTCTGTTTTTTTCTATGGCTTTGAATATAGGTAAAGAGCAATGTGTATGTATTCTTTTGGTTAAGGTCCTGACTGTATTTATTTTATAGGCTACCGGGCTATTGGAGGAGAAATGGGTGTATAGGGGCGGGATATTCTTTTGTGATAAACTGCTGTGCGTAATCTGTGTGGAGTGCGAATAATGAGAATGTCCAGAAAAGGTAATGCTAGGTTTGTTTCTGTTTCATATGTAAATTTGATATCTGCGTGAAAAGGAATGTAGAGTGTCAAGAATGGGTTGGAGTTTATTTCGGTTTGAGTATACAGTAGATGTCGTCCACATACCTCCTCCAATAATGGATGTCGGAGGAATGCGTCTGATTGATCCACCGGTCCAAGGACCCCATCACGACTTCAGCCACTATGGATGAAAGAGGGCTGCCCATTGGGGTGCCTCTGATCTGCTTATAATGCTGGTGGTTAATGTAAAGGTACTAATGGAAAGACATAAGGACGTTAGCTGGGTTATCAGGGTATTGTTTGATCTTGAATACCTGCCGACTTGAGAAAGGACTGTAATTTGTTTAAAATGAGGGTGTGTGGAAGGGAGAGGTATAGCGCTGTAACATCAAATGAAACCATAGTTGTTATGTGCGGGTAGCTGCATTTGTGTGATCTCTTGAATAAAACTGGGTGGGTGCGTGATGTTGTATTGGTTAGGATTGCTCTTCATGATGGGGGACAACAGGCTGGGCCAGATATTTAGCTAAAGTGGTGTGCCGGGGAGAGGTGGTATGCTATGATGGGTCGGAGTGGTACCCCAGACTTGTGTATTTTAGGAGCACCATATATGTATGCATCCCGTGTGAGGGAACCGGTGAACTGAGTGAATTGTTCCTTGGTGATCAGCTTCGCCTTCATCAAGTTCCTAAGTGATGACTTGTAGCCCTTGACCATGGCGTCTTTCGCAGATGTTGGGATGTTCGTAAAAGTGGATGTGTCAGCGAGTATGTTCATCATTTTTCCTTCGTAATCAGCTCTATCCATCAACACCGTCTGGTTTCCCTTGTCTGCCTTGGTGATGACCAGCGAACTAGTCTTTTTTAGCTTGAGGATAAGGGAGCGATGATCCCGGGTATATGACACTGGGTGATAGGGCCTGCGCAAGACCTGGGTAACTGCGTGTCTAATCCTGAGGGTTTTCCATATGGTTGAGGTTTTTGAGTGCACCTTCCACTCCTGCTATTAACCTGGGTATGTCGGGCTTGTCGGGAGGAACGTAATGTAACCCCAACGCTAACATCCTTTCCTCCTTTTCCGTTAAGGGCATCGAGGACAAATGGAGAGTGGTCGGGTTGGAGTGGACCCCCGCTTGGCTTTTCTGTGTTGAAGTGTTTTAAATTTTACTAGTTTTAAAACTTTACAAATTTTAAAGTGTCACACTACTTGCATACAGTGAATATCATAATTTTACTTAACTCTTAGCGTATATTTTCCAAAATTTTATCTAAATTTTAAATTTTTAAATTCATTTGCATAGTTTTATATTTCATAGTCATAATTCTTATTTCTATTTTAATTATATTTGAAATATCACTTCGCATGTAAATATATAGGTTGTATATAATGGCTCAAGCGCGCTTATACCCTGTTAGTATAGTCATACTAGCCACGCCTGTCGAAGAACCGAAAGGTTCGAAAGCTAGCTCAAGTATAAATAAAGAAGCTCCTTCGTAAAACTTGTGATTCGTTGTACAATTGTATCAATTATACGGAGTTTACCTATAGAAAAAAAAAAAAATAATAATACTATATATTATATATTGAAAGTAAAATAAAGTTAAACTGAAACAGATAATTGCAAAATTTGCATATTTGATGATTGTTTTATACATTGTGATTTGCATAACAAAGCCAAAGAGCTTACGGTAAAATTTGCCGATTTTAAGACTAAACTCAATAAGATGAATATTACAGGGATAGAACTGGTATAACTTTGATGGACTGTTCGATGGCTTACTGGCTGAAAGTGAGCACGGCCTTACTGATAATTGGATGTGTAGAACTAAATCCTGGCCGAAAAGACGGCCACATTGACAAATATGCCTCACTCAACTCCGGACCAGGCACCGATAAACGATTTGAAGCTACTGATAATTAACCTTTCGGCTGAAGTGAATAGATAGGGAGAGAAAATGGATGCAAAATTGCTTAATATTGAGCAGAAGATGGAGGATATGGATCGAAGAATGACTGGAATAGAAACATCTATAGCTTCGTGCACAGATGCACTGGCGAATAACACAAGGTCAATTTCTCACAATACCCTAAAAATAAGGAATCTGGAAGAAAGCACGGAGGCTTTGGAGAGACGAGGCCCGAGAAAACAATTTAATAATATATGGCATCGAAATCAGCAGAGACTGACAGTCGGGAATTGCTGCTACAAAAGGTCAAGAAGTTAATGGCGGAAGATATGCAGATTACTGATGATGTGGTAATTGCCAAATATCATCACCTGGGCAGGGAACCAAAGGCGCCTATTCTGATTGAAGTTCCTGATCACGAGTCCAGAATAAGTCTCCTAAAGAACTCATCCAAACTTCGAATACTCAATATTTTTATGAGCAGGAATTACAGCCTCCATATTAGAGAGCAGAGAATTTTTTGATAGAAAAGAGCAAAGGAACTTTACAAGAAAGGCATAAGATTGAAGTTGAGGATAATAAACTTCTCCTAAACGGCACCAACTATATGGTAGTGGAGGGACAGGTGGTGAATGCCAAAGGAGAACCAATATAGCTAGAGGCACACCCGCAGATCTCCGTAAATAGAGATGTAATATTCAGGTAATAAAATACATAAAAATGAAGATGCACAATCTAGAAAGAAAACTCAACTCATAGGAACTCCTCATATTTCACATAGCAAGACTCATACCATAAAGAAAGTCAACTTAAGAGCACAAATCTGAAACATAATAAAATTAAGACAGAAAAAATAAAACCAATGGTTGACATAGGCAAAAACGAACGATTCATGTATTGGAATATAAAACAGCTTTTTTAGGATAAATTCTCTCTTCCCATTGTTTGAATATTTGATACAATTTGAGATGTTCGTGCTTACAGAAACTTGGTGCCACTTCAATATCGACTTGAATCTGGCGAACTTCGGAATGTATCAATCACCTGCTGTAAAGTCAACAGATAAAAGGAGAAGCTCTGGAGGTGTAATTCTTGGCATAAATAAAAAACTACAGCCCCAAATTGACAATGTTGAAATTGAAACCTCTTGGATTGCAGTCACACATTCAATCCAAAATTAGACAATGACTCCCCAGCGTTCTGTGCAATATTCGTATATCTACCCCCAAACGATACACATGCTACAAACCTTGGACGACTATTTCCTTTGATGGAAAATAAGATATATAACGGTCTTGAAATAATACTGGTCGGCGACCTGAATGTCCGTATTGGCAATCTGGGGGGTTACCATAATTTGATAGATACTTCAAACCTTATTTCAACTACCTGGAATTCCTGTTATCTAACAAAATCTGCCAAAGCGGAATACTTATTGACTTTCTTGACAAAAATTATTTAACCATAATAAATGGTAGATCCATTAATGATAAAAGTGGTAAATTACATTCATCTCCGGAAGAGGCTCTTCTGTGATAGATCTGGCGATTGTCTCACCTGCGGTGCTTGAACACATAGCAGATTTTGAAATTGGTTGTATGCCATATTCGGATCACTTATCAATAATATTAAAGTTTATCAGCCCAAATAATAAAACTGAAAATTGTTACATGGAGCCTAGTGCTAAGATTAAATTTTCCTGATCAGTAGATAAAATCCCAACATATATAGAAACTTCAAAAGAATTAACTCCCGAACATCCAGCTGACTCCACAATTGATATCCAGGCTGATGATTTTACTGGTTTAATTCAAACAGCAATGTTGCGCTCGGGGACGCGGATGGAGGCAAAAACAAAAAATATAATCTAAACCATGGTTTGACAAAGACTGTTATTTGGCTAAAAAGGAAATGAAACAAAATCTTAAATTATACATAAAACATGATATCTCGGCAGATAAAATTGCATACTTGTTGTTGGATCCTATAGTTAATAATTTCCTTAAATTCAATTTTATATATGAAAATTAAGCCAAAATATTCTAAATTCAATTGTACAATATAAATCTTTAATATGTAAATTTTAAAGCAATCAACATGTATGTAAATTTCTAGTTTGGTGAATTAATAGTTTTTGTTTTCTCTCTCTCTCTACCACTAGTATCAAAATCTAAGTAAAATTCATGTATTCTAAATTCATGTGGTAGCTACTCATAACTCTAAAACCAAAGACAATAAAACAATTCAAGACAAGTGGCAAAGTGCTTCTTAGTATCTTTTACTGAACATTCAAGCCACGAACACTTGTCGAGTAAGAAGAAATATTCAGCTATCCTAAATCTCAAAAAAGGGACTATACTGACAAAATTCAAGTTATCCTCAGTAATGTAAAAGATTCTTCCCAGAAGACTGGGAAGACTATTAATTCACTTAAATATAGGAATAACCTACAAGGTGAAATTTCTATTGCAGACTGGCAGGTGTTCTATCGGGAGTTACTTTGTTCCAAATCCAACAAAAGTTGTACAGCTACCACTTGAGATATTGGACATTGACCCCGAATTAGATTGTGAAATATCTCTAACTGAGGTCACCATGGAAATTTCCAAATTGGGTAAAAATAAGGCTACAGGACTTGATGAAATTCCCAACGAAGCGATTAAATATTTATTAGAAGAACATACAATTTATCTCAGGAACTTATTCAATAAAAACTTAGGGACATCCCAAGTTCCTCAACAATGGACAAAAACGATAATCCACCTAATATTTAAAAATGGAGATCCGGACAACCCGTCGAATTAAGAGGGAATATCCCTGATTTCTAACCTATCGAAATTATATATATATCACCAACTGATGACCAAATATCCTTTAGGATATCCTGGTCTTTACAGCACTAATGAATCGGACAAAAAAAAAAAAAATCGAAATTATTTACATCTATCTTGAAGACAAGATTGAATGATTGGATGGAGAGAAAGTCAATTTTGGCCGAAATCAGGCTGGTTTTAAAAAAGGCTACTCTTGTTAGGACCACATTTTCACGCTCGTATCATTAATTCAAATGACCCTTAGCCGTAGAAGGGGAAAGTTATATGCCTTCTTCATTGACATAAGGAAGGCCTTTGATACTGTGCCGCACCATCTACTTTGGAAAAAATTGAAATTAAATGGTCTGAGCTGTCGATTTATTAAACTAATTAAGAACTATTATACCCAAATGACGGCAACAGTCAGATGGAGGGGTACCTTCACGGAGGCTATCAAAATACAAGCGGGAGTATTGCAGGAGGAGCCGTTGTCACCTTATTTATTCATTTTCTTCCTAAACGATCTGGTACCCCTGTTCGATGAATCAGAATTGCCAGCATAAATCTGAGAATTATGGAAACTATACACCTTTTACTGTAGGCAGACGACATAGTGATCCTAGGAGAATCGAACTGAAGATTAACTTACTTAAAAAGTACTTAAAAGAGAACTGCCTAAAGTTAAACCAAAAGTTAATAATAACCTCGTTAATTCGACACACCAAATTCGACACTCTACCTTAATTCGACCATATTCTGATGTCCCGACCTCCGGCCTATCAAATAACAAACGGTAATTCGACAGTATCGATAATACGACAGTTCCGATAGTTCGACCATTTTAAAATTCGAAATTTCGACAGTTGAATGTTTTTTTACATACAACTTTACTGTTTAATGGTATTACGGCGGCGACGATCGGCGGGCGCCGATAGGATCGCGCCTGCGCACTTTTGGTTTCTGTTAGTTTAAGTTTCACTTTGCAGTGCCGTTGCGCAATGTCGTGAGTGTTATTGTTTTTTTACGTGGGGATTTAGGAATCGCGCGCTAATTAATAATATTATTTTCTTTTTAATTTTCAGCATTAAAATATTTTAGTTATTTAAAATTTACAAATAATTTCCTTTTAAATAAATAAATCTTCATAAAATGTAGCCACAATGATTATGATAACATTTTATTTCAATATTCCATTTCCATGCTATTATAAAAGATTTAAACACAAATTCAATAACACCTGCAGCAGCAGTGGATGTCTTTAATACAATAATTAAAACACATTCCAGAGGAAGAAAGACCATGCATTTTTTTTTTTTTATATACCATCTGGAATACATCCTGTATAGGATTTCAGTGCAAAAACAGACATCTATAAAGGATTTTTAAAAAGATCTCATGATTATTTTTAAATATTATTTTAAAAAAATATATATATGCGCATGATTATTTTTAAATATTATTTTTACATTTTCTTTTTATTTTCCATATTTATTTCCTTTCAACTGCTATATTCTTCAATTAGAATAAAATATTATTTGTAATTATTTATGTTTCAAAAATATGTATTATTGCGATTTTGTCCCTGATATTAAAGTTAACCATGAAAATAAAAAAGAATACAAAAAAATACACACACTGTTGGAATAGATCCAAAATTGGCGTGGAGGATCGACCAATCAACGGCCACGGCGGCGCTGCGGTCGACGTCAACACATATCTACCTACTTGCCTTTAAAATGTTGCTACTTTAACATCTTGTTTTAAGTTACTTTGTTTAATAAATAATCCTTTTATTCCTTGATTCAATCTCAAACTTCAACAGGTTATGGGCCCAGCACGCTTCCACTGCGCCTAAAAGGATTTACCGCCAGCAGTGAGTAAGCCTTTGTTTTGCTCGAAGTTTAGGCGTCAACCGCCAACCATAACCCTAGTTTCTTTTTGTCGTTGGCCGATTCCAAGACAAAGAAAATGAGCGAAGATTGTCTTTCAAGGATTAAAGTTTTTAATGGTGAAAACTTTTCACTATGGAAATTCCAATTCAGGCTTCTTATGGAACAACAAAAATTACTAGAATTATTGGAAGGCTTAGAAATAAAGCCGAATGTTGTTTCCTCCGACAGTAACTCTGAAAGTTCACTACAGAATTGGAATCAAAGGACGTTAAGGCAAGGATGTTATTATCACAGGCAATCGAATTAAAGTTTCTTCAGCCCCTGATGAACTGTACTTCCGCTTCACAAATGTGGCAGAAATTACTTGCTATTCATGAACAAAAATCCGAATTTACTATTGGCCTACTTTGGCAACAATTCTTCGATGCACGATTGACATCGGAAACAATAAGTGATTACATAGCAAAAATTGAAAATATTTCTGCACAAATTTCACAAATGGGTGGAACCATAACGGAAGATCAAAAGGTAGCAAAAATTTTAAATACTTTGCCTTCGAGTATGCGCTACTTTGTTGCGGCGTGGGAATCGTTAGATCCGAAAGCTCAAACTCTTAACAATTTAACTGCAAGACTTTTGATTGAAGAAACCAGGAATCAACAAAGCGGTTCTTCTAAACAAGATGAGGCCTTATTACACAGGCAAGCACGAACGAAGCCTAAAGATACACAACGTTCTTTTCAAGATGCCAAGAAGAACACTAAATGCCACTATTGTCACAAAATTGGACATTGGAGCCGCGAATGTAGAAAAAGATTAGCTAATGAGAAAAATAAATCCAAAAATCTTCATGATTCAAAAGGAAGTTCAAGTGATTATGGACTTATTTTGTGCGATAATCAAGTAGAGCCCAAAGATATTTGGTATGCTGACAGCGGTGCAAGCTGCAGCATGACATTTCGACGAGAGTGGTTCAAGACCTACACGCCGTTCACCAGTGATCATCCAATCTACTTGGGAGACAACTCGACACTACTTGCAGAAGGCATGGGAGACATCGAGATTCAAGCCTACGTCGACGGTGGATGGTACAATACGTACATAAGAAATGTGCTCTACTCGCCGCAACTAAAGAAAAATTTGTATAGCCTTTCTACGTCCACAAGAAGAGGATTCAACGTCATTATCAAACATGACAAACTACAGATCTTCATGGATAATGACCTAAAAGCCGTAGGAGTGCGTCATGACGACCTCTACAGGATGCTCTTCAAGGTTACGTCATCATCACAAGGATACATCACCAGCGAGAACAAGCTTCAGTTGTGGCACGAGAGACTTGCGCATCTTCCAGTTGCTACACTTCGAGAGATGGCGACCAAAGGATTGGTGGATGGTCTGCAGCCTCAAGATTTAGAGGGAGAATTTTTCTTCTGTGAAGGATGCCAACTTGGAAAAGCCCATAGAAAGTCGTGCTATCCCTCAGATGGCAAAAACTACCAGCTAGGTGAGTTTATTTATGCTGATATTTGTGGCCCAATGCAGACTCAATCTTTAAGTAAATATCTGTATTTCTGCTTATTTAAAGATTACTTTAGTGGTTATCGCCATATTTATTTTATTAAAAACAAATCAGATGTGCTAGATATATTCAAAGAATATGCTACTCTAATCTATACTCAAACTGGAAATAAGATAAAAGTTCTTAGGACTGATAATGCGCTAGAATTCAAAAGCGATAATTTTGCAGATTTATGTAAAAGATTTGGGATAATTCACGAGTTCACTGCACCTTATGTGCACGAACAGATAGGACGTATAGAAAGAGACAATCGTACGATTGTGGAAGCAGCCAGGTCCATGCTAAATTCACGAAATCTTCCAGGATATTTTTGGGCTGAGGCCTGTAACACAGCACCTATATTCTAAATAGAAGTGCGACTAAGCAAACCCCTGGAACGACACCTTATGAACTTTTCTTTGGCACAAAGCCTAATGTAGCTAACTATAAAATATTTGGCTGTAATGCTTATATGCATATTCCCAAAGAAAACCGTAAAAAGTGGGATAATAAATCGATAAAACTTATGTTTTTAGGTTATGAGAATACAAGCAAAAATTTTAGATTATGGGATTGGAAAACTAGAAAAATAAGAATTTCTAAAGATGTCACATTCGATGAGAAAGCTACTGCATATTCAGATAGAGAATCTACCAAACCGAAGGAGATATTTTTCCAGATTGGCGGCGGTCCGGATGAATCACCAGTTGCGACACCAAACATTCCAGTGCAGGAAATGCCGCCAGTATCCGATATCAGTTCGCATCCAATGATAACTCGCTCTAAAGTTTCGAATAGCAAATGTAACTTTGCGCTGCTCGCTGATGAACCCAGTAGCTATGTGGATGCAATGGCGAGTTCAGATTCAGAAAGATGGAAATTAGCCATGGATGAAGAGATTGATGCATTAAATAAAAATAAAACATGGACTTTAGAACGTTTGGCAGATGGTCATAAACCTATCGGTTGTAAATGGGGTTATAAAATTAAAACGGAGTCCGATGGTACAATTCAACGGTTCAAAGCCAGATTAGTTGCAAAAGGCTATTCTCAAATCAAAAATGTTGACTATTTCGATACATTTAGCCCTTATGTTTGCATCATGTGTTTCACATCCAGATATCACTTATGCAGTTTCACAAGTGAGTAAATTCCTAGAATATCCAGGACCTGCACATTGTACAACAGTGAAGAATATTTTCCGTTATCTGAAAGGCACTCCACACATGGGAATTCTCTTCACTGGACAAGACCAACTTGTTGGCTACTCTGACAGTGATTTTGCTCGTGATGTTGACTCCAGAAAAAGTACGACTGGTTATGCCTTCATGATGAACGGAGGAACTGTTTCTTGGGCAAGCCAACAACAACCAATTATCGCACTTTCAACCACCGAAAGTGAATACATCGCTGCCTGCAGTGCTGCCAAGGAATTGATTTGGATCAGAAGACTTCTACAGGGCATCGGCTGTGATATTACTAAAGAAACTGAACTTTATATCGACAACCAAGCAGCAATAAAACTTGTTGAAAATCCAGTATTCCACAAACGAACGAAACATATTGATGTTCGCTACCACTTCATTAGATCCAAACATGAAGAAGGTGAACTTAAAGTGCATCATGTTTGCAGCTCAGAACAGCTAGCTGATATAATGACTAAACCTCTTCCACGAAACCAATTCCACTACTTAAGAGGTCTACTGAACATTTTGGATCGAGAGGGAGTGTTGGAATAGATCCAAAATTGGCGTGGAGGATCGACCAATCAACGGCCACGGCGGCGCTGCGGTCGACGTCAACACATATCTACCTACTTGCCTTTAAAATGTTGCTACTTTAACATCTTGTTTTAAGTTACTTTGTTTAATAAATAATCCTTTTATTCCTTGATTCAATCTCAAACTTCAACACACACAATGGTTTTAATTAATATGATCAATTTATATTACAAAGCTATTTTTAAAAAAATATTATTTTAGTGAGTTAGATGATTAGCTAATCATCTGAATAACTTTAATTCAACACTTCCTTTAATTCAACTGAAAGCTCTGATTCCTTGGCGTGTTGAATTTAAGAGGTTCGACTGTAAATCTAAAATAATGGTGTTTAGAAACGGTGGAAGGACAGCTCGTTCCGAGACATGGTTTTGGGGTCAGCAACCCCTGACAATAGTAGCAAAGTATACATATCTGGGTTACCCTCTGACTACAAAAATTTTGACCCAATATGCTTCCCAATACTTTAGAAACAAAGCACTGAATGCAATTAATGCACTTTGGAGAATCCTTACAAAGGCGCGAATAAAGTCCTTTACCTCAGTGATGAAACTTCTTGACACTGTTGTTCTTCCTACGTTACTATATGCGGCACCAATGTGGGCAATTAACCAGCTGAAGACAGTCAATAATATCCAAGATGCATTTCTTCATCGTCTCTTAGACTTACCAAACTTCACACCAGGATATATCCTCAGAAGAGAATGTGGAAGAATATCAACTGAAATTAATGCTCTAAAACTCACATTAAAGTTTTGGGTCAGAATCTTAAAAATGGAGACGAGCAGATTACCACATGCTTGCTTAAACTATCTCTGGAAAGTCACCGCGAAAAAGGAAATAGAAAACAGTTTTACTCAAAATTTAATAAAAATTCTAGACCCTAAGGGATATTCCTTTCTTAAGGGCTGCGAAGACTACTTAGCCATACAGAAAGAACTGCCAGGCATAATTAGAACCACCACAGACCAACTAATTCAAAACGATCAGATGAAAATCATTGATTCAACCCACTTTGCTCACTAAAATTTTTTGAGTGAATCATTCATGACAGAGGAGTACCTACGATTAAATATCTCGCTTCCCAACAAAAGACTAGTTGCACAACATAGTTTTATGGCAATTTTTCAGGGAAGAAAGAAAAGACTTCTGGAAAGAAAATGGCCGGAAATGTTTACTTTGTAAGGATCTCATGGATGATAATTTGGTTCACTATTTCTTCCAATGCCCTCTCTTAATAGAAAAACGTACTGAAATTTTCCCAAGCCCTAACTTTGGTCAATTTAGATACCATCGCATATGTCAACTTCTCTCTTCAGCTCTGGATGATGAATTACTGATTGTTAGATACTTTAAGTTCTGCACAGAAGCTGGGCGCATGAGAAAGAATGCAGGGCAAAGGATACGGGAGGATGACCTATCTGTAAATAGGTAACTGAATGTGAGACAAACTTTATTTTGTTGTAAATGTTTCCTCTTCCCTCTCCTCTTGATGTGTAAATACGACGAATCCTATATGTGGCGGAATGCCCTAAATAAAGGCTTTTTGTTTGTTTGTTAGTTTACTGCTTTCAAATAGCACCAAAAATGTCCAAATATTTTTCATTAAAAGACTAATTTTTCATGAACCAGTTATTTGCATCATTTTACATGAAATTCTTTTCTAAAATTTAAAAGTTTAGAGATCCCTATTATATTATTAGTTGAATTTTAAATATATATATATATATATATAGATAAACAATTTGAATCAATTGAAGGTAATAAAACAAATCCAAATAAATAGTGTGATGTTTCGGGAGCCACAATTTTACCGAAATGTCTCGCACTATTTATTTTTTTGTATTTGGTCTTACTACTTTATGTTTCTAATCTATAATCCGAATTGTACCTTATTGAATTTGAATCAATTGAAAATTAAAATTAGTGTATAGTGACTTTATCTAATACAGTTAAGCTTCAGTAGCAGCATTCTTATCAGTCATGTGTCATTTCCTAAAAGTGGTTATGAAGATGTGGTCTAATTTTAATTTTCATAAGACCTCTTCATGAAATTATTTTTAAAAATCGCAAAGAGATCTTACCATTTGGTTTTCTATTGGTAAAAGGAATGGAATCAGTTTGTATATCTTGATTTCTGTGACAACACAAATTTTCATTTTTAACATTTTTAATATTATAACATTTATATGATAAAAATATTCAAAATTATATTATAAGCTATGTTATTATGACTTGTGTTGTCATGAAGTATCAATTTGACATGTTGGGGCACTCATTAGGGTTGTCTTAAATTTCTTGGTGTAACTGCATTAATTGTTGATAGCTATGAGCAGTAGCAGTTTGTAGTAAAAGATGCTGTGCAAATCCCACCAAATGCACAAAACCTTCTTGCTGTGGATATTGGGATTGGTGGTCCAAGTGGTTGGTGTCTTGTGCTTACTCATGTTTTCATACTCTTTGCATTGTAAAAGTACACCCATTTTTTATCCCGTCACATGAGGATGAATAAAAGACTTTCTTTGAAACCTTTCCAAAAGAATTTTAGACATTGATAAAGCACAATTTGGATAATAGATTATAATAAAAGAAACGTTGCCGAAACGTCACACACTAATAAATTATTTGGATTAGGTCTTATTTTATTTTATTAATTTTAGACATTGTTCTTTGATTTTCCCTATTCCTTTCACTCAATTTATGAGGGAGGCATTTTCCTTCCTTCTGGATCTTTATCATAGCATGAAAACAAAGTGAAACAGCCTGTAAATGAAGTTGAGAGAAACAGCTATCTGTTCTTATGATTGAGCATTGTCTTCATTCAATAATGCTTGCAGTGCCTCATCCTCAAACCTATTGGTGGCTTTCTATGTTCCATATCATTGATGTCAAAATTTACAGGATTTGAATCATATAAACCACTCTTGACAAGTTCTCAATGAAGGAGCAATGTTTTTCATAGGTGCTATAGAGCATTTGAAAAGCTTTAATTGTACTTTTCTTAAGTTTGAAAATTAAAGCAAAGCTTCCTGAAAATTACTTTCCAGGCACAAAAGTTAACACCTAAAGAGCTTAAAATAAAATTCCATAAGCTTTTATATTGTAGCAAAATATTCCTCCTCTGGAACATCTTCTTTAACCCCCTTCTCTCCCTTCCCTTCCCCCCTGGCATCCACGTTCAGGCCTTCGCCGACGACCTGCAAATCCTTATTTCTGGTTCTCCCTCTTGCCTCCCTTCCCTCACCCAATCCTCACTTGACCTCATACACTCCTGGTGTCTTGATAACAAACTCTCCCTCTCCCCCCATAAACCCCTTGTCTTACCCATTTTCTGCAACCCTCCTCATCTCACAATTGACAATACCCCACTCACCTGCCCCGAATCCCTTACCATCCTTGGCGTTACATTTGACGAGCGTCTTTCCTTTACCCCTCACCTTTACCGAGTCTGCGAAAAGGCCTCCTCCCTCCTCGGTAGGGTCTCCCAATGCTCTAACGCCATCTCTGGGTTCGGCTTCGTCGCCAGGAGACGCTTCTACTGCGGCGTCGTCGAACCGGCCATCACCTACGCCGCCCTCATTTGGTGTGATGCTGTCAAACTCCGCGTGGGCAAGTCCAGCCTTCGCTCTTTACAGCGCAAATTCTGCGTCCATGCCATTCAGGGGTTCCGCATGGTCCCTACCCACACCGCTATCGCCCTTCTACACGTCCTTCCCCTTGACCTCAAGGTCCTCCTCCTCTCTTCCCTCCTTCGCCCCCCGGCCTTCTACCCTTTACTCCCGAACCCCCCCCTCCCCCTTTCCGCTTCCCCTCTCCCCCACTCCTCCCTGACCTCTCCTTCTCGCTTCTCCCCCCTCCGCTCCCGACTTCGATTACTACACCGATGGGTCAAAGTCGCTGAGCGGTGTCGGGGCTGGCGTTGCCAGGTTTTCTTCTCCTCCCCTCTCCTCTCGCTTTCCTCCCCTCAGCCTCTCCATTTCCTTGGCCTCTCACTGCCTCCGTTTTCCAGGCTGAATGCTTCGCCTTTCGGTCCGCCCTCTCCGATCTCTGCAGCCTCCCCCCCTCCCTCTCCGCAGCCATCTCCTCCGACTGCCTCTCTCTCCTCTCTGCCCTCTCTTCCCCCCACTCCACACACCCTCTCATTGCCCAATGCCAAACCCTCCTTTACTCCCTCCTCCCCTCCCGCAACCTCACCCTCCACTGGGTCAAAGGTCACTCCGGTAATCATGGCAACTGCCTTGCCGACACTCTTGCCAAAGGCGCCACCATCGCCCTTCTCTCCCACCACAATATTCCCTCGCCCCTAAAACTACCCACCAAAAATTCCTCTCCCGCCATGAGGAATTCATCTCTGCCAAGCCCAGCTTCTTTCTTAGATTAGGCCTTTCCCCAAGCTCACTCTCCTCCTCTCATAACTTCCTCCTCCCAAGCTCAGCCATCGCCACCGGTCTACTCACCGGCCATACTTTCATTGCCGCTTTCCCCCACAGGAAAACCCCTCCCCCCCTTCAATCCCACCTGCCCTCACTGTAACCAAGCCCCCGAAACCATCAAACATGTATTTTTCGACTGCCCTAACCTTGACTCCCTCCGCGCTACCTTTTTTTACAAATGCCTTTCCGACCTCGGTCACATCCCTACTTATCTCCCTCAGCTCTTCTCCTCTAGCAAAGCCTGGGCCCTCACTCTTGATTTTACCACCCACTCAAATAGGTTTATCCCATCCAACATCCCACAATCCAGTTCCGACTCTGATACCTCCACTTAACACAACCTCTCCCTCACACCCCTCACTCACCCTCACCTCCTCCTTTCCACTCACCCTTCAACCTTTGGACTGATGCCAATACACCCAACACATCTCTCTGTACTGTGGACTTCTGCCACTTTTTTAGTTTGTTTTATTTAACTTTTTTTTTCACTTTTTCTCCTTGTACATAGCCTTCTCCTTTTACACACACTCCTTTCCCCTCCCCCTTTTTTTTATTTTTTCTTTTTTCTTTTACCTTACATTTTACTCTTTGTCCCACACTCTTTTTTCCCTCGTACATACCCTCTCTCCCCAATTTTCTTTTTCTCTTTCTCACCCCTTGCCTTTTCCTTGCCCTCTTTTACCCCTTCCTTTGACCTCTCTTTTGTTTACTCTGTTGCTCCTTCTGTACATACCCCTTTCCCTTGCTGTTTTCGCCCTTGTTGTTGTTTACCCCGTTTTCCCCGCCCCCTTTGTATTTAACTCTCCCCATTTGCTACCTACCTAAACTTTGTACTTTTGTTTACTTTAAAATAATTGGAAAAAAAAGGGTAATTTTGCAATATGCCAGACTTACTTGGAGCCTGGCGCTGTACTTGGTGCTTCCTTGGTTCCCTCTTTAACCACGCTCTCGCCCTCTTCTTCCCCGGGGTGCTCACTCGCCCTGCCTGCGCCTCTCCGCCCTTCTCCTTGGCCCTCCACCGCTGCGGGCGCTTGGCGACACCTAATCATGAGTCCCGCCTTAGAATGCTTGTCCGAAGCATGTAGAAGGCTTAACAATAGTATATGTAATGAAAATAAATGATAGCAATGTGTTTCTTTAAACGTGAAAATCCCACACAACCTAATTATAGAAAACCTCCGTTCATTGCTTTCTTCGCACAGCATCCCGAACCCTGAAATAGAAGGAATCATTTTAATGTTTGAATTATGCTTGGCAACATCTAACTTCAGCTTCGAAGATCAGCTTTTTAAACAAATCTGTGGATCTCCTATGGGCAGCCCTTTATCCAACATTGCGGCAGAGCTCGTAATGAGCGCCATTGACAGCTGGATTTTGGAACAGAAACATCTCCGAATAGAAGCTTGGAAAAGGTACCTGGACGACATTTTTTGCATATGTCACAAGGATGATGTCCTATTGGTGTTGGAAGCCCTAAACTCTTACCATACACGTCTCACTTTCACAATAGAACATGAGTCCCACAAAGTTCTGCCATATTTGGACATTCTTTTTATCAAAACTGATGAATCATACCACACAACAGTTTATTACAAAAAATCCATAAAACCATCCTATCTCCTTTTTGATTCATATAACCCAATAGGCCACAAAACTCACAGTCGTCAGAACACTCACGAAAAGAATTCATACACACTGCTCCACCCCAGCCTTCAAAAAAATAGAAAAGACAACCATCATCAGTAATCTAAAATCAAGAGGCTATCCACTTCCCTTTATACTTAGACACAGTTTTAACCCTTCCAAGCACACTCAACCCGCAGTAAACCGTAACACCTGCATTATACCTTATTCCTTTGAAAATCAATCAATAGCCCACTCCCTCAAAAAATTTGGTTTAAGAACCTTTTTCACCAACCACCTCTCAATAGGCCAAATACTCCGGAACCCCATCACCAGATCCAATATTAAGAAACGTCCCGACCAGCAACCATATGCCATTTACTCCATAGGTTGCCAAGATTGTAACGCAAAATATGTGGGTGAGACTGGCCGCTTCATTTATAACAGAATTCCGAGCACAACAGAAATATATTTAACAAAGATCCCAAATCTTTGATCGTTCAGCACACCTCAAAAACCGGCCATACCTTTAACCTTTCCGACCCAACCTGTCATTACCACAACATCAAATCCAAATATCAAAGATTATTAATAGAATCCTTCGTCTCTCATGATTTAAACAGTATCAACAGGCGTATAGAACTACCATCTCAGTACCACTCATTTAGGAAAAAACAGCCCAGCCCTTCCTTTTCACCAGATCCTTCCTCATCTTCCCCAGTTTGACCTTCACACCCATAGCCCTATACACCATGTTTTGTTCGTATGTAGATGGAATTTTACTTGCGTCTTAATTTTCGAACGTGTAGATGTCCTGCAGTCTGGCGAAATTTATATATTATTTTATGTAAATGTGTTTATATTTATCTTATTTTTATATTTTTATTTTCTATCTTCGTTAGGTGTATGTAAATAATATTGTACATCTATATATACTCTTTCTTTCTCTCAGCTTATAGCTTATAGCTCGGCCTGTGGAAGGATCGATGAGATCCGAAAGCTTGCATTAAATTTTCACGTTTAAAGAAACACATTGCTATCGTTTATTTTCATTTCATACTTTATAGCAATTCTTTTGTCTATTTACAATAGTATATGTAGCAAAATATTTATTTAATATATATTAACAGATTATTAATTTTGTTATATTTGGCTACTGACAAGAAGCATCAGATCTATCTCAGTAGCAACAAGATTTGCAAGATGTGGGTCACAGCTCCCATAGGGAAAGAGCAAAATATTATTTATTTTATAAACATATTATCAATTTTGATATTTATAGTTTGCTACTTTGTAAACTTGACTCACATTGCCTCTAATATTTTATTAATTTTAATTTTCTCTTGCCTAAAAATAAATTTCCATGTGTTATCCTAAAGTTTGTCTTTCCTAATTTCTGAAAGGTCATTGAACTTGATTTCCTCCTTTTTGGTGTTATACACATTTCCCAAGCAGGTTTCCATAATTGAAGCAAATAAAAAGTAAATTCCCTTTTAAGGTCATTGTATTTATTTGTTGTCTCCCATGTCGTTGGTGATCCTGAGTCTTCATCCGTCCTCTCTCTCCAATAAATAATTAAGATATAAACAATGTTACAGAATAAATTATACTATATTCCATAATCTGTTAATTTCGAATAAATTTAGAATATATATATATATACTAGCGGATGTACACGGCTTCGCCCGAGGTTTTACCCGAGTAAAGGTTTGTCTAATGAACATTTGTTAAAACAATTCTCTATAAACTTATAAAAAAAAAGAAAAAAAAAAGATATATTTTGATAATTTGAAACTCGTAAATTTGAATCTCTCGATAAAGTGAACATTTTTTCCCGGTCCCTGTGTGCCGTGTCATCCTGAATTTTGTCTTTCCTAATTTTCTACATTACAAAATCATTTTATCTAGTGAACATTTTTTCCCGGTCCCTTGAAAAATACTCGATAAGTTGAATAAAATCAATATTAATTGGTTCCCTCGGTAATTGGAAGTTAAAGGAATAGTATCTTTGCCTTGGAATTGTATCATTATTCTTGTCTCAAAAAATTGCTGTGTCATCCTGAATTTTGTCTTTCCTAATTTTCTACATTACAAAATCATCGTTTTATCTAGTGAACATTTTTTCCCGGTCAAATATTTGCCGTGTCATCCTGAGATAATCTTACTTTTGATAAATAATATTTAAGATAACAAACTTAGTAATAAGAAAACTTGTTATCATCGTCACAATGGGGGCGCTGCTTGCGAGTTAAATCTACAAATCTGCAAATAACTCTAAGGATATTCAAGATATTCATAAAATTATTTTTCCAAAACCTTCCCAGTGATATACCTAATAATATCCCAAAATTTCACGGCGATTGGATGTATGGTTTTTGAATCTATAGAGTACAGACAATCAGACAGACAGACATTTAATTTTATATATATAGACTAGCGGATGTACCCGGCTTCGCCCAGGTTTTTCTCGAGGGAATGTTTGTAGTCTAGTAATAAGAAAATATACTACACCTAAAAACTATCAGAGAAAAGGGAAACCACGGAAGGTGAACAGAAAAATGCTTACAATGGATGTATATGTTTACGATATCAAGTTAAATAAAAACAAAGATAAAATTTGCATATGTTGGTCACTATAAATTTGTATATTTGTTAAGCGAAATTAGAAACATGATAATTATCTTAAAATTGCTTGTATTGAATATTTTTAGATTGAGATTATTAGCTAGTATGTAAAAAAATTAACTCTGTTGAAATTTAATTTTGTATTCATATATAAATAAAATTAACTCTGTTGATTTTTTTTGTATTTAATCGATAACAGCGAAGTTACGCATGTTAATGTTAGGAAATATATTTTGATGTTAAGCAAAACCTGCTCCATCTCGTTTTACATAAATGTTGAAAATTTGGTTGAAATTGATGCATTGTAACGAAAGTTTTTAGTGATGTCCACTTATGAAATTTCCATTTTATTAATATAGATATATCAGAGAATATTTTTAATATATGCAGGGCACATTAAACATGATGCAACACTTCCCCCTTCGAGAAGTTGTCACATCCTCATGAATAACCTCATCAATTCTTTTATAATAATGTTTGGGTCTTGAAACGTAAACTATCAGCAGGTCTTGGCCAATGAATATCTATTTGTTCTATTAGATAATTGACGCTAGACATCTTTAATATTCTATATATGAACCAAATTTTTTTTCACTAGTTTTTCACTTTCCTATTTTCCTAATTGGTGTCTGAACTGCCACTAATTCTCCTGGTTCATGGCTTATTTACTTGTGTTTCTTGCCATATTTCTTTTTCAGTTTTTCTTAGGTCTTCTCTGTGTTGTTAATAACTACTCGTCATGCTTATTTTATCTAAGTGATTTTTTATGTATTCATCATAATCATTATGCTGGCATCCACTGAGATATCCCCATCGTCTAAATGGCTTCCCTTCCAAACAACAAGAAAATGGAAAGTAGCTCTTAGTTTCTTGGATTACTGTGTTGTGTGCATGAGTAATAAATGGAAGCAAATCGACCCAATTATTTTGATCGGTGTTCACATACATGCTAATCGTGTTAATTAATTTTCTATTAAGCCACATTCTGTTAGTCCATTAGTCTTGGGGGTGGTAGCTGGCTGTAAAGCAATGTTTAATCTTCCACATTTTCATTACCACATTCATTAAATTGTTGCTAAACTGTGAACCTTTGTCGCTAATATGAAACTGTGGAGCCCCATGACGAAGGAAATTATCTTCGATTAGAAATTTGGAAACTTTTTAACTGTTTCTTTCACAAGGTAATAAGACCAAATCCAAATAAATAAATAGTGTGTGACATTTCGGCAACAGATTTGTTACCATCTTGAGACAAAAGTATTGAATGAAAAATACATTAAGTACTTTTGTCTGAAGATGGTAACAACGCTGTTACTGAAATATCACACACTATTTATTTATTTGTATTTGGTCTTATTACCTTGTGTTTATAATCTATAATCCAAATTGTGCCTTATCAACTGTTCTTTCGAGACTGCTTTTGTTTCTGCATACCTGGTGTAATAGTACATCAGCACAATTATCATTTTTTTTCTATTTCTCATAGATGGAAAGGGATCAATGAAGCCAATCCTGATTCTCTCGAAAGGGTTACATAGCTGGGGGTACAGACTGTAAAAGTCCAGAAGGCAAGTGATATGAACCTTTCCTACTTTGGCAAAGATGGCACATGTCTTTACAAATTCTGCAACATTTTTTATTCTTCATTTAATATGTGGTTCTGGTGACGCTCATATAGCCATTCCGCATATAGTTGTGGGATTCACTTATGATTCTTCCCCTTCTCTTCTTTGGCACTACCAGCAACCATGCCATACCTTCAAGATTAGAATTTTTCTTGTAAGGACACCCATTTTTTTCTTTGAAGTTTTTTTGCAATTGAACATTTATTTCAATTAAGGCTTTTCTTAACATTTTCAATAAAGTCATTGTCTTCATCTATCATCTAATTCGGAAAATGTCTTTTATAATCTTCATACCATTCAGTTTCCAGTAAGGGTCCTCTAGAAAACCATCGGTGTCAAAATGCTTTTTGCCATATTTGTGTATGTCAATCATATTCTTGTCAGTCATATTCTTGCCAATCGACACTGCCCATCTTGCCAATCGACCTGTTGAATTCTTCAAGTTTTTGAGCCAGCATAAAGCATGATTATTGGTTATTATTGATGAGGCACAATTTGGATTGTAGATTATAAACACAAGGTAATAAGACCAAATCCAAATAAATAAATAGTGTGTGACGTTTCGGTAACAGCGTTGTTACCATCTTCAGACAAAAGTACTGAATGAGAGAATTTTACCACAGCATGCTTTTAAATAGTTCCTGTTATCAAGTTTGTAAACAAGATAACAGATAAGAAGATATTTATCTGATAAACAGATGGGATAAACACCTGCTGATTAATATTCTTAGAATTAAAAGTTTTTTCAAATATAATTAAAAGCATATCTATAAATATCATTTATATTTCCTCTTTCTTCCATTCTGTTAATTGTAGCACATTTCTTTTGAATGAAAAATGCTTCTTTAAATTGTCTCTTAAAATAATTTTTCTCATAATCTAGTATCTTTGTTTCTTTTAGGTTAAAATTATTATGTCCTGTGATTTTTCTATGTTCTACAAGTGCAGAATTCTCAATTTTATCCCATTTCAGAGCATATTCATGTTTTTCATTCTTTCTTTTAAAGTTCTGGATGTTTGTCCTACATAACATTGGTCACATTTTTCACATTTCACTTCATAAATTAAACCTGCTCTATTTGGTATGTGAGTGTTCTTATGGTTGTTGATATAAATAGCAGGTTTAATTTATGAAGTGAAATGTGAAAAATGTGACCAATGTTATGTAGGACAAACATCCAGAACTTTAAAAGAAAGAATGAAAAACCATGAATATGCTCTGAAATGGGATAAAATTGAGAATTCTGCACTTTTAGAACATAGAAAAATCACAGGACATAATAATTTTAACCTAAAAGAAACAAAGATACTAGATTATGAGAAAAATTATTTTAAGAGACAATTTAAAGAAGCATTTTTCATTCAAAAGAAATGTGCTACAATTAACAGAATAGAAGAAAGAGGAAATATAAATGATATTTATAGATATGCTTTTAATTATATTTGAAAAAACTTTTAATTCTAAGAATATTAATCAGCAGGTGTTTATCCCATCTGTTTATCAGATAAATATCTTCTTATCTGTTATCTTGTTTACACACTTGATAACAGGAACTATTTAAAAGCATGCTGTGGTAAAATTCTCTCATTCAGTACTTTAGTCTGAAGATGGTAACAACGCTGTTACCAAAACGTCACACACTATTTATTTATTTGGATTTGGTCTTATTACCTTGTGTTTATTATTTTAACTTTCTGTTCTTCAGACACCTTTATTTACATAAGTGTAGTGGCCGCCATCTACTGTGCATGAAATATGATCGGCTCGTTCCCTTTCCCTTAATTCCTCATGTTATCAAATATAATGGAAAACATCATGTTTTAAAAGTGAAAATATATTTATTAGTGCATACAACAACAAAAAAGCACAAAAAATAATAGATATTTTCATTTATATTTCAATATAGTATAGTATTTCTGGAAACAATCCTTTAAATAAGAGCTGGTTTGTCATTAAAGGTTTTACAATAAAAAAAACTTTATTTTTATATCCAACAGGGGGGGGGGTCGGTGGAAGGCTAGTTAAACCGTTTGGTTTTTGACCACTAGGACCCGAGTTCGATTCCCGCATTGGACACTTTTCTGTTTTTAAAAAAAAATGCTCCAATGGCCTCCGATTCTTGCAAAAGTCCAACCCCATCAGCGAGTGCAAGTAACCAAACGGGGCTCTGGCACATTTGTAAGTGCAAAGTCGAACTGATTTTCACATGTGTAGACATGTGGTGCGCTTACAGTAAAAGCAGTTGCTAACTACCCACCATGATTATCATGGCCTGTACCACGTGTACTAGAATTAAGCAATATATATATATATATAGAAGCAATGGGCGCCTCTCCCATCAAAATAAACGTCAAAAACTGACGCCATCTATTGACTGTCGCCGCAACTAGCGGCCTCGGGTCGGTGACAAAGCCACAACACCAGCTTTGGCAAACTGAGAAGCGTCCACCTAGAGACCATGGTTTCGGGCTAATGGCCCTCGTCAGTCTAGGGCGGACTTTATTCCATGAGATCCACACGGGATCTAATGGAATCTTCACAATCTACCAAAGAGGTGTTTTGCTGGCAATGTGGCTGGGCCAAATCTATGGCTAGAATATAGATGGAAAATTTGCCGGGAGGAAATCAATCCATAGAAGCAATGGGCGCCTCTCCCGTCAAAATAAACGTCAAAAACTGACGCCAATAGATGGCGTCAGTTTTTGACGTTTATTTTGACGGGAGAGGCGCCCATTGCTTCTATGGATTGATTTCCTCCCGGCAAATTTTCCATCTATATTCTAGCCATAGATTTGGCCCAGCCACATTGCCAGCAAAACACCTCTTTGGTAGATTGTGAAGATTCCATTAGATCCCGTGTGGATCTCATGGAATAAAGTCCGCCCTAGACTGACGAGGGCCATTAGCCCGAAACCATGGTCTCTAGGTGGACGCTTCTCAGTTTGCCAAAGCTGGTGTTGTGGCTTTGTCACCGACCCGAGGCCGCTAGTTGCGGCGACGGTCAATAGATGGCGTCAGTTTTTGACGTTTATTTTGACGGGAGAGGCGCCCATTGCTTCTATGGATTGATTTCCTCCCGGCAAATTTTCCATATATATATATATATATCCAACAGGTGTGGATTGAGAATAACAGACCTTGAACTTTTTGACTGTCTGGATGTTAGCATTGTGGAACCAATTTTCCATCCTTTCCAAGCTTTCTGTAGTTGAAGCTTTCATACGTTTAGGACATTCATTCTGCCAGGTTTCCACAAGCTCTTTCACCAAATGTCCACGATATTTTTCGTGTATAATTATCCTTATTTTATTCGTGTTCTGGGTGTATATGATGTACGAGTTGACATTAGCCACTTCTAGGCCCCAGATAAATAAATTTCTCCACCATTTTAATTTTCTGAGAAAGCTGCATGTTGTACAATAGTGTAGTCAGCAACATTCATACCTCCCATATTTGATTGTGTAGTCTATAATGGCAGTGAATATTTTCTGAACCACATCTAGTTATCCTGGTGACTAGCAATGTTGAAGCTGTGTGAAATAAAGATGCAAAATGGACCACACACTTGTCCTTCCAACAGAGTGTGAATATTTTTCCTTCTCTGGCATAATTGTGGGGTCTTCTACTATTCTTACAAACTTGACTCTACAGTAGCACGCATTGTGTCCTGGACTGCTGCACTTGAAACAAATTGGTCTTCCAATATCCATCTTACCTTTATTTACATCTAGGCTCTTATTATAGACTATCGTTTGGTAGTTCTGTTTCAAAATGTAGCTTGTCTCTGGATTGGATGGTCGTTTAGGGGCAGTGTTATATATATATAGGGCTTATAAGTTTTCTGGGAGTGTCTAGTTACTGCTGGAGCTTTCTTCAGTTTTTGGAGTTTGGAATAGCTTGGGCTATTATTGAGAATTTAGGATTTTTCAATATGTTCCCGATATTTTGCTTCTCAAATAAGTCCATCTTTTTGCAAATGACAAGAAGTTCTTTGATTATTTTAGGAGAGTTTAAGTATAGAGAGAGTGCAAATTAATATTCTTTTTAAATCCCCCAATAATGTATTTTATTCTCAATTATTCTTTCAATTACCTTATTGCACAACACAAATATATCTTCCACGAACCTGATTGCTGCTCATCCCAGTGTTACATCCTATTAAGCTTCATTTTCAAATCCTTTTTATTGGTATCCAAAGAAAAATTCTGAATAAGGCGTAATTCTCTATGCTTTCCCAACTCATAAAACTGGATTTGTGCAAATCAGTTAGGTATTGGCACTTTTAGTCATGTTCATGGAGGCATACCTGGCAATTATGTAATCAGCCCAGTGGTAGATAAAGCTGATCTCCTCAAGAGACTCGATCAATTGGCGAGGATCTTCAGTCCCATCATACATTGGTATCTCAATGTTGGAATCGAAAATAACTAGGTAAAGTCTAGTATCTCCACCAATTGTTACACTAGGTTGCAGTTCTGCAAGGTCATCAACCTTGATTTCTTCTTTCTTGCTGTTATACTAGTTTCCCGAGCGGGTTTCCATAATTAAAGCAAATAAAAAGTAAATAAATAAAATTACCTTTTAAAGTTATTGTGTCTATTTATTTGTTGTCTTCCACGTTGTTGGTGATCCCAAGTCTTCACATCCGTCTTCTCTCTCCAAAAATAAATAATCAAGATATAAACAATGACAATGTTAAAAAAGGGATGATACTATAGTACATAATCTGTTAATATTAATTATAAATACATTTTCAATTATTTATAAATAATAATATTTTTAATAAATAGAGGGCATATCAAACATGATGCAAAGCAATAGGTAAAATTTGATTTATGCAAATTAAAATTGAGGAGTCATATTTGGGCACCCAATATATTGAATATATTTATACATACAAAAGAAAATTACATAAATGTACTGTATATTATTATTTTTTAAATAAAAAAAATCCTACTGTATGTCACAATGAATTTAAACTATCTAGCAGAAAAAGCTATTTTTACTGAAATCAATTTACATAGAAATTATAACCTGAAAATATCTATTATTAATAGTTATTATCTATAAATATTATATACAGGGGGTCAGGTAAATTGGGAATAACTTTGGCAGTCCATAGGACAACTACTACTTTATATTAAATTTGCTTTTTTTATTCCGTAACCATATTCATGTAAAATGTAACAGTACCTTTATGTGCAGTGTCATGATGAAAAATAAATGAGAATTCTAAAATCAAATGGCCATCATGTTGCTCTGCATGCCGGAAGGAGCCCTAAAGAGATAGTGAACTTTTTTAATCTGCCAAAACCACTTTTTATTGTCAAGAAGCAAGAAGTTTTATGAAGCCAACAGTAACAAAGAGGAAATTACTGCAATGTCAATCGAACAGGGTAAGAGGTGATGAATTTGTCAAATATTTCAAGGAGAATATTTATGGAAGCCCTTTGGAAGAGCATGAGGGCCAAAACTAAGGAAATGGACGTTGGCTCTATGACAATTGTCAAAACTATACAGGAGAACCATATCTCAAGCCCTATGCCCTTTGGAAAGGCCAATTGCAGATTGAGAATATGCAGGATGACAGAAGAGGAAAGGCTGCAACAACCGAAAAATGACAAGTGGCGTGCTGAGGTTCTTTGCCTATGAAAAGAACTTTGACATGGACTAAAAGGTAAATCCCAAAATAATTGCTGGATCTGTAAATATCTCTCAAAGGTACCTGTTTGGGTGTGTGTGTGTGTGTCATGATGCACACAAAATTCCCTGCCTCCATGATGGTCCTTAGCAGTGAAGGTGATGTCATGCCTCTCCATTTTTTTAGATGGGCCTTAGGATTAATGCTGACATGTCCTGGACCATTGTGAAGCCTTGGATGGACATTGGGGCCACAGGAAGGAAGTATGTCTTCCAAAAGGACTCGCCTCCAGTCCAAAAAGACACAATTGTGGCTGGCACTTAACATCCCCAGTAACTGGAATCCAGATATTGGCCCCCTAACTCTCCAGACTGCAACCTCCTCAACTACTATGTATAGGGCGTTGTTGAGAGAGATGTCAACAAAGTTTCCCACAACCCCATCCAGTCTGTCAAGAAAGCGGTTCACACAGTGATGACCATGGATAAGGTAATTGTCGCCAAGGCCTGTGCTTACTTGCACACTCGCCTCAACACTTTTTTAGCTAAAAATGGAAGCTAATTTGAATAAATCAAAACTATATCATTTTATCTACTACTGTGCCAAATTTCATTTCATTTTTTTTATTTTTACTTGCAATAAATTTCAGTTAAATTCATTGTGTCTATCCCCAATTTACCTGATACATCCTGTATAGAGAATGATGGAAATTAACCAAACAATTGTTCAAAAGGCAAACTTGAATTTTATATGGCTAATAATATACTGGTTTGGTGGTTTTGTGGTTTATAAGTTTATTATTTTAAATAAATTTGGGCTTTAATTTCCTTGTTAAAAGGTTGGCTACAATTATATTAGGAGTTAACAATTTATACACAAATCTGCTTTATAAGGCAAAGCAGCTGAAGTACCTTTCTCTACTCAAAGGCATATATATTCTATACAATTTACAGAAGGATGTTATTCATATGAATGGTTAATACTTTGTCATATCAGGAGATACAATAATAGTTCTTTCAATAGGTGAGGTAGGCCCTTATCTATTAATAACATCCTCCTTCAAATAAATTTGAACCAGAGCTAATAAATAAATAAACTAGCTGATTAGAGATTAGTCTTTTATCCTCTACACATCCTGTTCGTATTAACTCTCATGAAATTATATATTGTCCAGATTTTAAACTATAAAAAATTCTGTACTATAATAAAACTAAAAGCTAGGTTTCACAATCACGCTAACAAATTTCTGGAATTAATGTGTGCATAATGTGTAAAATTATTATTTTTAAAGGTTTCACTTTGTCAAAATTTAAATGATATCGATAAGGCACAATTTGGATAATAATATAAATGATATCTTTCAATCAAATATATATAAATATTTAATATCACACAATTTATAATAACAAAAGAAAAATTCAACAAGCTCTTTTTATTTTCGATACTTAAGGGTTGTGTTTTGAAATTAATTTTAAATTATATATTTTGTCAACAACAATGTGACATGCATTTATTCCCACCTTTTATCTTCCATCGTTTTCACCTATAAAACTATTTTAAAATTGGAATAATATATAAATAATATTAAAAAACGGAACCACAAATTAACTTGGTTAATAGATAAGAAGCAGGAACGGCCTGTTGCAATTGTTTACGAAATTCACACAGCAGTGTCAAATATATAGCAGCTATTTCAATATTTATGAATATTCTAGTATTAGTTTTGTCCAGAGGTTCGATATCTTAAATAAAAGGAAACTTACGAGGCGAGATTACTGATAATTAGAAACTTATAAAGTCATATTTTCATTTATGCTTGCTTTTGAATTGATAACTATCTTCCATCTACTTATTTGTAAAATATATACAATTTGGAGGTAAATAAGTAGTGTGTACCCAAATATATTTTTATAATCGAAATTACAAATATTTTCTTGAACAATATTTTCTAAAATCAATCTAAATGAAATACATTAAACACATATGAATATTTAAATAGAGAGAGATATTTATAAACCAGGTTCCTGGAGCGCATAGCGCCAAATACCCGGCAAAATATTTTAAATATAACGCTCGTACATAAAGCCTTTATTGGGGCATATAGTGTAGTATATCAATTGTTGGATTGAAACGGAGTAGATTTTTTATAACTGCTATCTTATAAATAACTGTGGTGTGTCGATTTATGGTCCAGCGATGGCTCAGATAGTCTCTCAAGTCAGTGTTTTATTGGCGTTTCTTGTTGGCTACATTTATATGGGAAGACAAAAAACACAACACCCTGGAATCACATTCGGTCCTCTCTGGTGACCGCCGCTGTGCCAAGTAGTGGTAGTCATCTCTTATTTCATGGCGCCACGTGTTGCGTCATCCCAGCAGGCTGGAAGGAATCTCTCAGCCCCCACAGTACTCCCTTTCCAGTGGCGAAGTCACGATTCTCGGTGCACAAAAAGGTTAATTACAATTAATATATACATCATCAATATAGGCAAGAGAAAAAAAATAAGAAGAAATAAAATAATATGATTCTCTACATCACTCCCTTGCCGGTAACAGAGTTACATCTGATAGTCCTGGAATCTGACAGGGGGTTTTATTGTCCGTCCAGTTCTTGTTGAAATCCTCCTGATGTCTACTGGTGGCTCCACGGGTTGTCTGATTGAAGTGTTGTCTTTAGCAGATTCCTCAGGTTGAGAGGTGTTTAATAAATATGCTGGTTTTAATCGGTCTTTTGAAACTGACACTTCTTTGTTCTTGATTTTGATGATAAAATATTTTTCCTCTCTCCTTAGCACTTGGAAAGGACCTTCGTAAGGTGGCTCTAAAGCCTTTTTTTACTCTGTCCGTTCTTAAAAATACATGTGAACATGTTTTCAGATCTTTATGAACAAATACTTTAGTCTTCGAATGATGTTTTTCATTTAAGGGTTTGAGCAATTCCATTTGTTTTTGAAGCTGTTGAACAAATTCTTCAGCATGCAGGTGATGTTTAGAAGCATCAAAGAATTCGCCAGGCAGTCTGATGGTTTTGCCATATACCATCTGAGACAAAGAATGGATGTTATCTTTGTTGATAGCAGCACGCAAGCGTAGGAGAACTGTGGCAGCGTTTCTGTCCACTTAATATTATTGTGGGCACGAATGGAAATTTTAATGGTTCTGTGAAGCCTTTCAATCTTCCCGTTACACTGAGGGTGGTACGCCGTGGAATGACGAAGTTTGATACCACACAGCGTTGTTAAATCTTTGAAAAGCTGAGAAGTAAACTGCTTTCCTTGGTCTGATATCACTGTATGAGGTGCTCCAAATCTAACAATCCAGTTTTCGTAGAACGCTCTCGCTACCGTTTCAGACTTCATATCTGGTAGCGGAACAACTTCCATCCAGCTGGTGTACCTGTCGATGCAGGTCAGACAGTAGATGTTACCATTCAATGGAGGTAAAGGACCAATTAGATCGATGTGGACAACACTAAATCTTTCATCCACTTCTTGATATTTGCCTATTTCTGATTTAGTGTGTATCGACACCTTGCACTTTTGGCAGTTGACCACAAGCTTGAGCCCATTTCCTAATGTCTTTATTCATATTGGGCCATATAAATCTTGACGTTAATTGTTTAGTAGTGGCTTTAATGCCTGGGTGTGAGAGTTCATGGAAGTTCCTAAAAACCATCATTCGGAATTTAATTGGAATGAATGGTCTAATATTATTAGTAGACACGTCACACCATAACAATTTGCCTGATTGTAGTGGGCATTGCTTAAATTTTAGAGAAGTATTCTTTGATATCAGGTTTTGTAGTTCTGAATCACCAGTTTGTTCTTTGGCGATCTCTTCGTAGTCGATAGGTTGTGATAGCATCAACTCTGGAAAGAGCATCGGCGACCTATGTTGTCAGTACCTTTTATGTACTTGATGTCAGTAGTGAATTGGGAGATGTATTGAAGATGTCTTAATTGTCTAGGAGAAGCTTTCTCATTTTTTGTTTGAATGCGTAAATTAAAGGTTTGTGATCAGTCAAAATTGTAAATTCACGTGCCTCAAGCAGGTGCTTGAAGAATTTGATAGACAAATATATTGCGAGAAGCTCTCTGCCATATGTACTATAATTACATTGAGCAGGATTTAATTTTTTAGAGAAAAATGCTATTGGTTTCCAATTATTATTGTCAAGCTGTTGGAGAACTGATCCAACTGCCCGATCTGAAGCATCTGTACAGAGTGAGATTGGCAGTTCAGTATCGGGGTAGGCTAACAGTGCTGTATTAGCTAGGGCTTGTTTGCATTTTTCAACTGAACTTCAGCTTCTTAGTCCATTTTATTTCGCTTCTATCCTTTTTCTTGCTCCCCTCAAGTATTCATGAAGGATTGCCTGAGTCTCTGCGGCATTGTTAAAAAGGTACGATAAAAGTTTAGCATTCCCAAAAATATGCGTAATTCATGAACTGTTTTTGGTTTCTTATATCTAGAAATAGCTTTAAAACCTTTGTTGGGAGTGGTTTCACACCGTGAGAGGTAATTAGGTATCCTAGAAAATCAATTTCCTGTACTAGGAATTTAGATTTAGAAAGATTGATTTTTAATCCTGTAGGAGCCTGGCCTTGACGACACCTGAATGGCGCTCTCCGATTGGCTCGCGAGGGATGACGCAACCTCTACGCCGGCAGAGACTAGTTTTTACTTTGTTCGATGACGCTCGCTTATGTTTGTTGCTAATTTTTGTATTGGAGCGGGCCGCTCCTTAATAAATATATATAATAATTAAATAACTAAATGGAATCCCCTCTTTCTTTATCCCAGTAAGGACGCCTACGGAAGCCAACAGAATTCAGAAGCGGGATAACCCTAAAGAAAGAAGAATTGCTGGAGTGTTCAAGCAGCAAAAAGGACGCGCGTCGCCATGTTGGATTAACCGATAGAGGAAGCTGCAGCACACGAATGGTATGTACGTAACCATACTACCATTTATTTGAAAGCATTTTAAGTATTACCATTTTAAAGTATTTTAGAGAAAGTATTTTAAAAAGTAAAGTAAAGTATTCCAAAGAAAGTATTTAAAGTAAAGTAAAGTATTTTAAAGTAAAGTAAAGTATTCCAAAGAAAGTATTTTAAAGTAAATTGAAGAAACAAATAGAAGTATTATCGCAAAGTATCGCGGTATAAGTGTTGTCCCAAAAAGTACTAAAGAAAAGTTGATTCTGTTTAGAGAAATAATCAAACAGTACGTATCCAGTTTAGTTAGTTTCATTTAATTATTTTTGTTTTGTTATACTCTATCTTGTTTTTGAAAATATGACTTATTTAGCCAGAGCAAAGAAATGCGATTTGAGCAAGTTGGCGTATGAACTCGGCGAGGTAGTACCGCCAGAGAGCAGGATCGTCGACTTAAAACGCCTTATCCTGAATAGTCAATCTTACGAAGAAGAATTCGCAAAGCAACTGTTGGAGACTCTGTTCGAGGAACGGAACAAACAGAACGAGCAGAACGGGAGCGAATGGAACAAACAGCACGAACAGAGCAAGCAGAACGAGCAGAACGGGAACGAAAAGAACAAATGGAATTCGAGCTCGAGAAGCTGCGCATCCAGACTATGCATGGAAACAACGATCCGTCTCGCGGTACCAGTAATAACGCACATTGCGAGATACGTAAACTGATGCCCAAGTACGAATCGAAGGACAGTGATTTGAGTTTCTAATCTAATTCTATTCGAACGACAGGCAAAGCGACTAGGGTTGGATGAAGACCAATGGGCGTTCAGTCTTCTAGGATTACTACCCTTACGAAATGACGCAATTAATCGCTCGGGAGACAGAAGGGCAAAGCGGCGATTATAAATTAGTGAAAAGGTTGCTCCCTAAAACGGTACAAGTGAGCCCCGAACAGTTCAGACAAAAATTCGAGAAGCACGATAAATCTCAAGAGGGTTCCTGGAGAGACTTCGCTTTCGAATTGCGAGGGTTTTTCAACGAATGGATCGAAGGAATGAACGTGGAAGATTTCGACGCTCTAAAGGATTTGTCCGTCACTAACCAGCTAAAGAAAAAGGTTCCAAATGTGCTGCGTAATCATCTCATTGACGATTGGACCAAGATAAACAACCCAGATGTTTAAAAATAGATAATTTATAATTGTATGCTTTATAGATTTTCCCCTATTATTATTATGTATATATATTTTTTTATTTTATTTTTGTTGCCTCTTTCTCTTGATGGGTGGAAAGGAATAAAAGAATGGAAGGAGCAAAATTTGTAAACAAACAAGACATCGCCCCCCCCCCCCCATCCCATGCGCGAGCACCTATGCGCGGTGACGGGGAGAAAAAAGAAGAAAGGACAAACGGCAGCATCGGGAAATACGAGCTCGGGGAAATATGAGCTCCCTGCCTCAGAAGGAATGAGTAACCACGTGTGAATGGAACAAAGAAGAGAACGCGAAGAGCGTTGATATAGAATTGCGCACCAATTAAGTGGGTTGCGATATAGTTTCCTGTTAAGGAACAGAAGAATTAATCTGGAAAATTATCTCAAGTGAGAATTATTTCAAGTGAACTCTTGATCAAATTTATCGACAGAATTGAAAACAAGATTGTTTTTTTACAAAACGGAAGCTTAGATAAGTATTTGCAAACTTTGTTTGAAAAAGATTTTGCCTTTCCACCCCTAGTTATTTGTTCTCTACATTATTTGTTTGCATGTATATTTAACTTGTATCACTTGTTTTGTTTATTCTAATTTTAAATATATCTACCTTTTGGCCAATTTGATTATCACCCTTTTTATCTGTTTATTTATTTTTATTGCCCAGTCATTTTTGATAAGCAAAATAAAATATATATTTAGGCCATTTTGTTAAATTGTATTTCTACAACTTGTGGCAAACACAACTGGTGAATCTCTATTTTCAATCTGGGTAAGATTGACCTTCCCCACATTTATTATTTTTTTCAAATTCAACATTTTTGGTGAGCCGGACGTGATTTCACCTTGTGGTGGTTTATACAATTTGTGGAGATGGATAAGCCTTAAAAGAGAAAGAACTCCCTTAAGGAATACTATAACTCGTACCACAAATGAAATAAAATCAGGTCTAAGTCTAAAGGAAGTGGATATAATTTTAATAAGGGCAAATTTGAAAGGTTAACCATTCTTAATGATAGACTGATATTGATTGATGATAAAATAAAAGAGATCTATTGGATGATCCGAGGTCCACAGAAGCTCAAATCAATGATGAGATGGAACTATGTGAGACTTATAGCCTTCAAGTAGGAATTGTCGCACAGAAGGTGAAAGAATATGAGTCTAAATTGGCAGCACCCTGTGATGATAAAATGTCACAATCTAGCACTTCAGATGTTAAAAGACAAATTAAACTTCCAAAATTTGAACTAAAAAAGTATACAGGTGAGCTAGAGGAATGGCTATCATGGTGGAGTCATTTTGAAAAAATACATTTAGATGAGTCACTGTCTGATGTTGATAAATTTGAATACTTAATACAATCCTGGTTGTTGGGTCAAAGGCCCACAGACTTGTGACTAGCTTCCCTCTTACCCAAAAGAATTACAACAAAGTCATTGGAGATTTAAAAGATAGGTTTGGAGACAGAGATATGCTGACTGAGTTGTATGTGCGAAAGCTTTTAAAGTTAGTCATTGCCAGTGCCAGGTCTGAAAAAAAAACCTTGGCTCAACTTTATGATGATTTGGTTGCACATCTCCATTCTTTGGGATCTCTGGGAGTGGATACTAAGTCTGGGGGTGGTGCTTCTTGTACCCGTTGGTGGAGTCAAGTTTGCCACTTGAACTTATCAAAATATGGCAACGTTCCCGTACACCTTTCAAAGAAAGATATTACTCTAAGATTGAAGAAGGAATTGAACATAGTGGGGCTAAAGCTTTTAATAAATTAGAGGGTCTGATAGAATTTTTAAAGCAGGAAGTTAAAATGCAGAACGCATTTCCTTTGTTGCTGAAGGATTTGAACCTTCCCTTCCTCTAAAACAGGGAAAGAGAGAAAATAATCCCCCTAAGATCCACACAGCGTCTGCATTATTTGTTGGAAGGACCAACCTACCGTGTTTATTTTGTGACAAAGATAACCATCTTAGCCAAAACTGTTTTAAGGCAGCCAAGATGTTGGAGATGTTGGAATCAGACAGATTAAAGAGGGTACAGGATGCGAAAGTTTGCTTTAAATGCTTGAGAAATAATCATTTGAAGAAGGACTGTCGATCTTTTGTAAGATGCAAGCGTTGCCAAGGACCTCATTTTGAGATAATGTGCAGAGGAACTTCACATAGTCAGGAAAAGTTAAATTGGAGGTCAGATAACAGATCTCACAATAGTTCAGCAGAGCAGAATGAGGGGAACAATGAGCCTGTAACAGCAATGGCGAATCAAGTATGCACAAATAATATCTCTTTAATGACTCTAATTGTAAAAATTAAAGGGCCGAAAACGTTCCAAAATGGTAAGAGTGCTTTTAGACTCTGGTAGTCAAAATCTTACATTAGAAGGTCTCTAGCTAAGGAGTTAGACTTACCCAAGGTGGGAGAAGTCAAATTGAATAAATTTTTGTTTGGAGGGCAAACCACAGGAGAAAAGGCTCATTCAATATTTTATTTCCAGTTGGACAGTGTTGATGAGGAAAGGCTTTCAAAATGGAAGCGTTAGAGGAAACAATAATTTGTGGCAATATTTCACTCGTTGAAACAGGACCCAGGCAATGGGAATTGGATAAGAAAGGAATCACTTTGACTAAGGTAGACAATAATAAAACCGAAATAGACATCCTAATCGGTGGAGACTATTATGGGCAGCTTCTCACAGGAAAAATTGAACAGCTGGCAGGAGGATTGACCGCAATTCAAACAGTTCTTGGTTGGACTTTAATAGGTAATACCTCATCAGAGAGACCAGAGACAAGTGCTCAAATGGTTATCACCTTACTTACAACCCAACGGAGAGTAGCATCCTTATGGGAATTAGAAACAATAGGGATACGAGATCCTACAGAGGTCATCTCTGTGAAAGAGAAAAATGTTCTCATGCAAGAAAAGTTTCGTGAGAAAATCTGTCGAGGCCATGATGGACGTTATCTTGTATCTCTTCCATGGAAGGAAGGAATTGGGACGATACCTAATAACTTGGAAATAGCCAAAAGGCGCTTGGAGGCTATGACTCAAAAGTTGACACAAAAGGGTCAGTTGTTCCTTATGACGAAGTCTTCCGATCCTGGTTCAGGGAAAACCTTATTGAAGAAGTTGACAGGGAAGACATCAAACCTATTGGACATTATCTACCACATCGCCCAATATATAAGGTTCAGAGTGAGACCACTCCTATTAGACCCGTTTACGATGCATCATGTAAAGCAAGTAAGAGAAGTTTGTCTCTAAATGAATGTTTAGAGACTGGACCTAATCTGATTGAACTTTTACCTGAAATCCGGATAAGATTTAGGGAAAAGAAAATAGGAGCCATCGCTGACATCCGCAAAGCTTTTCAGACCGTAGGTATAGATGAGAAGGAAAGATTCCACAAGGAATACCTCGCCATGCTCGTACAAAAGGGGAATGAAACAGAGGGTAGAAGGTTTCTTCCAGGCGAAGTTGTGCTGATTGGTCGAGATGATCAAAAAAGAATATTCTGGCCACTAGGCAGAATCTTGGAACTGTACCCCGGGAAGGATGGCAGAGAACGTGTAGCTAGAGTTAGGACTGCTACGGGTGAATTTTTAAGACCGTTTAAAGAGACTTTTCTCTTTGGAACTTGGTTCTGATATTTCCAGGGAGGAGAGATTACCTAAGACAGAAGGGATCAAAGCCCAAGAGATTCCAACAGATGGAGAACAGTCAATTTTTACTAGGTCTGGAAGAGAAGTGAAAAAACCTACGAGATTGGGGGTGTACACCAATAATCTTTCCTAATTAAGATTTTTTTTTGTATTCCCATACAAAAAGGTGGGAGTATGTTAAAAATAGATAATTTATAATTGTATGCTTTATAGATTTTCCCCTATTATTATTATGTATATATTTTTTTATTTTATTTTATGTTGCCTCTTCTCTTGATGGGTGGAAAGAATAAAGAATGGAAGGAGCAAAAATTTGTAAACAAACAAGACATCGCCCCCCCCCATCCCATGCGCGAGCACCTATGCGCGGTGACGGGGAGAAAAAAGAAGAAAGGACAAACGGCAGCACCGGGAAATACGAGCTCGGGGAAATATGAGCTCCCTGCCTCAGAAGGAATGAGTAACCACGTGTGAATGAAACAAAGAAGAGAACGCCAAGAGCGTTGATATAGAATTCGCACCAATTAATATATTTTCCTGTTAAGGAACAGATGAATTAAACTGGAAAATTATCTCAGGTGAAGAATTATTTCAAGTGAACTCTTGATCAAATTTATCGACAGAATTGAAACAAGATTTGTTTTTTACAAAAACGGAAGCTTAGTATAAGTATTTGCAAACTTTGTTTGAAAAAGATTTTGCTTTCCACCCTAGTTTATTTTGTTCTCTACATTATTTGTTTGCATGTATATTTAACTTGTATCACTTGTTTTGTTTATTCTAATTTTAAATATATCTAACCTTTTGGCCAATTTGATTATCACCCTTTTTATCTGTTTATTTATTTTTATTGCCCAGTCATTTTTGATAAGCAAAATAAAATATATATTTAGGCCATTTTGTTAAATTGTATTTCTACAACTTGTGCAAACACAACTGGTGAATCTCTATTTTCAATCTGGGTAAGATTGACCTTCCCCACATTTATTATTTTTTTCAAATTCAACACCAGATGTGTTGGCGGATAAACTGGACGAGTACGAAAATGTTCGCGCCGAGATGGGACCTCCGCATTGGAATTCGAAACACACCACACCACCGTCGTTTCAGCAGAAATCTGCGAGATTTCCCAACCGAAACGAAGTTAAAGAGACTGAACAAGGAACAAATGTTTCGAGTAGAGAGGCTGCAAGGAACGAAATCAGTGAAAAGTATCCTAACACCTCGAGGAGAATGGTCAACCGTGCAATCAGAAACGACAAGGGAGAACCGAAGTGCTTCAACTGCAATCAGTTTGGACACATTGCCAGAGACTGTCCAGTACCCAAGGCTACGTTGACATGCCGAGGATGCGGTCAAACTGGGCACAAGGAAAGAAATTGCACAAGACCCAAAGAAGGACTAAAAGTAGCCAACCTGGAAGTCGAAGGACTGAAGACTGTCCCGCCAGATGTATATTTGAAGGACGACAAGATCGACAACAAGGAGACCGTGAAAGCAATGATAGACACCGGGAGCAGCAGTTGCCTATTAAGAGAATCGGTCGCAAGAAGGATCAACGTCGACATCGAACCAGACTCGACTAGTTTGTACGGCATCGGTAACCAGACCGCACCAGCTGCAGGACCGTTGGAAGACGACAGTTGACCTGGAGATGATGGCGTCGTCGGAAAAGAAATCGCTGTATTCATTGTTAACGATGATGCCCAACCTTATGACCTACTAATTGAAGAACATGACAGATCTGCCCTACGTATCCTTCGCGAGAATCGGTAAGGAACTGCATATTGGCTATTCAACCGAATTTCCATTTGCTAATCTGCAAGAAGAAATCAAGTCGCGTCGCGTTGAACTGAGAGCAACCGAGACTGTTCAGTTGGGGAGCGACTGCATTAACTTTGCAAGTGCAATCACAGACGAGGTAAGGGACGGCTACGTATTGTTCACAGGAGTAGACGACTGTGTCAATTCTCTATTGGAAGTGGTCGATGGAAAGACGACCGTACCCATCATCTCAGTTGGCAAGGGCAACTTGAGAGTAAAGAAAAACCAATGTATAGGTCGAGTTGAACGTGCTGTTGTTAACCTGGACGTTTCAGAGGATTCGTTTCAGACTAAAAGTGAAGAGAAGAGGGAAGGACAGGACCAAATGAAACGAAAGCGCCCCATAGTGCCTGAGGACGTCACATCAATCATTCTCTGACTCCGAAAGAGAGACAAGAAATCCTCGACGTAGTGAATGAATATAGAGACTGTTTCGCTCTTGGTATGGGTGAATTAGGGTGCACCGATGTCACCAAGATGGACATTAAGGAGGTTGATGGAAGCAAGCCAGTCTGTCTGAGACCGTACAAGACGACTGCAAGTGAACGCGAAGCAATCAGGGAGATTGTCAGAGAGTGGAAGGACAATGGAATAGTCACGGAAACTAGATCACCCTACGCTAGTCCCGTCCTACTTGTGAGAAAGAAAACTGGAGATCATCGTTTGGTGGTGGATTATAGGAGACTCAACATTCAAACAGTTAAGGACAAGTTCCCTTTACCGAGGATAGATGACCTTCTGGAAGGCCTACGGAATGCGAAATTCTTCACCACTCTGGATCTGGCGCATGGATATCTGCAGATACCACTGACTGATAAGGCTAAACTAAAGACAGCATTCATCACCCCAGATGATACAGGTCAATTCGAAAGAATGATTTTTGGACTCGCCAACGCACCAGCAGAATTCCATAGACTGATGCACACTGTTCTAGGTCCGCTGCTGAACAAGAAGGCATTCTGCTATCTCGACGACGTGATTATCCTGGCAAAGGATTGGCGGGAGATGATCGAAAGGTTGAGGGAAGTACTTGAAAGAATAAGATCAGCGAAGTTGACGCTGAAACCCTCTAAATGTGAGTTCGGAAGGAGGGAAGTTGAGTTCCTTGGGTATGTCATTAGTACAGGCGGATTTAAGCCAGGCCCAAGAAAGATCAAGGCGATAGAAGAATTTCCAGAACCCAAGAATGTCCACGACATACGACGCTTTCTGGGACTGACGAACTTCTTCAGACGATTTGTAAAGGACTTCGCGAGGGAAAGCAGAACCGCTAAGCAGACTTACAAAGAAAGGTACACAATTTGAATGGAAGGAAGAACAGCGAAAGTCATTTGGAGGACTTCGAAATGATCTGGTCGAATATCCGGGTACTAGCTTATTACAACCCTGAACTTAAGACAGAAGTACATTGCGATGCGAGTGCTGAGGGACTAGCAGGAATGTTGCTACAGGAGGACGAAGACTACAAATGGCGCTTGGTCTACTGTGTGAGAAGAAGACAACAGAGGCTGAGAAGATGTACCATTCAAGCAAATTGGAGCTGATGGCGATAGTGTGGACCTTGGATCGACTACCTCAGTTCCTCGTCGGAATCAAGTTTACAGTGGTTACAGATTGCCAAGCACTGGTCTACATGAACGCGAAGAAGACTACAAATCCTCAGATAGCGCGATGGTACACTCTGATTCAGGAATACGATTTCGACATTCGGCATAAACCAGGAGAGAAGATGGCCCACGTAGACGGAATGAGCAGAACTCCAGTCGACGACCCTAGAGACACGATGGAGGAAATCGTGGAGAAAAACCTCGAAGTATGCTTCACAATCACACTGGAAGAACAAATCATGATGATTCAGCATTCCGACCCTGAATTGAGAGACCTGATCCAGATCTTTCGAAAGGACCCGTGTGATAGAACAGTTGGAGAACAAAATATAATTAACGACTACAGCTACAAAGGAGGCAGACTTTTCCGCATGGTGAAAAATGGAGAAGAGGAACGAGCCCTGTGTGTTATACCCAAAAGTATGAGGAAAAGTTTAGTTGTTAAATTCCATGATCTAATGGGACATTTTGCGGTTGATAGGGACTGTCAACAAAATTAAGGAATTGTACTGGTTTCCTTCAATGAAGAGGTACGTTCGACGCCATGTTGCTAGGTGTGTCGAGTGTTTATTTAACAAAGTTCCCGGTGGAAAACAACAAAGCTTCTTACACCCCATTAAGCCAGGCAAGAGACCGTTTTCCATCATACATATGGACCACGTAGGCCCTTTCGTGAGAAGTACAAGAGGTACCAGGAACTTTCAGTGATTGTCGATAATCTGACAAGATTTGTCCGATTAAGCCCTGTAAGGAATACATCGACGCAGAACGTCCTGAAGGTAAATGAAAGTTTTGTGAATGATTTCGGACTACCCGACAAGATCATCAGCGACAGAGGGTCATGTTTTACCTCAAGGCAATTTGAAGAATTCTGTCGAGGAAATGGAATACATCATACACTGAACTCTACGAAACATCCGCAAGGGAACGGGATGGTCGAAAGAGTGAACCGAACAGTATTGTCCACCATAGCAATCGGTATCGAGGATCCGCGACGGAAGGATTGGGACCTGAAGATCAAGGAGGTAGAACGAGACCTGAATAATGCGGTGAACAAGACGACGAATAAAACACCATTCGAGACACTCCACGGCTATTCCCCTCGATTCCACGACGGGATACTTAGAAGATTAGCCGACGAAGATATGGATCCGTGGACCGAGCCGGAGAAAATTCAAGAGAGTGTGAGAACCAAATTGAGAATAAACAAGAAATCATGAAGACGTACTACGATAAGAAGAAATGCCGTACACTCCAATTCGAAGTAGCAGAAATTGTAGTGATGAGGCATGTACCCAAAATGACTGGTGAACCAACCAAGGCGCAACCCAAGTATCGAGGACCTTTAATAATCACCGAGGTTCTGCCAAGCGACACGTACAGAGTGACTCAGCTAAGCGAAAGAACCGGTGGACGGTTCTACACGACCACGGCCCATATTAGTCATCTGAAGTCTTGGCACAGTGAAGAAGATGATTCAACTACAGAAGAAAGTCTGGACGAGGAGTCAGAAGAAGAAGATACCCTCCGACGCAACCCACGACGTTCCTGCAACGCAAAGTTCAATCGAGGACGATTGGGACCCAGGAATGGCCCGAATGTAGGAGCCTGGCCTTGACGACACCTGAATGGCGCTCTCCGATTGGCTCGCGAGGGATGACGCAACCTCTACGCCGGCAGAGACTCAGTTTTTACTTTGTTCGATGACGCTCGCTTATGTTTGTTGCTAATTTTTGTATTGGAGCGGGCCGCTCCTTAATAAATATATATAATAATTAAATAACTAAATGGAATCCCCTCTTTCTTTATCCAGTAAGGACGCCTACGGAAGCCAACAATCATAGGAATTTAGTCTGCTGAATAAGGTTTCTAGGTGGCTATAATGCTCTTCTTCCGTTTTAGAGGCTACCAGAATATCATCTAAGTAGACAAAGGCAAAGTCCAAGTTTCTTAAGACGTCATGCATGAATCTCTGAAAGGTAGCAGTAGCATTTCTAAGACCGAAACTCATAACATTAAATTCGAATAGCCCAAAAGGAGTAATGATGGCAGTCTTTGGTTTATCCTCTTCAGCAATTGGAATCTGATAGAATGCCTTGCATAGGTCTATTTTTGAGTACACACGAGTACCTTTTAAGATGTGGTGGAAATCGTCCAGTCAGGGATTGGATAACGATCTGGAAGTGTAACTGCATTGAGTCTTCTATAATCACCACAAGGTCTTAATGACTCGTCCTTTTTTGAAACTAAATGTAGTGGACTCGCCCAAGGAGAATTTGAGGGTCTAATTATTCCATTATTCAACATATATTGAAATTCTGCCTTAGCAAGAGTTAATCTCTGTGAATCTAGGCGACGGGCTTTTGAGTGAATTGGCTGACCTCTTGTAGGAATATAATGCTTAACGCTATGTTTTGCTTCTACAAAATCTGATGGTGGCCTACATAGGTTAGGATATTTGATTAGGATAGCGCTGACCTTGGATGATGAATTTAGAGTGCTAATACTTCCCATGTGTGAGATTGACTGAATGACGCCTCTTATGGAAAGATTAGTTATCCCATCAATTAGGCGTTTATTTTTTATATCAATTACCAATCCAAAGTTGTTCAGAAAGTCTGCTCCTATTATAGCTCTGTTAGTATTGGCGATTACAAAAGGCCATTGGAATTGACGTCGAAGTCCGATATCCAAATTTCTAACCTTTGTTCCATAGGTAACAATTTCTGTACCATTGGCTGCATATAATTTATAATCAGAGCTAGGCATCCTATTTTATCCTTTGGAGGTATTATAGATATATCAGCACCACTGTCCAAAAAGCGCAATCCCGTGTTTTTGTCCGTCACAAATAATCGGAGATTGCGACAATCCTGAATGCCGGCAGAAGAGCTTGTCACTACTCTGTCCGCCGGTTGGGGTTTTCCGACTCTTTCCAACTGCACGGAGACCTGCATTTATTTTGCAAGCAATTAGGACCAAATCTAAAATGGTAATAGCAGTATTTCCCTTTTGGATCGAAAGATCTTTGAGAATTACTTCTCGGTCTTGACTGAGTCCTATTTTTGGATCGAGATCTAGACCTATCCAGTCTCAATTCGGACACCTGCCGTTCAAGATCTTCCAATTTGGCGATCAAGCGATCTGTTGATGAAGAAGGCACTTCCGTATCATATATTTCTTTGGAAGAGTTTATTTCATTTATTTTATCGGCCATTATGGCCAATTTGCTAATGTCCTCTTCGCTTACAATAAGTATATTCTTTATGGATGTGGGCAGTTTATCGAGCCATAAAGTTTTTATTAAATTGTCAGAGATATCTGGGGTAGCGAGGGATCTGAGCTTTTGTAATAACTGGCTCGGCTTCATGTCTCCGAGCTCAATACCTGAAATTAACTTTTTAATTCTCACCCTTCACTTTCTCTGAACAATTCAAGTAGTCGTGATTTACATTCAGAGTACTTGTTGTCGCTTTTGCTATTAATTATGTCCCAAATGTTTTCTATATATTTAGGTTCTAATTGGGAGATCAAGTAATTAAATTTAGTGTCTTCCTGAATAATTCCACCTATTTTGAACTGTGCTTCCACCTGGAAGAACCATATTTCAGGTTTTTCAACCCAGAAAGGCGGTATTTTACCACTAACTTAGCATATTTCTGAGGTATCGCTAGGCTTATTTTCTGTTTCCATTTTATGTAAATTTAAATTCGACACAACAGCTTAGAGATAAAGTTAAAAATTAAAATATTGAGATAAAATAACAAGGAAGATAATATAAAAACTTATCTTAGTCTTAAGATGATATCCCGATATCCTGGATGATGCTTCTTTTCAAGCTTGAATCACTTTTTGCATTTCTTTATCTCTTGAAATCTTCGTATGCTTTTTCTTTTCAATCACGTCCGGCTCACCAATTGTGGTGTGTCGATTTATGGTCCAGCGATGGCTCAGATAGTCTCTCAAGTCAGTGTTTTATTGGCGTTTCTTGTTGGCTACATTTATATGGGAAGACAAAAAACACAACACCCTGGAATCACATTCGGTCCTCTCTGGTGACCGCTGCTGTGCCAAGTAGTGGTAGTCATCTCTTATTTCATGGCGCCACGTGTTGCGTCATCCCAGCAGGCTGGAAGGAATCTCTCAGCCCCCACATAACTATTTACAGATCTCTACATGTCCAAATATTGGGTGTCAGTGGATGCAGAAAAGTAGGCCACAAATTTATTGTATATGGCACATGTAGGAGGAATCAGCCACTCCTTTTCGGATAAATATATTTTATTCAGACTAATAAAAAAACTTTCAATGTACACAGAATAAATAAATATATATATTATATAATCTAAAAAAGCAAATATTTATATTTTAAAAATATATTTTTTATTCGATGAATATTCTACATTTTTGACTGTTGGGACACCTCGTGACCATAATATGCCAAAGTAACCCAGAACCCCACCTAACCTAACCATATCCCACCTTTGTCCATATAAGCCACAAACCTCTGGTGATTGCGAGGTGTCAAGATGGAGCCTGAAGCCACCTTAAGCCTTGGCACTGAGCCAGAGACCGAGATGGTGGTCAAGTCACCTGACCCGTGGTGGATGACCTGGCCCCACCAACATCAAGCTAGTCTGAGATGGACTCAGACACCCCTTCCTGGTGGTCGAGCCACATGCCCGATGGTGGCTGACTTGACCACAAGCCAGTCCAAGATGGACTCAGACACCCTTTCCCTGTAGTCAAGCCACCGACCTATGGTGCTTGACCTGACTCCACCATCTTCATGCAGAACACCAGCTCCACCACGAGCCCTGAACCTTTCCCAAGCTGACCCCAAGATGCCCAGAATCAATGTGTTAATTTTGCATTGCAGCATAACAAAGTAATATTCTGAGTGTATCAGAACTTATAACTGGTGAAAAATTAGGCTTCTGTTAGCTCTTTCACATCTTCCATTTTGAGCAGGGGAAAAAGGTAGTTCTTTGATGTTCTATTCCTTTCTTTTTCAGATAGGATTCCAATTCTTGGTTGTTGAATTCAGTACCATTATCACTCCTGAATTTTTTAATCCTTTTATTGGTGGTGTTCTCTATATATTCTATAAATTCTTTAAGTATTTCTTGAGTTTCTGATTTTGCCTTCAAGAATCTAGTGAATAATTTCCTTGAATAGTCATCTACTATAGTAAGAATAAATCTTGCTTTACCAATAGATTCTTCTTTTATGGGCCCAATTAAATCAATATGCAAAAGTTCTAATGATTGTGAGGTTTGAATTTTTTCAATTCTTTTAAAAGGTTTTCTTGAGTATTTAGATTTAATACATGTAATGCAATCATTTAAGTCTTCTTTAGATATGCAATCAAATTTGTATACTAAGTTTTTGTTTTTCATTAAAGTCATGTAATTTTCATTAGGGTGGCCCAATCTTTTATGCCAAATATCCAATTAACTTTGAAGACTTTATCTTCTTCATCCCTTGAACCAGAGGAGTTTATTATATAAAAATCATCAATTTTTGGAGCTTTCAATATGACTTGATCCTTGAAATCTATTATAGTACATTTGTCTTTGCTAAATATTATTCTTTGGTAGTCTTGTACTAATTTTCCTACAGACAACAAATTTCCTTTGATTTGTGGAACAAATAGTACATCTTTGAGGATAAGTAATTTTTCTTCTTTTGTTTTGATTTTCACATTTCCTATAGCTTTGGATTCAATTTGAGTGTCATCAGCAAGGATTATTTTCCTTTCCTTATTTTCTGAATCTTTTAAAAGTTCAAAACAGGATGTCATATGGCTTGTAGCACCACTATCAATTATCCATTCCTGTTCACTCTTATCTTGATTTTTGGCTATCAGACAATTTGCTGCCTTTTCATTATGTGAATTTCCAGTTTGTTTCTGCTGATTTCCAAATTTAGGTTTATAGCCACTTGTGCTGGGTTTGTTAAGATCTTCTTTTCTATTATTATTGCCTTTATTTTTTGGATTATGCCAGCAGTCATTAGCTTTGTGTCCTATTTTGTTACTGATATAACACTCAGGTTTATATTTAAATTTATTTTTTGGATAAAATTTCTTTGATTCACTTTGTGATGCTTTATATGCAGATGAGGATGAAAAGTCTTTCTCATGGTACCTTTCTTGATACAGTGAAAACTGTGATTTAACATCTGAAAGTGTAGGATTATTCATAGTATTTATTTGCATGGCAATAATATTGTATTTTTGTGGCAGACCTTTAATTACAGAATAGATAAATTCTTCATCATCTATGGTGGCTCCCATAATTCTGGCATTTTCTAATAATTTTTCTGATCTATGAAGGTAGTCATTCCAACTTTCTTCAGGATACATATGAAGACGAGAAACATTATTTCATGCCTCAATCGTAAGGTGGAATCCTCTGGTGTATAATTAGCAGCAAACATAAAATTCCGAGGATAAGTTTCTTTTATTTAAAAAATAATAATACTTCGATACAGCTTAGTTTAAATTTAAGACTCAGTGCAGAAAAACAACATCTGGAGTCACCAGATGTGCTGGGATCAAATATAAATTTTGGCGCTAGGAAATGATAACACTGACGTCAGAATTTCTCCCCATTCTTGCTCACGATTGGTTGAAATGCCCACGTGACCCCAGCCAAGTCTTTCAACACAATAGTTAATTAAATGCCTCAATACTTTCTTTTTAATGTCTCCTTCATATCTTTTGGTTAAGGATGCCCATATTTGTTTTGATGTTTTGCATGTGAGAATTAATGAAACCTGAGAATCTGTCATGGCACAAGTTATAATACCTTTTGCTTGTGAGCCTTTTATTTTCCATTTTTGTCTTTCTGTTTCTTCTCCTGGTAGATCTTCAATCAAAAAATTGATCAAATCTTTGCTTTCTAAAATCGATTCAACCCTATATTTCCAACTTGGAAAATTATCACCATCAAATTTTGCAATTGGTATTTCGTTCATTTTATTTTCCAACAATTTTTAGTTTATATTGAATATTAAAAGGAAAAAACAATATTTTGTTGAAGATTTTCTCTAGACAACAAAATTTATTTTGCTTTACGCATAAATACTGATTAGGCTTAAGTCGTCTGCTATTATTTCCTTTTATTACAATATTCAATAAACCACGGACTCTGCTACCAATTGTGTTAATTTTGCATTGCAGCATAACAAAGTAATATTCTGAGTGTATCAGAACTTATAAATGGTGAAAATGTTTGATAGTAGTCAAATCATTTTTGGTCATTTATATAAATATTCACAATTGCCCCCAGTAAATGACACAAAAATGATTTGACTGTTAGAAAGGTTTTAGGGTTTTTATATTATTTTAGAAATTAATACATACGATTTTAGTAATTGAAAATAGTTTATTTATGCAAAACTATATCTTTCCATTTATTTACAAGTAATAATATATAAGAATAGTGAGGAGTGATAACCATGGAAATATTAATGATGATATACCACAGAATATTTAAAATAATTATTCAGTGACAATATTTTATAAAATATTAAATTCTAAAATTGAATTCATATATTCAACACTCCTTCTTGAATTCATGTTTTAGAGTTTTATTACTCTATCAAAACATCTGTAGCAGTGAAGATCTGTGTTTTTCAAAAGTTTCCTTTGGCAGAGGCTTGGTTAGGATATCAGCAACTTGGTCTTGGGTTGGGCAAAACTGAACAGCAACATTTTCTCTTATCTGATCTTTCAAAAAATGATATCGAACATCTATATATTTTGTCTTTCTGTTCATTTGTCCTGTCTTCATTAAAGTCATTGCACTTTGGTTGTCAATATTTAGTTTAGCAAGTATGGTTTCATTTGTAAGTTCTTCAATTAGTGCTTTTATATAAATGAGTTCTTTTTGTTCATTTCCTCTAGCAACAAGTCTTGCTTTATAATGTCCACCATCCTTTATCTTGAATATCCATCTAGAACTGAGTATCTTCTTTCCTTTAACTTCTTCAGCATTTACAAAATCCCAAGTTTCATTTTTCTTCAATGAATCTTTTTCTTCCTGTATTGCTTTTACTCAGTTTTCTTTGTCTACTCCGGTTACAGCTTCATTGTATGTTAACAATCCTATTTCTTCAGAAACAGAATTCAACACTTCATAATCTTTTAGTCTTTCAGGTCTATTGATATTTTCTCTATTCCTTAACATACAGGGTGATCCAAAAGTCCCGCACAACTTTAAAAATTAATAACTCCGCGAATATTTGAGCTAGAGCAATGCGGTAAACACCATTGTGTTCGGGATGCAATGGGATTTTTTATGGCAAATAATGAAAATTTCGAAATTGATTTTAGTTACAACTTTAATTGCTAGATGGCGCTCTACCAGAATCAGAGATTCAGCGGCCAAATTGTTTGATAAATTGAAAAATATAACTGAACGACACGTATTTTTCCTTTTTGAATACCAGGAAAGAACCCTAATAATATCAAATGATAAATTAATAAAACACCACTTCGCCAAAAGTTAGAAGAAATGGTTGACGATTTTTAAATACAATCTGAGATATGTAAAATAGGTATATGCAAATAAAAACATGTATAATTTATATTTTAGATGGAGTTTTGTGAAATAGATTGAATGTTTGAAAATAACTACTGATATCAATACACGATTTTTGAAATGTTATAATAGTACCAAAAATTATGATGGCACTACTAATAGGATTTCGTGCTATAAGGAATGTATAGTTTCTTGACTAATTTGCGACACTTGACTATTTAACTGGATATTTGTCATGATCCAACAAATGAAATATAGAGGGGGATGACAAAATATATTTGTCGTACTTTATTCCAAATATCCTATGGGTTTGTCAAATGTTATCATTGTTTATTATACTGTACATAATTTTGAAAATTAATCCCCTCAAAAAAAAAACAAAAAACATTTTTAAATCGAACTTTTGCGTTGAAAAACGTGGTAGTAAAATCATTATGTATTATTTTTTGCGCAAATTTTCTAAATTTGGGGGGGGGGGGGGGGGGGGGGATACAGAGAATATTCCTTATGCTATTTCTTCTAATGAGCGAAAAGCGATAAACTAAACATAAGGGGTAAAATTGTGTATACCAGTGTTATTCGAGAAGTTATAACACTTTGGCCTGCACGACATAATATAAGATGTGGGCAAATGACAAACAAAAAAAATACTGTTCACAGAAAAGAAAAGAGTCAAGATGTGAGGACAGCATTTATTATTCCCATAACCCAAAACAAAGAGCTGCAAAATATAACACATGAGGTAACTGCCTTCTCTCTTGTATTAGGTCACAATCCTTGCTCAATGTGACGCCCTTCATTCTCAAACACCGCCTGCAGACGATAGATGACAGAATGGTCACAATTAAATAGTTGAAATTTATAAAACGTCCGATCTGATAGAAGCCTTCAACATGGCCAATGTGTTAGGCCGGCATCGATAAAAACGCGACTTAATATACCCCCATAACCGAAATTGTAAGGCGTCAAGTCTGGTGATATTGGAGGCCACTGGTATATAAAGTGGCGACTTATCAACGAATTTCACCGAACGTCTCCTTCAGCAATTGTTTGGCACCGCGGGAGATATGAGGAGGTCCTCCATCTTGCATGAATGTTATTTCGCTTAGTGCTTGTCTGTCCTGCAATATAGGAATAACATTTTCTCTCAAAAGTTGAACATAACGTTCACCAGTTACAAAAACGGTTTTAAAAGTTCTTCCATTCATTTTTTCAAAGAAAAATGGCCCAATAATAAAAGAAGAAGTGAACCCACACAAAACTGTAACTCAGGGCTGATGAAGTGGTATTTCTGTAAAAATCCCAGGGTTTTCTGTTGCCAAAATGAGGCAATTTTGAATGTTAAATTCTCCCTTTAGATAAAAGTGAGCATCATCTGTTCTTAGAACATTTGACAGCCAGTTTTCATCAATATCAATTTGCCGGAAAACCCATGCAGCGAATTCTTGACGCTTCTCAAAACGCTGACTTTCAACTCGTGAAAACTTTGAATTTTGTTAGGGTATTTTTATAGAAAAATTCTAAATGTGTGTTCTCTCCAAACTGTTCAATACAAAATCCCCTTTTGCCGAGAAACTTGTCTAGCACTTACTTCTCCATACGTGGATAACGTTTCAATAGCTTCAGCATTCTGCAAAACCGTAACAGCCACTGACTTGCATGTCGATGGTCTTCCACTCCGAGGTTTTGCTTCCAGAGATCCAGTTTCCTCAAAACTTTTAATCAATCGCTTTAGAGAGTAGCAACTCATTGGTCCTTTACCGCTTCGAAAATCTTTAAAGGAACGAAACGCTCGTAAAGCTTCAGTGGCAGATTCTGAATCACAATTTAAAAATTCACCAAGAGTGCTTTATCCTGTAGTGACGGCATTCCAGGGGGAAGGGGAAAAGTCCGACCACACCTCCTTGCGGTCTCACCTGGACCCTTGGAATATTTGACCAAATTCTGGTTCGTTTCCAAGATGACTAACGTTGCAACGGCACCCATTTTCAAATGAAGAGCAAAACTGATATCTACAGTAATGCTACCGCGTCCGGGGTAACCGCCGCGTCAGGAGCTGCAGCTCGAGCTAATGATGAGAAATCTACTACGAGGACACAATTCAATCTACTACAACTCAATATAAATGGTACCCAGAGGAAAATAAAGAGCTGACTTGTCTTCCCTGTGACAACGAAAGGACAGACCGGGAAAATTCGGAGAAGGACTTGCCGTTTTGATTAAAACTCTAGAAATCAAATTTAAGGAAATCGCCTATAATCAGAGTAAGCCTAGAGAAAGCACGAAAGAAGCTCAGGCAATAGAAATCTATCTTACAGATAAAACAATTCCAATCATAAATGTTTATAACCACGATAATACTAGCATCAATACAGGCCTGATAGAGACATTAAGTGAAGCGTCTTCGAATATCTCAATCATACTTGGTGATTTTAACGCCGAAAGACCAACTTGGGGATTACCTGTCCAGGATAACAAAGGTCAGCAGGTTGAGGACATGCTAACCGACCTCGACCTTACACCGTTAAATAACGAAAAGAACACCTATTTATCCAAGTCCACAGGCACAGAATCCGCAATAGACATCACAGCGATAAATTACAACATCGCACCCACAACACAATGGAAAATTCTGAAAAGTGCAATCAGTGACCACAGACCAATTTTAACAACCCTAAAATTCAAAATTGAAAATTTCCAACAGAATAGAAGAACACTGGGAAAAATTTCACAGAAAAGCTTGAAGAACTGTGCAACGAAGAATTAAATCACAGAACGATTGACAAAAAAATGGAAAAATTCTCTTTGAACATATCCAAAGCTGCCAAAGTATCGATACCTAGAGGTAGACGCAAAGACCTGTGAATACTTTACTGGAAGGACCACAATATCGAGGCAATGATTGCAGAGAGAGACAATATCAATTAACTTCTTAAAACAAATAAAACAAGAAATCATAAAGGAACTCATTGAAATTAGTCACAAAATAGAACAAGAAATTTGGATATTCAAACAAGAAAGAAAAATAGGCACAATTTTTCTGCGATAAAATTGAACCAAAAAAGGAATGCCATCACTGGAATATAATTAGTGTTATAAAACAATCAAAACCAACACTAATCCTCCAATACTCTAACTGATATGAATAGCGAGAACGAACAAACAGATTGCTGAAATAATTGCTGAATATCTTTCAAGCACTTCCAGACTCAGCTATACGAATGAAGGCAGGACTCTAAAAAATAATGTAAACAGGTTAGTTAAACAAGCAAGAAATTAATATCAACAAGATATTTACTCGAGAGACTTCACACTGAATGAGCTAAACTCATCAATAGAAAAGTTAAATCCAAAATGTCACATGGAGATGCTCTAATCCTTGGTCAAATGATTAAACACTTTGGAGACGAAGCTAAAAATCAACTCCTACGAATACTGAAGATTTCATGGCAAACTGGTAAACTACCAAAGAATAGGAAGATATCAATTATAATGTCAATACTGAAACCAAACAAAGATGCCAAGGAATGCAAGAACTATCGGCCAATTGCTCTTACCAGCATACTTTGTAAAATAATAGAATGAATTATCCACTCTAGGCTCATAATCTGGCTCACTAACAATGATAAAATAAACTTCTACCCAACTGCCTATAGATCCAGACACTGTACAACTCATAAACTGTTCTAATTCTGTCAATCAATAATAGATTTCTAGGAAAAACCGTCGAAGAAGACAACGCCCGTATTCCTGGATATGACCTCAGCTTTTGATCGAGTGTAGAAATTATTTGAAAGGCTGCACAACATCGGAGTAAGAGTAAAAACTTTAATCTGGATTGCAGACTTCTTAAGGGGAAGAAGGATAAAGGTTCGGGTCAATGGAACATTTTCCAAGGACCGAAGAACATGGGCTGGTGTACCTCAGAGATCTGTGCTCTGTCCTCTACTCTTCTCGCTATATATTAACTGTTGTTTATGTAAATAGATGAATATTATTTGTATTATTTAAAGCCTCATTATGTAAAAATATATTTATATATAAATTGGACATTTGTTGTTGGCAATGGTCAAGTTTGAGCTCTTGTACGTTTAATTACGACACAACAAAAGTGGCGACGAGGATGCGGGATCTACAGAGCCAGTAAAAAGCTGAGGAAAACGGCGTCTATGCAAGTATAACAACTACATATTTCAAACTATCTGAAGCAAGAAAACAAAGGAGTAGAAAAGATCAGCATGACAAGTTCAAAATTAATAGTACCTTTTAGATGCTATAGCCCAGTGGAGGACACTTCGATCTTTTTGTAAAAAAAATTGAGGCTTTCTTTTTGGCATCTGAAGGAGGAGATTAAAGTGCTGATTTTTACCTTGCTACCAGATTCTGAAACTTTGAAGCAGGGAAACGACATTTTCTTCCTGGTCTAATGAAAGATCAACCCTATGATACTATCATTCAAAGAATTAATCAGCATTTGGATCCAAAGAAGAAAGTGATACCACAGCGATGCAGATTTTTAAAGAGAATTCAACAGGAAGGAGAAACAATTTCGGAATATCTTAGAGAATTGAAACATTTATCAATAAATTTTAATATCGGCGATATACTGGGAACCATGATGCGAGACCGTTTTGTGGCTGGAATCAAGTTGGAAAGCCTGCAAAAGAAGCTACTACAAGAAAACGACGATGTCACCCTGGATAAAATTTTGCAGTGGCGATCTCGTTCGAACTGGCGGAGATAAATACAAGAGAATTACAAGATAAATTAGTGGCCAAGATATCCCCTGTGAATGGAAAAGATAAAAAGGGTGAGTGCAATAATAGTATGGCGCAGCATGGGCCTTTCAGGCAAAAGGGAGAAATAATGTGTTATAGATGTGGTGAAAGACATTCACACGTGGCCTCTGTCTGCCCTCATAGAACAAAGACTTGTTTTAAAATGTAAAAAACTGGATCATTTAAGTAGGGTCTGCAAAGCTAGTAAAAAAATGTGGGGATGTAAATTTGTACGAGAGGACTCTATATATTCTGTACAGGGCGAAACTGATGCCACAATAAATTTAACAGTAGATGATTATTCTTTGTGCTTTACAATAGATACAGGAAGTCCAGTTACGTTGATACCTAAAGATATTTATAAGATTTATTGGCAAGGTAAAAAATTATTTCCAACAAATTTAAGATTAAAATCCTTTTGTGTGGTAAATCAATAGTGATTATAGGGCAAAGAAATGTTTTTGTGAAATAAGCCAACCAATATTTACGATTAATAGTTGTAAATGAAAAATCCAGGTGATTTTGTTAGAAAGAGAATGGCTTAAACAGTTAAAACCTGATTATTCTAGATTGTTTAGCATTAAAAATTTAGAAAATGAATCTAAAATAAATAGTTTGATTGATAGATATGCAGATTTATTTAACAAAGATTTGGGCTGTCTAAAGGATGTTAAAATAAATTTTAATTTAAAAAAGGATTTGACTCTTGTGTTTTGTAAGGCCAGAAGTTTACCTTTCTCTCTAAAAAACAAAGTAGAGAATAAAAATTGATCGTTTAGTGAATTCTTGCATTTTGTAACCTATAGTTCATGCATATTGGGCCGCTCCAATAGTACCGGTATTAAAAAAGGATGGTAGTGTAAGGATATGTGGTGACTTTAGATGTACAGCTAATAAAGCAATAGAATTAGATAGGTTTTCCCTTCCATCGATCGAAGAGATCTTTTCAAAATTATCTACAAGCACCGTACTTTCGACTCTTGACCTATCACAGGCTTACTTACAAGTAATGTTAGCAGAAGAAGCCAAAGCTGTTGTTGATATAAACACAACAAAGAGGTTGTTTTCTTATAAAAGACTACCATATGACGTAGCGGTAGCACCAAATAAATTTCAGAGGATTATGGAAGGTCTATTTGCTGATTTGCCTGGTGTGGCCTGCTACATAGATGATATTTTGGTTGCAGGAAAAGACTTTGAAGATCATGAACAAAAGTTGGATCTAGTGTGTAGATGATTGCTAGAAAAAGGTTTAAAGTTAAACAGATATAAATGTAAATTTAAAAAGAGAAATCGGCGGAATATTTAGGGTTTAAAATGGATAAATATGGACTGCATCCCTTCGAAAATAAAATTAAAGCAGTGATAGAGGCGCCTGAACCTAAAGAATGTTTCGCAATTAAGATCTTTCATAGGACTCTTAATTTATTATTATAGATTCATAAAGAATATAGCAAACATTTTAGCGCTATTCTATCAACTTTTGAATAAAAATTATAGATGGAATTGGACGAAAGAATATCGAATGTTATTTTAAAAATGTAAATAATTATTAATGGACTATGGACTAGGCGTAATTCTGAGTCATAGAAATGATAGAAAGGAAGAATGCCTATAGCTTTTGCTTCTAGAACATTAACTGAAGCGGAAAAACGTTTCTCTCAACTAGAAAAGAAAGCGTTGAGCATACCTTTTAGCGTTGAGAAATTCAGACAATACTTACTGGGACGAAAATTTGTATTGGTCACAGACAACCGACCCTTAATTCATATATTTTCACCTCATAAACCAATTCCCATATGTGCATCATCCAGAATTAAAAGATGGTCATTAAAATTAGCTGCATGTAATTATACTGTGGAATTTCGAAACACTAGTGATAATTCCAATGTTGACGCATTGTCACGTCTTCCTTTAGAATCGAGTTTCAGGGAGTCTCTTGATGAAGACCAGGTACTTCTTCTCGGGAAGGTGAATGAGGTACCGTTCTCTTTTATGGAGGTGGCATATGAGACGCCCCAAGATAAAATACTGTCTATAGTATTAAGGAATGTTAGAGAAGGCAACTGGAAATTCACAAGGGTACCGAGAGAAAACCCACTAGCTCCTCATTATAAGATCAATGAGGAATTAAGTTTGGAGTTTGGTTGTCTTCAATGACGTGAAAGAGTGGTAATTCCCCAAAATTAATATCTTTAATTTTAAATGACTTGCATGAAATGCACATGGGGATTGTTAAAATGAAGATGATTGCCAGAGGGTATTTTCTGTTGGCCAGGCATAGGCAGTAACAACGAGGAGTTAACTAGAGAATGTAGAGTATGCCAAGAATCGGCAAGCATGCCCCCGGCTACCATCTCGGAATGGACTTGGCCCGAAAAACCGTGGCATCGACTTCATCTTGATCTAGCGGGTTCGTTCATGGGAAGAATGTTTTTGGTTCTCGTGGATGCATACTCAAAATGGATAGAAATTTTTATCATCAAAGATATTACCAGCAAAACGATTATAAATCATCTTAGAGAATTTTTTGCCAGATTTGGATTGCCCTAATTTTTGGTTACAGATAACGGAAGACAGTTTGTCTCCGGTGAATTCGAGCAATTTACGAAAATGAATGGTATACGGCACACTAAGACCAGTCCGTATAATCCTAGTACAAATGGTTTAGATGAGAGATATGTAAGAGAGTTTAAAAACCTTTTGAGAAATAATAATGGGAAGGATGATTTAGAGACGAATCTACAAAGATTCCTATTCGCTAATAGAGCATTCCCCCAAACTGTAATAAAGGAATTCCCCCGCGGAACTGCTAAAAAAGAGAAGTTTAAGATCAAGATTCTCGAATTTAATACCAAGATGGGAAATCCGCGCAATTTCATGAGGCCGTAAGAAGGCAGGAGCAGTTTACTACAGGTTGCGAGGTTTATTTCCGCAACTATGCAACTGGACCTAAACGGGAAAAAGGTACCATTTTGAAATTATTGAGCTACCGTCACTACCTTATAAGTTGCGAGGGCGTCGTGTATAAGAGGCATATCAATCAATTGCGACCTGTGAGAAAGAAACAAGTGGAGACAAGAAATTTGATTCTTCCTCGAACATCAGGAGAGAAGCCTGTAGGTGGAAGTCAGAAATAAAGTGAAAAGGAGGTTCCAGAGGTTACATCAGGAAACAAGGAGGAGTCTGCTTCTGTGCACTACCCTCTTGCACTCCTAGACCAGGGCCTGTTGCTCTGCACGTGCCCTCTTGCACTCCTAAACCGGAGCCTGCCGCTGTGCAAGTGCCCGTCAGCAGTCCTAGACCTCAGAGACCCAGGAAACCCCCAGACTGACTGGAGTATTAGTAAGGGGGGAGATGTGTTGTGTATGTAAATAGATGAAGATTATTCGCATTCTTTAAAGTCTCATTATGTAAGAATATATGTGTATATAAATTGGACATTTTTGTTGGCCAAACGAAAAGAATAAGAGCTAAAAAAAGAGTCATGGTCAAGTTTGAATTGTTGTACATCTAATTACGACACAACCTTAACAACATACATCCTCACTGAAGACACAAAAGTTGCCTGTTATGCAGATTATATAGCCATATGGCACACAAGTAGCAGTATAGAAATATCAGAAAAATACTGAACACATCAATGAGAGGACTGGAGAAGTGGGCAATGAAACTCAAAATGACAATAAAGCCAATAAACACAAACCTATAGGTCTCCTTCACTGACAGGAAAAAAAGGCATGAATTTAACTCCAAAATAAGCATAAACAACCATATAATTGATAAAATTAGATCTCCAAATTACCTAGGTGTGATACTTGATGAGGAATTGCGATTTACAGAACACATAATTAGCACCTCAAATAGAGCTACCAGAAACCTAAACATTCTGAGAAGGCTATGTGGAACAAATTGGGGAGCAAAACCGAAAACTCTCAGAACAACATATATCACCTTAATAAGGCCAATAATGGAATATGCAACACCTGTTTGGGCTCCCTCAAGTTCATCACTAAAAAGAAGACTAGACAGTGTTTAAGCAAAAGCGGCCAAATTAATCACTGGTTCTGTTTCAAATACCAACAATTAGAAAATTCATAGAGAATGTGGTCTAGACCTACTTGAAAGCAGAAGACAATTAAAAACAATAAAATTCACCAATAGCTTAAAAACTAAAGAAACCGAACACATATCCCATAGAACCTATTTAAACTGGACACAAATAGATAGGCTCAAAAGATCTTCAACACTTCAGTACGACAGCAATATTAGAAAGGGCATAAATATGAAACATAATGAATTTCAAATTCGAGAATAACCAATATTTCCTACCCTATTGCCATCAAATGTAATCATCAATCTTAACCTGAATGAACCCTGCAATAAAAAAGAGAACAAAAACATACTTAAAAAGAAAGGACTTGACACAATTGGTTTATGCGATCAGATAAATTATTTAACAATATATACAGATGGATCATCAGACCTTACCATAAGTAATGGAGGGGCTGGAATTAACATAATACTGCAAGAGATATACTACATCAAAGAGAATACTACAGAGACAATACTACATCAAAATCAAAGAAGGAGCAGGAAAGATTTCGTCAAACTGCACTTGTGAACTGACAGCTATCTGGAAAGCTCTTGATGTATGCCTTAACCAACCATCCCTGCATCAAGCAGAAGGAATTATAATATACCGTACAACGACTTCATATCCGATCTAGAAGCAATTCAGAAGGGCAATACTAAAATCACAAAGAAAATACATTCGTTAACTACTCAACTGATATCATTGGAGAATAACTGCATTCTACAATGGATTCCTGCCAGTGTTTGGATCGGGGGTAATGAAATGGCAGTTGAATTTGCAAAGGAAGCCAGAAAGTTGAGCCAAAGGAAAGAACAAATGTAATTATTTAACGCTAATGCTTTTGCAAAATACAAGATAATTAAACAAAAAATAAGAAAAGACCAAAATGTGAAATAAACTCCGAGAGAAAAATGACAAAACTATAACAAGATTTAGAACAAAACATTATAAAGGATGACAATACATCCAGATGGCATAAGAACCTATAGAACAAGCAACAACTGTCCTGGTGTGGAACTAACACCTACCCACATATTCTCATGCCCGCAGCCTTGCAGAAAATTGACATAGACCCAGAGCAGCTGCTTTACACACCCAAGATAGTGGACAATGCTGCTGCTGCTGTGATAGAGATGCATGGAGACATCTGAGGCTCTTTATTGGGCACGACAAAAACAACAACGGCATTCCAGAGTAAAATAAATCATCAGAGATAGATAAATATTTTTCAAATGAATTAAAATAAATAAACCTATCCCCCGATTTACACGGTACTTGTTTTACACGTTTTCGCTTTTACACGGTTTTCCAAATAAGTTTTTTTTTTGTTTATGTCGCACTATACTAAATGCTACTGTGATTGAACACATGCGCTGTGTACACATCTCACGAGGAATCCCGAGCTTATGTGCTGACTACATATTTTAACCTGTCAATGCATTTTATTTTTATTTCTGTGTACACCTATCCCCCGATTTACACGTTTTTCTCAGGAACGTATCTACCGTGTAAATCGGGGGATAGGTGTATAATCGATACTGAGTGAGAGTTGAATTAAAAAAAATTAGAAAATTATTATTTTCGAAATTCAAATAGCTGAGAGAATTCCAGCAAACCGCATCTAAAATATCAGTTTTTTTTTTTTGCTAAATGTTTTAATTTGCATATACCTATTTTACATATCTCAGATTGTATTTAAAAATCGTTAACCATTTCTTCTAACTTTTGGCGAAATGGTGTTTTATTAATTTATCATTTGATATTATTAGGTTTCTTTCCTGGTTTTTAAAAAGGAAAAATACGTGTCGTTCAGTTATATTTTTCAATTTATCAAACATTTTGGCCGCTTAATCGCTGATTCTGGTAGAGCGCCATCTAGCGAATAAAGTTGTAACTAAAATCAATTTCGAATTTTTCATTATTTGCCATAAAAAATCCCATTGCATCATGAACACAATGGTGTTTACCGCATTGCTCTAGCGCAAATATTCGCGGAGTTATTAATTTTTAAAGTTGTGCGGGACTTTTGGATCACCCTGTATATCTTGAATTGGTCGAGTTCTGTGGTTTATCATGGGTATCCAATTCCAATTTAGTGTCTTGACTTTCCTCTATTTCAGAATCCAAATCTTCTCTGTATCTTGGCTGAATGACACTGGTCATTTCATTTGTTAGTTTTCCTGTAAACACCACATCTCTTGCAATTATAATCCTTCTTTTCTGCATGTCCCACAATCTGTATCCATTTCCACTGTATCCGATAAGTGAATATTTTTCACTTTTACTATCCAATTTTTTTAGGTTTCCCAATTTTTTGACATACACTTCACTCCCGAATAATTTTACATTAGAAAGATTAGGCTTTCTTCCAAACCACATCTGTGCTGGTGTTGTTTGTACTGTATTTGAAGGGCTTCTGTTGATTAAATAGGCAGCGACTCTTGTGGCCTCTCCCCACATTTCCTTATTTAATTTGGAATCCAGCAAAAGTGCTCTGGTTTTTTCAATCAGAGTTCGATTCAACCTTTCTGCTTTTCCATTCAATTGTGGAGTATATGGAACTGTAAAATCAAGTATTATTCCTTTCATTTTGCACCATTCTTTAACTTGCGTATTGGCATATTCACCGCCATTATCACACCTTAATTTTGACACTTTCGCATTTAAAAATCTTTCTACTTCATTTACATATTCTTTAATATATTCTTTTGCTTCATATTTATTGCTGAGCAAATACACATAACAGAAATGTGTATAATCATCCAAAAATGTCATTATATATTTCTTATTATCATGTGTTAAGGGTTCTATTGGGCCGCACAAATCAGTATGAACAATTTCCAAAGGTCGGGTAGCTCTAGATCTTTCATTTCCAAATGACTTCCTAGTTTGCTTTGCCATGATGCAAATTTCGCACACATCATTTTCCTGTTTTTCCAATTTGTTAAGCTCCATACCATCAACCAAACTTTCAAGTTTTCTTAGATTCTGCATTCCAATGTGTCCCAATTTTCTGTGCCATTCTTGGGTTTTGTTTTCACTTGGTAAGGTAAGGTTCGAGTCATTTTTCTTTGAAAAATGTTGTTCAATATTTACAGCATAAAGTCCATTTTCAAGTTGATCTCCTAGAACTTTTTTTCCATCTTTCAAAATTGTCACTTTATCACCTTTAAAATTTACTTCTCCTCCGTTGTTAACAATTGAGGTCACTGACAAAAGGTTTTTTGATAATTCAGGCACAAATATTACTTCATTTAGGTTACATTGTCTCCCCTTAAATTGTCCTGAAGTTTTTGCTCTCATACCTTCTTCTTTTTTGGCAACATTGATGTTCACATCACACTTTTTTTGATGATCAAGCAACTTTTCTTCATTAATCATGTGACAGGTGGATCTGCTATCAACAATGAAAGTGACTGATGATCTTTTATCATATTCTTCTCTTTGTTCAGCAATGAAAGCAATGGGAGGTTGCTTTTCTTTGTTCCTGAAATAGCAGTCTTTTTCTTTATGATTAAACTTTTTACATATTCTGCATTGTTCTTTGTTTACTTTAGCAGCAGGTTTACTGTTGTTCTTAAAGAAACAGTCCTTTTCTTCATGGTTAGTTTTTTTACAAAATTTGCAGAATTTTCTTTGGGTGCAATTTTTAGATATATGTCCTGGTTTATTACAAGTAAAACATACCTTTTGTTTTGTTGCATTCATAGCCACTCGGTCTTCTGGTTGGCTCTGTCTATTTCTTCTTATTTCTTCAGTGGTCAATCTTGATATTAGATTTTCAATAGTTTTTTCATCTTTTCCAGTTGACTCCCAAGCAGTACAAAAATAATTATAATCTTCTGGCAAAATTGTTAAAATCTTTGAAATAACAATATTGTCATCAAAGTTCTGTTTTAGATTATTGAGTTTAAAAGCCAAATTTCTTAAATTACTTATGTTGGATACAAGGTCTACATTTTTATCAAATTTATAAGTGTGAAATTCTTGTAGCAGCTTACATTTTAATTGTTCATCATCTCTTTCAAATATTCTGCATATGGTGTCATACATTGATTTGGCATTTTCACAATGTATTATGTGTGTTAATATCGTTTTATCGATGCTCGAAATAATATATTTTTGGGCTTTAGCATCTTTTATTATCCATGCGTTTTTTTCTTTTTCATCCTTTTGATCTTTAAAACACAATTTGCCATTTATTGTTTCAATTAAATTATTAGCTTTAAAAATAATGTTAATTTGAAATTTCCAAATATCAAAATTTCCAGAGTCTTTTAATTTATCTATAATCGAAATATCTTCCATAACAGCAGCCATTTTTATTTTTACGATTTTAGATTTTAAGTTATAACCACGCTTTATGCTGCCACTGTTAGAAAGGTTTTAGGGTTTTTATATTATTTTAGAAATTAATACATACGATTTTAGTAATTGAAAATAGTTTATTTATGCAAAACTATATCTTTCCATTTATTTACAAGTAATAATATATAAGAATAGTGAGGAGTGATAACCATGGAAATATTAATGATGATATACCACAGAATATTTAAAATAATTATTCAGTGACAATATTTTATAAAATATTAAATTCTAAAATTGAATTCATATATTCAACATTGACTACTCTGTGTTTTGTTTGCTTCTAACTCGTAACTTGTAAACAAGAAGTTTATAATATTATTTTTGTTCTTTCCTGTTTTTAAATTGGATCTTAAATAAAATAATGATATAAAAAAGGATTATCTTTTTAATTCAACCCAAATTAACACAATTGGCAGCAGAGGTCCGTGGATCGAAACCACGCTCTGCTACCAATTGTGTTAATTTGGGTTGAATTAAAAAGATAATCCTTTTTTATATCATTATTTTATTTAAGATCCAATTTAAAAACAGGAAAGAACAAAAATAATATTATAAACTTCTTGTTTACAAGTTACGAGTTAGAAGCAAACAAAACACAGAGTAGTCAAATCATTTTTGGTCATTTATATAAATATTCACAATCAACAATATTAATTATATTTTTAAAATTATTTTTAATTCAATATTTTTGTATTTTTTTGTGAATATTTCTTTAATAATTTTATATTTAATTTATTTTTATCATTTTTTTAAGATGCCTTTTTTTAATTTTTTATTTTCATAGAGAAAGAGGGATGATAGCCTTGGGGGGTGAGTTCAGCAACACTGGGAAAAGGAAGAGGGATATTTACATTTCTTGGATTTTTGACATTTTTTTTTATATTTACATTCGGATATTTACATTTTTTTTCTTAACAAAAATTTGATTTTTTTTTCCTGAGAAGCAAAAGACTTGGAGTTGCGGAGGGCCGAGGCCGCTGGCTGCGGCCTTAGCTGCCCCTTTTCGAATCGTGGACATGGGTGGTTGGATGCCGAGGTAGGTTGGGGATAATCTGGGACTTTGGCATAATAGGCCTTTTGTATAAAGTTTAAAACTCCTCCATTTTAACCTTATTTACAGTTTTTTTCTTCTTTAATATATATTTTTAAATTATATATATATGTGTGTGATTTCATTAATTAATTTTTCTTTGTTTAAAAAAATATATACCTGATGTACATTGTAAGATTATTTTTATTGGTCTAAATAAAAATTTGTTTAGCCAAAAATGATTGGTTAATTTCCCCTTCAACATTAACTGCTAGCCGGCACAGCTTTAGGTCTCTACATGTGCCATAGATGAATAAATTTGTGGTCTGGTTTTCTGCAGCCACTGGCGCCCTAATATTTGGACATGTAGAGATCTGGAAATAATTTATTTAATGACAACAACGATAAAGACATAAAAACATCACGATTTTAACAATGACGCCCAAAGCGGGGCTTCTTCTATTATATTAAAAACTTATAAATGCTCACGATTATAACAATGTCGCCCGCCGCGGGGCTCGAATTATGTATATAATTTTCTTTTATTATATTTAAAAATATATACATAGTGAAACGCCATTAGGGCTGAGTAAAACGCGCCCTCTGAGATTAAGAATCAATACCCAGGGAAATGAGACTAATAAAATATTTTTCAATGTACACAGAACGATTATTTTAGGTAATTATTTATATTTAAAAAAACTTGCATTTTACAAGCAAGTTTGTGTTTTGAATTATATTGTTGCACCAGGTTGCGGCTTGGCAGACTCTTCAGCCTTGATTCTCTCCTGTGCTGGGTCTTGCATCTTACCAGAGCGTGTTTTCAACCATACTACAAATTTATATAAGGGAATAATGAGATAAGTCTACTTTAAGTAGCCTCCAGAATACTTTATTTATTTTCTCACATCAAAGAGAGCAGTGAAGTCACGTGTACCTAAATACAAATGATGATAAACTAAATAATCTGTCGCTAGGCTCCGCTAGTTCCGGTAAATATTGTTTTAAATATTCATTTTACTTATTGTATAATTTATAAAAGTTTTATAAATTGTTTAATTAAAAATATTATAACCTTTTTTTTTAATTGGCAATCACTGTTTAAGAGTTTTGTCATTTTTGAAAGCCTTTTCAATTGTTGTTTTCGCACAAATATGCAAAAATAGAATATGGAAATAATTATTCAAACATTAAATGATAAGTTGGATGAAATTTATAACTATTTTGACAAAAAGGTTCAACAAAATCAAAAAAATCTAACTAAAAATGATATTACATTTTTGTCAACTATGGTTAGGCAAACCAAGGATGGTATTTCAACTTTAAAAGAAATAAATAACCAAGATATATTGGAACTAATGAAAACAACAATTACAGATGTTATGGACCAAAAACTGAAAGGGATCCAAGATGAATTAGTTAAAACAACTCCAACATATGCTCAAGTAGCTCGTACAGAAACATCACAAGATTACATTAAAAAAAAACAAAATTTACATAAGGAGTTCACAATAGTGGCAACACCTATAAATGTGGAAGATAATACAAAAATGTATCAAACTATATCAAGCAAAGTTAAAAAGCTTAGGGACGAAGGAAAAAAAATAAAGATTAACAAAATTATAAATGCTAGGAAATCTGTAATAATAAAGACCCCTACAGAATCAGACATGGAATCTCTAAATGATGAGTTAGGCAGGGCAGAGGAACTCGCAAATATCAGCAAAATTTTTATCCCCAAACCAAGAGATCCTACAGTAGTAGTCAAAAATGTTAATAAACTTACAGAAACCGCTAGTTTTACTAAAACAATCTGCAGTATGAACCCTGAATTGAACGAAATGGAAAATGATATCCATGTTCTGTTTAGCATGAAATCGAACACGCCCCACCACAACATAGTTCTTAGGGTTTCTCCAAAGGTTTACCAGATACTTAAAAATATGAATAATAAATTATATACTGACTTTGAACGCTGTTTTGTAGAAGATAAGATTCTGGTAAAACAATGTCAGAAATGCCTTCAATTTAATCCCAACCATAAATTGGCCGATTGTACTAACGTCGAGATATGCAAATTATGCGGCGCGCAAGGAATTCATGATTGTTCAAAAATTTGCAATTGTTATAACTGTCTAAAACATCCTAAATTTAGAAACTCGCCGAATCATAGAGCTAATTCCTCGGACTGTCCTCTATACAAAATACAGATAGACAGAATTATCCAACGAACGAGATATCATCCAACCGACAATTAGGCAAATTTCGCAGCTAAGATTATTGTTTATTTAGTTTGAATTTCATGCAGGGAAAAGGATTTAAATGTTTACAACAAAATGTAAGAAAAAGTATCTTGGCACTGAATGAGCTTCAAGCTTCTATAAAAGACAACCCACCAGATATCATCCTAATACAGGAACCTTATCTGATTGATGGAGATGTAATTTTCGATTTGGAATCTCAAATAGTGCATTCAACGACAGATGAACAAATTTACACTGCAACGATCTTTATGAATAAGAGTTTAAAATTTAATAAAATCAATAAATTCACAAACTCCTTTTGTACAACCACTTCTTTAAATTCAGCAAAATCAATTACTATTATCGCAAACTTTTATATACATCCACATAGATTTAATGACACTCATCGAAAATTTATCCAAGAGCTTCTGGAGACCTACAATCAACAACCTATTATACTATGTGGTGACTTTAATTCTAGACACCCAGTCTGGTTTGATCCGACAACAAACTCCAATGGTTTCAAATTCCACTCCATCATAGATGAACATAACCTATTTATTCATAATCTTAAGATACCCACCTGCCGAAATTCTAGCTTTATAGATCTTACGATTTCAAACAAAAAATCAATAAGTTTGGTACAAAACTGGAAGACGACTATATTGACGCACATTTCAGATCACGTAGCAATAACCTTTGACATTTATCACAATTTTAACAGGCAAAGGACAGTTCAAAACTCAACATGGAAATTTATAGAAAAAGATGCTGATTGGAAAATATTTACCGAAAAAATAGCAATACAAGACGTAGATAATATTATCACCATGATAAACCACGCGTCAAACATCAAAGATATTGACAACATTGTAAAGACTCTCACACAAATAATTAAAGAGGCAGCTTATCTGTCACTAAATGTCAAGACAAGAAGCGGAAATCATAAAACAAATACATACTGGTGGGATGGGAAGCTGGAGAAAATGAAAAACGATTTCCACTATATTAGAAATTTGTATTACCGACATGGAAAGGTCCTTGAAAATACCTATAAATCAATGAGAAATAAATATTTAAATAAAAGTAAAAAGACAAAAAGAGCGAGTTGGAGAATTTTTATTGAAGAAAGTCATTCAAATAACTCATTTGGTAATGCTTACAGGATATTCAAGTCATTGAGATCGAAAAATAGAAATTTAGGATTACCACTAATAGATAATTTACCAGATCATTTAAAGACCGACAAAATAAAAAGTTTAATGAACGATCTATTTCAGGATGATATTGGAGGTTTGGATAAAGATGATCATATTTTGATTAGAAATTATACGCCTAAATATAAAAATAAAAGTAGTGTTTATATCGAATCTAAGGAAATAGAGGAAACAATTTTAAAAACAAATATTAAAAAAAGCACCGGGCCCTGATTACATTAGTAACAATATGATTAGACAGGCTAAAATAAAAATAATCCCAATTCTGCATAAATTATTCAATAAATGTATAGAAATGGGATATTATCCGGATGAATGGAAAAAATCATTCTTAAAAATAATTCCAAAACCAGGCAAAACGAATTATGAAATAAATAAAAGTTATAGACCTATATCATTGACATCTAATCTATCTAAAACATTTGAGAATATAATAAAAAATAAATTAAGTAACTATTATTTAGAGAATAATTTAATGAGCTCAAGGCAGCATGGTTTTATGAAATCTAGATCAACAATTACCGGAATGGATAAAATTATAGAAACTATATTGAAACATAAACAAAAAGAATTGACTTCCTTGATAGCTATAGATATTGCGGGTGCATTCGACAATGCATGGTGGCCTGCTATTATAAAAAGAATGGATAATGATGATGTTCCTTCAGATTTAATACGGATCATAAAATCTTATTTGAATAATGAAAGGGAGGTGAAATTTACATACGAATCAGAAACTTTTTATAAGAAACTAACTAAAGGATGTCCACAGGGTGGACCTTTATCTCCACTTCTATGGAATATTTTGCTAAATGATTTGTTGATAAATTTTGATTCAATGAATGCAGATATTATATGTTATGCAGACGACGTTACAATAATTTTCTGGAATAAGACTATTGAAGGACTAAAAACCGCAAGTGAATACACCTTAAATTATGTGATCCAATGGTGTAATAGAAATAAATTAACGATCAGTACAGAGAAGACTAATATGCTATACCTACATAACAGACAAAAAATACCTATTAAGGTTAATAACAATATAATAATGCCGGTCAAGCAAGTAAAAATTCTGGGAATGAAATTTTCTAATCACAAATGGAAAAACAAAATTAACTTTACACCGCATGTTAATGATATTCTGTGTAAGGCAGGACGTATGAAAAATTTATTATGTTCACTAAGTGGCAATATGTGGGGTTTAGACACTCAAAAGAGGTTAACTTTATTCAAAACAATCATTAGGCCTGTACTTACATACGGTTCTGAAATTTGGTTCAAATATTTAAACAATCGTTGTAAACAAAAACTGAACTCCATGCAGTACCAGATCATTTTATGGGCAGTTAGAGCTTACAAAACCACTTCATCAAACTGTGTGCATAGCTTGGCGAAAATTACACTCCTAACAGACTATATAGAATCCAGAATAATCAAATTTGATCTAGCTCAACTGTCTATTGAAGATCTAATTACTTACGAACCCCATGCTCCAAGTATAGTCAAATATTTCTTACACGCAAAAATGAATGAAATTTTTGAGAACACTAATGAAATTTTTAGAAGCTTTTTCGTATTAGGAATTCCAAGATTTTTCCGTCCAAATTTTTATAATATCCAATTCATTACAGATCATGGCAATTTTGGGAAATTTTTGGCAACTATCGGCGCCGTGAAGGAACCAGGATGCTTCTGCGGAGGTGAAATTCAAGACGCGAGACATCTACTTCTGGAGTGCCCAATTTTCCGGGATTTTAGGGAAAATAGATTTGGTCGTATTGGACAGCTTGATGAATTTGTAGACAAAAAAGAAAAGTATAAAAATTTTGATCAATTTTGTAAATACATATACAACTTTCTCTTGAATTGGAAAAAAGAGAAGGAATCTTAGAAAAAAAAAGAAGTGCGATGCTTGCTCTGTGTGTTTTGCTTTGTTGTTTGTTTTTCTCTTTGGACAATTTTCTTTGGTTGATTTATGTAAAATAATGAATTGAACAGGATTGTATATAGCCGAATTGCTGTAATGCAAATGAAATGTATTGACGCAAATATCCCTGAGTTTGGGATATCGCGTTTCATGATGTTAATAAAGTTGAATGAATAATAAAGTTGTATATATAATTTAAATTTCAAATATATTAAAAATTAATATAAGAAATACGCCATTAATCATGATGTAACACTTCCCCCTCTCCAGAGGTCGTCACGTCCTCGTGATTGACCTCATCAATTCTTTTAAAATAGGGTTTGATTCTTGAGACATGGACAATCAATGGGTCTTGGCCAGGATTATCTTTTGGTTCAATTAAGTAATTTACGTTGGACAGCTTCTTTAATATTCTATATGGACCAAAATATTTTCTCAGAAGTTTCTCACACTTTCCTATTTTCCTAATTGGTGTCCAAACTGCTACTAATTCTCCTCGTTCGTAGCTTCTTTCCATGTGTTTCTTGTCATAGTTCTTTTTCATTCTTTCTTGAGTCTTTATTGTGTTGTTAATAACTAATTTTCTTGTTGTTTATTTTGTCTAAATGATGTTTTATGTATTCATCATAATCATCCTTGTCAATGTCTACCGAGATATTCCTGTCGTCCAAAAGAGACGTGGGTTCTCTTCCAAACATCAGGAAAAAGGGAGAATATCCTGTGGTTTCCTGAATTGTAGTATTGTAAGCGTGAGTGATGAATGGGAGTATTTCGTCCCAATTCTTCTGATCAGTGTTCACATACATACTGAGCATATTGATCAATGTTCTATTTAACCGCTCTGTCAATCCATTAGTCTGGGGATGATAACTCGTTGTGAAGCAATGTTTAATCTTGCACGTTTTCATCACTTCTTTCATTAAATTACTGGTAAATTGAGAGCCTCTGTCACTAATAAGATATTGTGGGGCTCCGTGCCGGAGAAATATATCCTCTACTAGAAATTTAGAAACTTCTTTCACTGTTGCTTCCGAGACTGCTCTTGTTTCTGCATATATAGTGTAGTAGTCCGTCAGCACGATTATCCATTTTTTCCTGTTTTTCGTAGATGGCACTGGACCAACAAAGTCAATTCCAATTCTTTCGAAAGGAAAGTTGGCTGGGGGGATGGGCTGTAGTAGCCCAGAAGGTAATTGGTTTGAGCCTTTCCTACTTTGGCAAAGGTGACACGTCTTAACGAATTCTGAGACATCCTTCAGCATGGATGGCCAAAAGTATTTACTATTTATACGGTACATGGTTCTGGCGACGCCCAGATGGCCATTCGACATATGATTGTGATATTCTTTCATAATTTCTCTCTTTTTCTTCTCTGGAACCACAAGCAACCACGCCCTGCCTTCAGGGTTCGGTTTTGCTTGCATGGGGCTTGCTTTAAACCATACAATGCCTTTCTTAACCTACATATATTCCCTTTATAACCTTCTGGCAATTGAACATATATTTCTTCATCCAAAAACCCATATAGAAAAGCTGTTTTTATGTCAAATGTTTTAAAAACAAACTTTTTCTTAGCCATTAGAGCAAAGTATATCCTTAAAGAGACAGTGCTTATAACTGGACTGAATGTCTCATCATAATCAATGCCTGCTTCTTGTTCAAAGCCTCTTACAACTATTCTTGCTTTGTAGCGACCATCTTCTTTCACTTTAAAGAGCCATTTAGAGGTCAGAATCTTCTTGTTTGACGCTTCATTTTCTTTTACTATTTCCCAAACTTCATTTTTGGCAAGAGACTCTTTTTCCTCTTTTATTGCCTTTTTCCATTTTTCTTGATTTGGACCCGATATAGCTTCCGAGTAAGTTAGAAGAGCTGATTCTGTTGTTCCATCCCGCTCTAAATAGAAGTCTTCATATCTTGATGGTGTTTGTAAACTACTTCTTGGTCTAAGATTATATTTTGAAGTACTTGGTTTTGTAGGGATATCTTCTTTGTCTTCAGAGACTTCTGGTAGACTTGGTTCTTCATTTAATTCTAGTTGATCTTCAGATTCTTCTTCTGGTTCGACAATAGGTATTTTTTCTTCTTTATTTATACATCCTTTATCTAAAAAAATTACATCTCTAGCTGTAAAGATTCGTTTGCTTTGTTCATCCCAAAGGCGATAAACATTTGGTGCATAACCTATAAAGGTATATTTTTTACTTCTGTCTTCCAATTTCTTTATGTGTTTTAGGGTTTTGACATAAGCTTCACAACCAAAAAGTTGTAAGTTTGACAAATTTGGTCTTTTGTTGAACCAAAGTTCTTAGGGGTTTTCTCTAATTCTTGAGTAGGGCTTCGGTTCAGCAAATAGGCTGAAACCCTTACAGCTTCTCCCCACATGTATTTTTCTACACCAGAATCAATCAAAAGAGCTCTAGTTTTCTCCATCAGGGTTCTATTTAATCTTTCGGCTTTGCCGTTTAGCTGAGGTGAGTGAGGTATGGTGAGATCCATAATGATTCCTTTAGCTTTGCACCAGGATTTTATATCTTCATTTACATATTCTCCGCCATTGTCAAATCTTATTTTTGAAACTTTTAGAATCATTTGGTTTTCTGCTTCTTTAATAAATTCTTTTAGATATCCTTTTACTTCATATTTATTTTGTAACAAATACACATGACAAAAATGTGTGTAGTCATCAAGAAATGTTAGAAAATAGTTTTTGTTGTCATGGGTAGTGGGATCTAAAGGTCCACATACATCTGTATGGATTATTTCTAAAGGCCTTTTTGATTTTGTTCTAATGGAATTGAATGGCTTTCTTACCTGTTTAGCTTTAATGCATGTTTCACAAATTTCATCTTGACTTATTTTTTCTATGTTTATTCCATTAACCATAGATTTTAATTGTTTTAAGTTTGAAAAACTTATGTGACCCATTTTTCTGTGCCATTTTAGCATTTCTTCATTTTGGGTAGCTGTTAGGTGAGATTCTTCAATTTCGGGGTTTTCTGTTTCTATATTTATTGTATAGAGTCCATTTTCCTGTTTTTCTCCTTCTAAAACTTTTTTTCCATTTTTTACGACAAATACCTTTTCATCTTCAAAGACGACTTTGCCTTTATTTCTGGTAATGGCACTTACCGATAGTAAATTATTTGTCAAGTTTGGTACAAACATCACCTCCTTGAGATCACATTTTTTCCCTTGAATTTTTCTGACTGATTTTGCTATTAGAGTTTCTTTCTTTTTTGCTATTGATATTTTTGAGTTGCAATCTACTTCATCTAGTAAAAACTTTTTACTATTTATCATATGGCTTGTTGAGCCACTGTCTACAATGAATTCTAGCAATTCCTCATTTTTACATTTTAAAGTCTCTCCTGCACAAAAGGACAATTTTTCTTCATTTTTGTTTCTGAAAAAGCAATCCTTTTCTTTATGATTTGTCTTTTTAAAAATTCGGCAAGGAATATTTTCCTGGAATTTATTTTGAGATTTCTTAAAGAAGCATTGGTCTTGAGTATGATTTGTCTTTTTACAGATGGTACACCATTTTTTATTTAGTCTACAATATTTTGCTAAGTGCCCGCTCTTTTTGCAGTTAAAGCACTGCTTTACTTTAGTAGCACTCGTGGCTATTCCCTCTTCAGGCTTTACCTTTTGTTTAGTTTCTTCAAGTGATAGTCTTGATATTAAGTTTGTTAACGTTTTCTCACTTTTTGGTGTCGAGTCCCATGCTGTGCTGAAGTAATTAAAGTAGTCTGGCAAAATGCTCAATATTTTAGAAATTACAAAGCTTTCCTCAATTTCTTGTTTTACATTATTTAGTTTGAATACTAAATTTTGCATTCTGCTTATATTTGTTGCCATATCTGTATTTTTGTCAAATTTGAATCCATGAAATTCTTGTAGTAATTTGCATTTTAATTGCTCATCTTCTCTTTGATAAATGGCTACTAGTTTTTCATACATTTCTTTTGAAGTTTTACAATTTAGAATATGTGTTAAAACATTCTTTTCAATGGTTAACATTATGTATTTTTGTGCTTTGGCGTTTTTAGGCTCCATTTATCTTTTCCAGTTTCATCTTTCAAGTCTTCAAACAACGATTTTCCATTTATAATATCTAGAAGGCCATTTGCTTTGAAAATAATTGTTATCTGAAAATTCCATAAATCAAAATTTTCAGGATTTTTAAGCCTCACAATATTTGCGATATCTTCGCTGACAGCCATTTTTGTTTTTATTTATATTTTATATATATATTTTACCGCGATTCAAAAAGAACCACGCTCTGCTACCATGTTGGGAATCTTTTATGGTTCAGACAATGAAACAACAAATAACAAGTTTACTTACAGCTGAAGTGGTTTTAAAGAATTAGGCGATTTTACCTTTTATGAAAGTATTTTAAATTTATTATTTTCAAAGAGAGATAGAAAAGAACATTTATCAATTTACATTACAATTACTAATTTTGTAAACAAAACCAACACTCCTTTGTTCTAGTTTTTATATTACAGTGTTGTCAGTCTAAAAGTATTTCAA